>JAPCYP010000136.1:0-600000 GCA_035048595.1 Echinosophora koreensis
TTGTCTCTGACTTCCTAGGTTGCTTGAGATAATAACCTTCTGAGTATCTTGATAAGCGTGAGAGAGAGAGATTCAGAGTCTTCTGCATGAGGGGACAGCTTCCAAAAGCTTCGTGTACTTCGAGTTCTTAACAAAGAACCTTAGACGAGTATGAGATCAGAGCAGAGATAGGTTGAACCCAATTTGTACAAGGTCAACAATCCTAGTCAGCAGACAGGTTGACTTTTTGCTTTTCCAGACAGGTTGTTACTTAAGTAGACAGACAGGTGAGTTTTGCTATTTTTTCTGATCTGTACACTCAGTAGACAGGTTAGCAACCACAAAGTAGGTTAATTAAATCATTAACCAATGTTTAGTTTTCATCAAAACTTAGGGAAATGCACACAGACATTTTAGAGACTTAACAGGCACTTCAATATTCAACGTCTAAATTTGATATCTTCGGAGATCCCAACTTCGTTATAATGAGCTGATCAAGCTCGATTGCCAAATAAGGCACAACGTGTTTCCATAGCACACTGTCCAACATAAGGCACAGTGATCAACGTATATGGGATTCATTGCTCATCACGGCACAATGTACAACGTTACATGACACCTTGACCATCAAGGCACCATGTCAAAACAACGTGGGCACGTCTGCCAAATAATGCATGTAAAACATTTTATTCTCGTCATTTTTCTTTTTGTTCATTCTTTCCTTGTCGAAACTCAAAGGCTCACGACCATTCAAAATTTTCAACGTTAATATTTTTCATCGTCAACACAGGACATGAAGTCCGAGTGCTCAATTACAAAGCCTTAGACCGATGCCTCAGTCTTAGGTTCCTGGTTATAGAAAACAACATTCACCTTTAATAACGTTCACCACACCGTATAGAGGACATAATGTCCACAACAACGTTACATGAGACACCCCGTTGTGCTCTGTTGTGCCATTAATTATTTATTTAAACTTACTTTCGTTCTTAACGTTAAATGTAATCCGAAAATACAAAGAAATTAAAAGCTTAAATATAACACATCCAACTTCGGAAAGTTAACACACCACACCATAATTTTATATTACACATACACACATATATTTGTCCATCTTAAAACAAAACACTGTTTAGGGTATCCTATCAGTAGGATCCCTTATAGGTACATACTTACACAAACTATTATACTTAGCGGAAAATAAAATGTCTTATAAGACTCAATGGCCCTAGGCACTAAACTACATCGTTGGAATCCACAGCTCGTCCTCCCACATCCGGTTCATATGGAGTTCCATCTAATTCCTCAGCAACTGGTTCCTCCATCGGGTCTTCTCATGGAATAAGATAAACACACACAAAATACAGAAATAGGGAGATAAGAAACAGTTCTATCATCATAAGCAGAAATGGAATACATAGCATATAATATAATAACAGTCAAAGACACGCATCACACATAACTAACAATCATCCTCAAATCATAATATTGTCCTCTACCCTTAATCTCACGCAAACTAAACCTTTATGCTAACGTGACCACTACAATCGTGTCACACCATCTCCATCCTAATAGGAAGGTTAGTCCTTCGTCCAAGAGAGCACTCCCCTCTATCGTATATAATATAATATAATATAATATTAGTAGCCCGATTGCTACACATGATAGTAATGATGCAAATAGCCCGATTGCTACACAATGCAATGATGCAAGTATCACCAACTCTTACGGGGTCATAACATAGTGTCTCAACCTCTCACTAGAAACCCGTATAAATCCTCAAATCATTTCTCATAATCTCATCTATAAAACAACTTAATTAGGCTATGCATCTTTAAGTCCCATTCATTCTCTCACCCACATACATATCCCCCGAGCAACATATATCCTTACTTAAAAGTCAACTAAGCACATTATCAAACCAGGCAGATCATGCATAATACAACAATCAATAAAATATCCAAACAACAAAATAAAATGTCACATGCAGTAGAATACCTCAACCAGCGTATCACAAACAATCAATAATCATAAAGTCAAACATCCTCAATATTATAAGATTATCCTAACGGCGATAAACCTACAATACCCAAATCATCATTGGTTTTACGGAAAAGGTTTGCAATACGATTTTGGTCTTGTCGATTACTCGATTACTAGTAGGGTTTAGATCGCCCTACACAATTATTATATTATAAACTACTTATCCATTCCGATGATAGGTTGATTCTTCCCCCACCTGATTGACATGCGCGCTTTCCCGTACAATCTCCGAATGCGTCCACGCTACTGTCATGAACCTCATCACGCTATCCAACAACATCCACAAATATGCCACCATCCATCCTTACACATCCACCGTTCCGCTTTCCGTCCCGATTACACGTACGAGTATCACAATTCGTCGGAAACACCAAATACCAACCGAATCAACAATAGGGTTTCAAATAAATAAATCTATTTGAATCAAGAGACAAAATCAATGGAAAAACTTACGAGAACAACGGATGGACTTAGGGGAAATTGGATTCAAAATAAGCTCATAAATCCTAGGGAAAAGTTACCAAAACAGAGCTACTGTTCGAGCTCCATTTCTCTGGACACAGCGCTTTATTTACAAATATGAACGGTGACAATGAAGAAATATCCTTCCTAAACCTTCTCACAAAGTTTCAGCCTGATCCAACGGTTAACGAATCTCAGATCCCAATTCTATGGTGACAGGTTAGATGGTATCCGGGTTGAGTTTCTCATCCTTTCAGTCCATTGTCCGAACTGAATATCTCATGCTATGGAGATTATTTCAAAACTCTGACCGTTGGATATGAAGAACCACAGTCTTGAATCTTCTTCTAAAATTTGAGAACGATCCAACGGTTGAAGAGTGTTTGTCGACCCTTTCACTACGACTACTCCAACTAGGTTTCAAAGCTTCCAACAAAGGCTTCTTGTAACTATTGAGGTTTCTCTGTCAATTCTTCTTCTCTAATCCGAAGTAGTGGGTGATAAAGAGAGTTAAGGGGATGAGGAAGAGGATCCTCCATTGAAATGAAGAAAAAAATGATCCAAGATGCAAGCTTTGCCATCATGGAGACTTAGATTTTTGAGAGAAATGACTTAGAGAATTATGATAAAATGAATGAATGAAGTGATGGAGAAGGGAGGGCAGCCACGAAATTGGCTAAGTGTGGGGCTGTTATAGCCATGTAAAATGAGTGGTTAAGGGATAGGAAATGTGCCCTTAATAACCATAGTTGAGGTTAACTAAGCTAGGTTAAGTTAAGTTAGAAAATACTATATTATAAGCTAGCTACTCTTATGAATCATCAAGCTAGGAAAGAAAATGTGTGGTGATGGGTGAAGGGGAGTGTGGCTGAGTTTGGACCACAAAATAGAAAGAAGAAGCCAATTTGTACATGACTTGCCTTAACCATAGTTGACATTTAACTAGGATAGGTTAGGTTATGGGTATTTTGGTCATTACACTTATAAAGAGTCATAATTACTAGCATTTATGATGAGGATGAGTCACCACCATGAATCACCGTGGTGACTCATTCCCTCTGAGTCATCATAGACGACTCGCCGTTTTGTCTCCCGGTGTATCTCTGCGCATCCGTATCCGGTTCCGTTGGTTACCCGATTACGGTTTCTGAGAGGAAAATGATGAAACAAATGTAAGATATTTATATTGATCTAAACATGTTCCTGTTATCAAAAACGAAACACAAAAGATCAATAAACCAAATGCGGAATAAATGGAACCACGACGTACCTCCCGCCATTGTCACGTAATCTACTGTGCGTGAGTCTTCTTTGCTTTTGGCTCTTCCAAACCTTAACTCTCACTCACAGATGGTATATATTAGTATAGAATTCGCAGTGAGCAGGCTTAGGGACCAAAAACTAATTTATAGACATTCTACCATCATGAATGTTTCAACTGTTACCATTTCAATAATGGTGATTCAAGGCCATTCATCACCAAAACATTTGTAACGTATGTACCACTTAATGTTAATTATATGCCTAGAAGCAAAGTGTAACTGAAAATCAAATCAAATAAAACGTTACATTCTCCCACTTGGGCTAATACGTTTGACTCATTAACTTAAGCGAGTCATAAAACAACTTTCTTAAGAAACAAACACGTGAATCATAGCGATAGTTCTTCTAAGAGCGAGTATTATCATCCATGTATTACAACATATTTTATTTCTCAAGTGTATACTTAATGTGGTAACAAAAACTTAATGAATAAACCCTTTGTTTATTCTTGGTCCAAAATAAATATATTTTCTCAAATAAATTAAGTGCACATAAATATGAGAAAACATCAATGTATAAGAGTTTCATTCAAAAACTGAATGTATACAATCATAAAGCGGAACCAAGTCCCATTTTCTCTGTATGATCCTTAAATTTTATTGGTGGCAAGCCTTTAGTTAAAGGATCAGCGATCATCAAGTCAGTGCTAATGTGCTCAATGACCACTTTTTTATTTTTTACACGTTCTCTAATGGCTAAGTACTTAATGTCGATATGTTTACTTCGACTTCCACTTTTGTTATTCTTAGCCATAAAGATAGCAGCTGAATTATCGCAGAAAATTTTCAATGGTCTAGAAATAGAATCCATAACTCTAAGACCAGAAATGAAGCTCTTAAGCCATACACAATGTGAAGTTGCCTCAAAACAAGAGACAAACTTGGCTTCCATAGTAGATGTAGCAACCAAAGTCTGCTTAACACTTCTCCAAGAAATAGCTCCACCAGCCATCAGAAAATGTATCCTGATGTTGATTTGCGAGAATCAACACAGCCAGCAAAGTCTGAATCGGAGTAGCCAATCACATCTAGATTGTCCGTCTGTCTATACATGAGCATGTAATCTTTAGTTCCTTTAAGGTACCTTATCACCTTTTTAGTAGCTTTCCAGTGGTCAATACCTGGATTACTCAGATATCTTCCTAACATCCCAACAGCAAATGCAATGTCGAGTCTTGTACATACCTGAGCATACATAAGGCTTCCACCAACAGAAGCATAAGGAATGTTTTCATTTGTTCCCGCTCAAAATCATTCTTTGGGCATTGGTTCAAATGGAACTTATCACCCTTCACAATGGGTGCAACACTTGGTGAACAATCCTTCATCCAAAATTTCTCTAAAACCTTGTTGATATAGGTTTCTTGTGATAGACCTAAAATACCTCGAGGTCTATCCCTATGAATCTTAATGCCAATGACATAAGATGCCTCACCCATATCCTTCATATCAAAATTCTTAGAGAGAAATTGTTTCACCTCATGCAACAAACCTTTATCATTGGTTGTAAGTAAAATACCATCCATATATAAAACAAGGAAACAAATTTTGCTCCCACTGACCTTCTGGTATATACATTGGTCCATAGGATTTTCAACAAATCCAAACCAAGAAATTATCCCATGGAACTTAAGATACCACTGACGGGAGGCTTGTTTTAAACCATATATTGATTTCTTAAGCTTGCAAACCAAGTGCTCACCATCACTAGAGGGGAAACCTTCAGGTTGTTTCATATAAACCTCCTCCTCTAGATCACCATTAAGAATGGCCGTTTTCACATCCATTTGTTGCAACTCAAGGTCAAAGTAAGCAACTAATGCTAAGATGACACGAAGAGAATCTTTCTTAGATACTGGAGGAAAAGTCTCTATGTAATCAATTCCTTCCTTTTGAGTAAATCCCTTAGCAACGAGTCTCGCTTTGTATCTCTCAATGTTACCAAATGAATCCTTGTTGGTCGTAAAGACCCATTTACAGCCAATGGCCTTTGCTCTATTAGGTAACTCTACAAGGTCCCAGACACCATTGCTTTTCATGGAATTCGTCTCATCTTTCATGGCATCGTACCACAAATTTGACTCTTTGCAACTCATGGCTTGTGCAAAAGTTTCAGGATCATTCTCAGCTCCAATATTATAGTCAGATTCTTGTAGATACACTACATAATCACTAGGAATAGCCGATTTTCTTTCCCTAGTAGATCTCCTTAATGCTGGATCAACATTCTCTTGTGGATCACGTTGTTCAACTGGTTGTTCACCAATTTCAGGTATTTGATGTTCAACTTGATCAACTGGTTCATCAACAGCTTGTGGAATCTCAATGACTGGTTGTTCAACATCCATTTGAACTTGAGGGGTGTTATGAACAATAACAAATCTACCGCTCGAAGTGGAAGGTTGAGACTCTATATGATCATTTACAGAAACTAAGTCCCTGAATTGATCACTCCCACTGAACAAATCATTTTCAAGAAACTTGGAGTTTCTTTATTCCACAATCCTAGTAGTGTGAGATGGACAATAAAATCTATAACCTTTAGACCTTTCGGCATATCCAACGAAATACCCACTAATGGTCCTTGGGTGCAATTTCTTCTCTTGTGGGTTATAAATCCTCACCTCAGATGGACAACCCCAAACGCGCATATGTCGCAAACTCGGTTTCCAACCTTTCCATAATTCAAAGGGTGTCTTTGGAACAGCCTTGGTTGGAACCCAGTTTAATATATACACAGCCGTCTTTAGTGCTTCAGCCCACAAAGATTTAGGAAGATTGGAGTTGCTAAGCATACTCCACACCATGTCCAGTAATGTTCGATTTCTTCTTTCTGCAACACCTTTCTGGTCCGGAGAACCAGGCATGGTGTATTGGGCAACAATCCCATGTTCTTGAAGACACTTAGCAAATGGACCAGGTGCTTGTCCACTCTCAGTATATCTACCATAATATTCCCCACCTCTATCTGATCTCACTATCTGTATTTGCTTTCCACATTGGTTCTCAACTTCAGCCTTAAAGACTTTGAAGACATCCAATGCTTCGTTTTTATTATGAAGCAAATAAACATACATATACCGTGAGTAATCATCAATAAAGGTGATAAAATATTTCTGACCATATGCATCTATGTCTGGACAACATATATCTGTATGAATTATTTCTAATATGTTCGAACTCCTATTAGCACCTTTCTTATGTATGGTGGTCTGCTTTCCCTTAATGCAGTCCACACAAGTTTCAAAGTCAGTAAAATCAAGAGTATTAAGTACTCCATCTTTCACTAATCTTTTAATTCTATCTATGGAGATATGTCCTAATCTCCGGTGCCATAACATAGACGAATTCTCATCAATATTACACCTCTTCGTACCAGCATGAACATGCATAGAACAATTAGTGGCGTCATTTTCCAAATAAATTAGATAAAGACCATCAGACACAATACCATTCCCGACACAATCAGAATTATGAAATAAACTAAATGATGTGTCTTTGAAATTAAAGGAATATCCAAATGGTACGAGTCTGGAAACTGAAATCAAGTTTCGTGAGAAACTTGGAACATAAAAGGTCCTTTCTAATTTTAAAATAAAACCACTGCTTAAAGTTAAAATGTAACATGTGAGCCCATCTTGTTTCCTGATAAGATGCTTTGCTCACTTCCCACTGGCATCCTTAGGTTTTGCATACCCTGCAAGGAGTTTGCAAAATAGATTGTTGAACCAGAATCAATCCACCAGGTGTTAAAATTAACATTAGCCATATTAGATTCATAACAGACAAACGAGATTGAATTACATTTCTTCTCAAACCATTTTTGGAACTTAGGGCACTGCTTCTTCATATGTCCCCTCTTTTTGTAGAAAAAACACTTTGCTTCTTTCTTAATATCAGCTTGAGGTGGTATTCTGCTATTCCCCTTTTGATTAGCTTGAGACTTTTTAGGTTTTACAGCTTTGTTCTTCCTGCGATCAGTTGTCAGCAATGCACTCTCACCCAACTCCATCATAAGCCTTTCTTCTTCTTGAACACACATGGTCATTAATTCATTGATTGACCATTTGTCATTATGTGTGTTGTAAGAAATCTTGAAAGGCCCATACTCTTGCTGAAGGGTGTTCAGAATATAGTGCAGCAGGAAGGACTCAGATATATCAACCTCGAGTTTCTTAAGTTGAGCTGAAATGTCACGCATTTTCATTGTGTGCTCACGCACACCTTTCACACTGTTGAGTCGGTGAGAAGAGAACTTCATGATCAGGGTGCTTGCCAATGCCTTATTAGAAGAGACGAACTGTTCGTCAATGGCTTTCAGCAAATCTTGGACTTTCTCATGCTAATCGACAGAACCACGTATTCCAGTTGAGATCTTAGTCTTAGTGAACATCACGCTGAGCCGGTTGGATCGCTCCCACCGCTCATATAGCGCAACTTCAGCCGGAGTGCTTTCATTAGTAACTACAGGTGGTTCGTCTTTCCTAATAGCATAGTCTATGTCCATCCACCCCAAATGGAGGAGAATCCTCTCCTTCCATATCTTATAGTTATCTCCTCCGAGCTCGGGAATGTCACATCGGATATCAGAAAAATTAGCAGGTTGAGAAGCTGCATTAGATACAAAGGCTCATGTCAAAAATTGAGGCATATAAAACTAAATTGTATGTTTTACCGATGTAAACATGCAGAAAATGAATCTTAAGACACAAAAATTGCCTGTGGGCTAAACTTTTAATTCAAGTAGATCCATTTATACTTCATGATAGACTTATCAAATTATTTACTTAATTTCATACTTTGTGAGTACAAAATAATTTGATTTTCAATCCTAATATTTTACTTTATGATAAAACTATCAAATTATGTACCAATTCATAATCCTGTGGGCAAATTATGAAAATAATCTGACACTTTATCCTGATTAATTATATAAATATAATAAAAATTCCTGTGGGACAAAATTTATTATGTTAAGTATAATTAATCACAATATTATATCTAATTCCTTATGTGACCCTAAATAAAACTTAATATATAATTTTAAATAATTAAAGATGTTGTGGCTATTCTATAGTTAACTAAAATTATAAGGATCGCTAGACAATAAAATTAAGTTTTATGAGAATAATATTAATTATACACATTCTAACAATATCAAAACTTAATGATATAATTGTGTATAAACAAAAGTCTCATAAAAATTGCATAATTAAAACATAATATTATGCTTATAATTTAATCCTATGCACAAAATAAGCTCAGCACATAACATTTATTCATGCATAATATGAGCACTTAATCTAGATTGCACATAGAATAACAAAATCAGATCCTATAATATATATGATCAGAAAGAACAGAAACACAATATATTAAAATAAATCGACCAAAGTAACAAAACTTGTGCTCTGGCGCAGGTCATGGGTTCGAGACTGCCTCCTTGCAAAACGGGTTAAACATTTTTTATATATTTTTTTATTTTAAATAACATTACTGTTCATCATCTTCAACCTTTAATGGGTCTTCCTGACCCGTTTTCGACCCAGTTCAAGACCCGACTTGTCCTATGAGTTCTGGGCATCATTTTGTGCGTTTTTAATCCCAGATAACATAGAAATCAAACAAACTAATGATTTCTAATCATATTTTGCAAGAAAAAGCTCTAAAACTCATAAACAAAACAAATCGTAAAAATACTGAAACCCGGAAAAATTGAAACTAGACAAGGCAGAGGCATTCCAAGGCTCTGATACCAAATGTACGATATTTATTTTGATCTAAACATGTTCCTGCTATCAAAAGCGAAACACAAAAGATCAATAAACCAAATGCGGAATAAATGGAACCGTGACGTACCTCCCGCCATTGTCATTTAATCTGTTGTGCATGAGTCTTCTCTGTTTTTGGCTCTTCCAAACCTTAACTCTTACTCACAGATGGTGTATATTCGTATAGAATTCGTAGAGAGCAGGCTTAGGGACCAAAAACTGATTTATAGACATTCTACCATCAAGAATGTTTCAACTGTTACCATTCCAATAATGGTGATTCAAGGCCATTCATCACCAAAACATTTGTAACGTATGGACCACTTAATGTTAATTATATGCCTAGAAGCAAAGTGTAACTGAAAATCAAATCAAATAAAATGTTACAACAAAAGCAAAATGAAATGGGTATGGTTGAGAGGGTGTGGTTGCACGAAATTGGAGAGATGTGGGAGGTTTACAACCATGTAAAATGAGTGGTTGAGATGAGCGGATGTGTCTTGTTAACAACCATGAAACTTGGGGGCATTTTGGTCTTTTTACCTTAAAATATCTTGATATTTATAACTAAATATCTAGATATTTATGAAGTTGTCATAAATGCTTGGTGACTTATTTTTTTTTTTTTTGAGTCATCATGTATGACTCGTTGTCTCGATCTCTTGATGGATCTCTGCAGTTCCGTTTTCGACTCCGTCATTTTACCCGATTAGGGTTTCCGTCCGTTTTTCCCCGAAATTCTCCCTAGTAAAATCTAATATTTTATTTTTGGGCAAAACTTTAGAAAATAGACTTCCTCACTGACATAATATAAAAATCTACAATTTTTAAGTTTCGAGTCAAATTAGGGTTTTCTGCCGGTATAAAATTATACTGTCAATAAAAACACAGACCGGTTTTCATCTGAGTTTTAAACCCAAAATTTCACCGTAACCCTCTACCATAAGATAGATTATGAATATGATTTTGTTTTATCCAAAATCATTTTCTTGGTCTCAGGTTAAAATATAAATAAATATATCTTTACCGTTAATACAGCGTATACGAAAATCAGGCTGTTACATTACTACCCCACTTAGAAAAAACTTCCGTCCTTGGAATTTCGTGACTCAAAACTATACTGCATCTTGAAATCGTATCTTAATCTAAAGATCCCACATTGTATTTCCTCTTGTTGTCTTCCCCTAAAGTGACAGCAGTAACTTCATAACAGAATTCATTCTTATATCATTCTATTTATCCTCGAAATTATCCATTACTACATTCTGTTCATTGTCCTTAACTTTTCACCTTAATCTGTCATCCTTGATGGGCATAATTAAAACTTAATCATTTTCTTTTCTTAACACGAGTCCACTAGACAACCTTATTTCAACATCTAACTTCCACAATTAACACCACCATCAATAATACCTTAACTTCCTCTTCAATGTATCCAATCACAGTCTTAGTTCCCTGGAGCGTATTCCACTATTCTAGATTATATCAAAATCACACATCTCAAATCTTCAAGTAAAACATCTCAAGACTCCTTAAGATAAACTAAAAATCAAAAGAAAACACGCCGGTTAGGATTATCTAACTCAGCAACTTTGAATTTCTCTAACAAACTCAATTTACACAAGAAATCATCTCTTTCTGCTCATATTCAACTTAGGTGAAATTACTATATCCACTTTCGTTAGTTCTTCCCAAACTCATACAATTCATCTTAACTACGAATATTAATCATTACCCTAGATTCCTTAATGATACTATGCCTTGACTGTGAGCTCAGCACGACCGTGCTGAGGGGTGAGCATGCCCGTGCTCACCTATGCAGAACAGAACGCAAAACAGTGCAGAATCAGGGGTTTCACCCCAAATGCTCTAAAAGACTTAATGAAATACCAACGGAACATGAAGACCTAAGACAAGTGATAAGATTTATGAACCTTGGTAGCCTAGTGACCAAAGGGAATGCATGATGGTCAAGGTGGTAATCTCTAGTGCTTAATGGCTAGAGTGTTAATTGATGATGATATACCTTGGTAGCCTAGTGGCCAAGGGGGGCCTTGATGCTTGATGGTCACGGTGGTAATCTCTAGTGCAGAACGACTAGAGTGTTTAATTAATAAATACGAAATGATAACGATAATCCTCGGTAGCCGAGTGGTCGAGGTATTAATGGTGTTAAAACTTGGGTAGCCTATGGGCCCAAGTGGAGGTGGTGGTTGTTCAACTTAGTGGAGGAGGTTCAACATAGGGGAGGCCGCCCGAGTTATGGTGATCTTGCCGTCCACGACGATTCAAGTGAATCATGTACAACCGTGGTGGCGTATCTGAGAGTAAGGTGCGTCTGCTCTCCTAGGGGTCCATCCATGATTTGGTGGATTGCCCCGGCGTTGGTGCTTATTGGCCAATGTAGAGATGTAACTCCGATGTTGACTTCCTGAGGTAGACGGATCCAAGTGCATAATGGAGTAGTGGAGTAGAGTTACATTGCATAGCATATATGTGTGTATGATGATTTGATATGTTATATTGTTGTTTGTTATAACATGTTCGTTGATGTATGCTCGTCTTGCTAACTGCTTCCTTGCCATTATATTCATATTCATGTTTCTTACTCCCTATATCTAAGTTTCTTATTGTGGCATGTATCTTTTATGCAGAGGACGGCGAGCAGCCTATTGAGGAGTGACTCCGAGGAGCCGCGACTCTTTAGTTAGGATTTCCAGTCTTTCAGTAGTTAGTTTGTTTCAGTTTGTATCTAAGGTTGTTTTTCGGGATCGGTTATACCAGCTCTGTATGTGACACTAAGGGTTGAGTTATGTTTTGTTTGTTGCTATGTTTTTATTTTCCACGTTTTGAGACTTGATAAAATGTGGTGCCTTTTGCCTTATCTTTTAATGCTTTATATGTATGCGGGATAGACGGTGTCACATCTAGGTGGAGGGACACATGAATGAACATACCAGAATGAGAGGGATCCTGAGACTGTGTAGGTATGAGACTATACAGTTGAGGATGACTTTTATGAATTGATTTGTACTACCTATACCAACAAGATGTACCTTCTTTTCGGTAGCCCACCACTTAAGAACTCAACAGTTAAGCGTGCTTGACTTGGAGCAATTTTGGGATGGGTGACCTCCTGGGAAGTTTTCCAGGAAGCGTGTGAGTGAGGACAAAGCACGCTAAAAAGACCCGTGTTGGTTTGTGGGGACAGTCGTCAATTCATAAAGCAGCCAGGGATGTTACAAATGGTATCAGAGCGGCACCTCTCCCAGTACGGTGTGGTTCGGGGACGAACCAAGCTTAAGATGGTGGACGTGTGACACCCGGTGCAAATGAGGGCGGGGAGTGGTCGTCGGTGCAAGAAAGCATGGACAAGGAGCAGCTCCTGGCAGGCTTCTAGGCGGAGGGACAAATGAATGAACACACTGGAATGAGAGGGATCGTAAGACTGTGTAGGTATGAGACTATACATTTGAGGATGGCTTATATGAATTGATTTGTACTACCTATACCAACAAGATGCATCTTCTTTTCGGTAGCCCATCACTTAAGAACTCCATAGTTAAGCGTGCTTGACTTGGAGCAATTCTGGGATGGGTGACATCCTGGGAAGTTTTCTAGGAAGAGTGTGAGTGAGGATAAAGCACGCTGAAAAGACCCGTGTTGGTTTGTGGGGACAGTCGTCTATCCTTAAAGCAGCCAGGGATGTTACATGTGCGCAAAATGTAAGCTTCAAGTCTTAAATGTTTTTTGTGTTGTAAGCTAGATGTAGGGGTCTTGCCATGTATTAGGTGCTTTGTTGCATCTTTGGCTTCTTTTGTGCTGGTTACTTTGTTTTCGGGTTCGAGTACCCCTTGTACTATGTTAATAACTGAAGTTGACATAGGAAAACACAAGAAGGGGGGTTGAATTGTGTTTCTTAACTGATTTTTCAAAATCCTTTCGAAAACAGTTTTGCAAGCAAGCTAGGAAATAAATACACACAAGAAAATCCTTTTCCTAAGAGAGTAAATAAATTCAATATCAAATCCCAGAAGTTAGTATGAGAAAACATCTTAAAAGAGTTAAGGGACAAGAGATTCACCACACAAGGATTTATCCTGGTTCACTCTCTTCCAACTGAGAGCTACGTCTAGTCCCTTCTACTTGAAGGTTTTCTCCACTATAATCAAATAGCTTACAAGTATTCTTTACACTTGCCTATTCAGGCTTACAATCTCACAAGTATTCAACACCTCTCCAAGCACTCAAGTATTCTTTTAAAATCAAGCTTCTTTAGGATCTCTCTAACTTAAGAGATTAAAAGATTGTTCCAATAGCAACTCACTATATGTGAGGATATGAAGGTTTAAGTTCAGAAAAGATTACAATGAAAACAATCAAGAGAAGTTTTGACACAGTTTCAACACTTTGAATTTTCAGAGCTTGGTTCTATGTTCTTTGTTGGGGTCGTCTAGTATTTATAGATGAATATAGCCTCAGCTCTTGTTTCTTCAACGGTCTTCAACATATGTTCGTTTAGATATAGCATTTAATGCTAAGATCTGTTGAGTTCTGATAACTTGATATTGTACTGCGAAAAGAGATCTTGGTTATCAGAAATGCTCAAAGTGGTACTGTCACTTCTCTGTTGTACCCGAAAGTTGCTGCCTTTCCTTCTTTGTCCTGAGTCAATGTTGCAGCAACTTGTGTCAGAGTACAAATGTATTTGTGTAATCGAGGGTATTATGTTTCTCATACCAAGAAATAATGTTTAAACAATTCAAGCATATAAGGTAAACTTGTCAAAACATATATATTAAACAAATAAATATTTTAAAGTTAAAGTACGAAGTAGACGAGTTGTGAAGATATACGTCTTTGGACGTGCAGTTATAACTTTGAAGCATAAAAACTGGGTATTCTACTGACATATCATCTAGTGTTTTACCGGGTAGTCTATTGTTAGGTCGTTTAGCGTTTACCGGGCAGTCTAATTAGCAGATCGTCTACCTTTTACCGGGTAGTCTACAAGTCTTTGGACTTGCTATCCTTAGACTAGCTAATTTCTCGCGGAATAGACTAGCAGCTCGTCTAGTGAACTTAATGTAGACTAGCGATAAGCCTTTCGGCTTATTTAAAGCGCTCTAGACTTGTGCCCTCGTCTAGTTGAGACTAATAAGTCCTGCACACTTTAATAGACGAGTTAGTTCATAGACTTAACTTTGCTATACAACTTTAATCTTAACTTTGCTATACAACTTTAATCTTAACTTTGCTATACAACTTTAATCTCTTTGTTAACATCAAAATTTCCAAAGATTATTAACCAAGAGCACTTCCAACAATTATTACTATTCTTTGTCTTTCAAAAAAAATTTAACTTTAAAGTAGCTTTTAAGCCAAAAAAAAAAAAAATTGGCTCAAATGTTATGTAAGTGTATAGTAGAATTGGTTAGCAAGTACACATTTAGCTATGACACACCAAAATTATATACTCTTTATGGCAAACATATCAATTACAATAAGTAATAAAAGTATAGAATACAATATTTGAGACATCATGGAAATAAAGTGATTTTTATTTATTGTTTTAAGTTCAAAATTTTCTTTTACACTACATAAAGACAATAACATGTGAACAAAACAATTATGTTAATATGTTGTCTTCTCCACCATAAAATTGAATTTGCTATGTAATATTGTAATTAGAGTTTATGTGTTTATTCACCACTTCTCTACCATGTGTTCATTTCAATTCTTATAAAGCATTACGAGATACTCCTAGTTTTAGGTAATTGTTTCGGAACTCAAGTAAAAAGTGAAGCTGGAAGAAAACTAGGAAAACAGAAGAAAAGCAAGTTGGAGTGCTAATCGGTAGAATCTCGCCCTGCGAGCCAAAAGGCCAAATCTGGAGAATTCTAAAGCTTTCTAGGGTGCCCAGTGAGCAATGGCTCGCCCCGCGCCCCAGAGAAGGTGAAATTGGAGATCCTTTGTGGTGCCCTGCGAGAAAGGGTTAGCCATGCGAAGCAGAAAGGAAAATTATGAAGGCTCCCTGTCTCGCCCCGCAAGATAGGCCTTGCTCCGCGAGACAAGCCTCCCACCACGAGAATATGCTTTTGGGTCAGGGATAAAACTCAAGTCTCGCCCCGTGAGATACTGCTAGTTCCGCGAGAGAACATTATCTCAAATTAGTATAAAAGCTTGCTATTAGACCGAATTTTGTACCCTAATCCTAGTTTTCTAAGACCTACGTCTCGCTTAGTTTTCCAGAATTTTGTTTTGATGTTTCTCTTGGATTATTGAGGATGAAGAGCATTGCTATGAGTAGCTAATTATTTTGTCTAAGGAAGCGACGTAGCCGCACATGACGGCTCAGTAAAAATTGTGACGTTTTCTTTTCATTCTTCTCCTTCTTTGTTACTTAATTCTAATTTTATTGCGTTGATCAAAAGAGCTCGTGATTGACTAGCCAATCGTGATGGGTTTAAAAGGAGTTTCATGATTTATTGTTGTGAATTAAAAACACAAGTTTAATATTGATAGGGATATAGTAGGAGACTTGTGCAATCGATATAGGGAACCAAGATCTTAATGAATTCTTGCATGTTAATCATCATAGAGATATAGTTGATTAGTGTTCAATGGTGTTTTCTTTTGTGCTTGACAAAGACATTAGAATAATTTAGGTTTCCTGGTTGTCATTGAATTGAATTAGGAATAGAGAACTAATCACAATTAGATCTAAGTTTGGTTGTGTAGGTGAATTCTTGACCTTAGATACCTCCAATCATAATTTCTATCTCGATATTTCTGCGATTTGTTTCGATTTTGTTTGCGATTTGGTTGTTAAATACATAATCTCAATTGATCTCATATTACTATTCCCTCTCCTTTGACTTGGTCAAAATATTTATTGATTTAGATTTAGATAAATATTCGATCTCGGCATTTATTGTCGTGTTTTATTACTTGCTTTGATCTGGTATACTTGATGGAGCCCATCAAGTTTTGGCGCCGTTGCCAGGGACTAGCATTACCAATTACCAATTTTAAAGAAAATAATTATTTTGCACAGGAATTTTTCTTTTTAATTTTTTTGGAAAATTTTGAGTTTTCTTGATTTCACTTGGTCTTGTAAGTTTTCATTGTATGTTAGGTACTGCTTCTTCGGAAGAGCTACTTTTTTATCCTGAAATTCGAAGGACCGAGCGAAGGTTGAGAAAACAGATAAAGGAACAAAGAAGGATTGCGGCATTAAACCCAGTTGTTATTGAAAAGATGGCTGAGAATATTCCAGATCCTCAATCGGCTAGTGTACAAGCCTCTTTATGAGTACACACTTCCTAGCTAGGAGGATTGTATGTCTACTATTGTGAGGCCACCCATCAATGTGAGTGCCTTTGATATCAAGTCATCAGTTCTACAATTAGTACAACAACATCCATTTGATGGGAGTGATAATGAAGAGCCTCTCAGGCATATATCGCGATTCTTGGACAAATGTGATATTTCAAAATATGCTGGAGTTTCTAATGATGCCTTTCGTTTGCGTCTATTCCTTTTCTTATTACGGGATAAAGCACACGATTGGTTGGACTTGAATATGGATCGTGCAAGCATTACCACATGGGAAGATATGGCTACAAATTTCTTGACTATATTCTTTCCTCCTCAAAAAGCAGCACAATTGCAAAAAGCCATTACTTCTTTCAAGCAGATTAAGGGGAGGGAGCATGTACTGGAGAGGACAGTGGTTCTTCTAGGGAACTAGTACTATCACATTACTACGGAGATTAACAAGAGGGTTGGGGTCACTTAGCTTATTTTCCTCGACGAGTTGACATTAAACTCGTCATGGAATTTTATGCTAATGCCTACAACCGCCACCCTAAGGACCCTAAGTTCATTACCATGGTGAGGGACGTGGATATTGTGTTCGATGCGATGACTAATAACACCTTTCTAGGCATTGTAAACACATGGGGAGATCACAACGAGCATCAATTGATGTCGACAGTGCAGGCCCTTGCTCAGTCTATTTTGGACACTTGCTGCAAACCGGGCACCTGGTGGGTCACAGGGACCTCCGGGAATTTTCTGAGGTTATATAGGCAGAATCTAAACCACATGGCTTGGATTTGGCATGCATTCATCCATGCCAACCTGATGTGCAGCTCCCGTGAGTCTGACATCATTGCTGTCCAGACCCACCTTCCATATGCCATCATGACAGAGAAGAGCATAAACATTGGATCAGTCATAGCGATGGATATTCAGCAGAAAGCCAATGCCATGCATAAGGTGATCCTAGGGCATTGTTTTCTGATCACCGAGCTATGTGCTCAGACTAGTTTGGCTGTCACTGATGAGGTTGAGAAGATACCCCGGCAGTCGATCAACCCTGAGTACATCAGACGACACTGTAACGGAGAGCCCGCACCACCCTGGAGGCTGAGAGAAGTAGCACAAGCAGTACAACACCCACCTATGGAGCAGATGATGGTTGTGCTTCACTTCAGCACAACCTACAGGCGATGATGCGATCACAAGAGGCCACCCGAGACTTCCTCAAGGAGGGGTTTCAGGCATAGAGAGAGGGATGGGACCCAGTTTTTACTTCTGAGGAGGAGCTGGTGCCTCAGTTCGATTGGCAGTGTAACATCCTAGTTTTACATATAAGTTTAATTACTTTATTAAGACTGATTAATTTTTCTATATGTTTATTTTCGTTTATTTTAAAGTTGCTTGGTTTGAGTAATTTTATTTACTCATTTAAAAATATTTTTTTACTGAGTGTGTTAACACTGTGTTGTTACAGGGTGTGCACGCTTGCTAGACAGTAGCATTAGGCTATTATTCTTTGTTTAGAAAAATACAATCTAAAATTATTTTGGTTGAAGAAAAATTATTTTCATAGTCCCTAAAAGAAGTTATTAGCATCAAAAAAATAAAAAGGATCATTTTTATGTTATTTTCTTCCCTGGTTCTTAAGCCTCCACAACACCCTCGTTTTCCTCTCTCCTCCTTTCCCCTTTTTCTTTCTTCGTTCTCGATGCACTTCCTCTCTTCTCCATCAGACCCATCTTCTTTTTCTCTCTCAAAGCTCATCTCCCTCCCTTCCTGTCCAAAACCGCGAGCCGCCTGCCTTGCACCGCCGCTTGGAGTCGCGTGCCGCCATTGGAGAAGCTTCGACCGGCGCTCGAGGAGGACGATCGAGCGTCCCTGCACCGTTGGTTCACATCCTTCGCCGTGCAATATCGCGCCGCCGCCCCCAGAAGCCGTTGTCTGCCGCTTGGCCGCCTCACGTCAAGGAGGGGGTGACCTCGCGAACCGCCGCCTTCTAGATCGCCCTCCTCCGCCATGCAAAACGTGCCCTCCACCACGAAATTGTCCAACTGCCGCCCTCTGTCCGGTCAGCGTCGCGCCGGAGACCTTGCAGCCAACACCATGTCCTCTTCTTCCTTGGCTGAGTGGTGTTCTCACTTTTCCTTGTCCATTTCAATAAATTCCCAAATCAGTTTGAAAACCCTAACCCTAGATTTTGGTTTCAGATCTGATTCTTGAAATTAATTGGTGTTTTATGAAATTGGGACTATGAATTAGTGTTTCCCTAAACCAATTTCATCATTCTTTGATTAGAATGAGTTCCCCCAATTTGCTCTATGAACCCTAAAACCCCAAATCTGTTTTGATCTGAAATCAATGTGATTTTTGAGAAATTAAGTATATTAATGTGTTATATTTATAGTGTTAATGTTGAGTAATTAATTGTATGTTTTGTCTGATTGTTTTTATGCTTGGATCGACTCTCTGCGAGGTTGTTCATGTTCGTACTTGCTTTTGGGAAGCGGGAATTGCTCTTGGGAACTAATTGGAGCTGATTACATAGATGTGAAGTTCCAGAATAACATCTGAACGCCTTAAAAGGTGGGGGAAGATTATATGTTAGCTGTAGTTTGGGGTATATGAGGGTTAGTATAATTGCTTAGGAATATTGGGAATTATCTTAGTATGCTTGCTTAATATTTTAATGTCGTGATTATCTTTGTAAATTTTGGATCTTAGTTAAATCTGTTTAGATTTAATTTAGCGCTGTGCTAAATTGGATTTAGTTGAACTGGCATAAGATTCTAATTTGAGAATCTTACTTATCTTCGTAAACTGTGTATGTTAAGCATTGGATATAATTCCAAGTAACTGGGCTCTAAGTATAAGCCTTATGTGCATTTGTTTCCGAACTTAGATTCAGGAGGTGTTGGAATGTATATATGTTTAGTTGGTATCAATTTTTACTTCTTCAATTTATTAATTCAACATTAAGGTTTATCCTTATTTATGTTTTGTTAAGTCTTGGGCTTGAAACTAATTTATTTATACGGTATTGAGGAATTTTTGGAATGAATATGCTAAATTATTGAATAGTTGAGGAATTTCAAATTATTCGTCCTTGGATATTTTAAAGTTATGAATTTATTTAATTTTAAGCACCAAATATTATTTGCAACTATTATTATGTATTTTATCCAAAGTGAGTCAAAATGGTAATTTATCGAGTCCAATCAGTTTATCGATACTCGTACTCTTAAATAATTAATTTTAGCCTAAGTAAGCTTTAATTTAAAGTATCCAAATGAATTTGAGTTAAAGAGGATAATTTTGGCCTATGGTCTATTCGAGCCTGATTCTTACCAAAAACTTTTTTTTTTTTTGTTGATACCGATGCTTTGGAACGTATTAGTTCCTATCTTGTGTCTTCGGACAACATTCCAACCTAATCATAGTCGTTGTCGTTCTGGAGGCATAGACACCTATTCATAGGATATTAGGGGACTGTGTGGGGGCCACGGAGACCTTGGGGATAGTCAGGCGTGGATCCTGCCAATGGTTCAGTGTACAACTGCACTGCATCGATGGAGACCTGGACAGCAGGGCTATCTTGACACTCCACTGAATTAAATATTATTCAGATGTTAAGTACTCTCGTGTGAAAGGACCGTAGAGATGGCTATTAGCGTACTCCAATCGGGACTTGTGCACCGAGTTGTTTACGCATATTACCTGAATGCTATCTCGACAGAACATTATGACAACAATAGTCTCCATGGAGCAAAGTTAGGTCGATGTCTTAGGCATGCATTTGAGTCTCAGCTTTTTCTGAAATCGTATATATGTATTTTATAAAAGTTTCCTTAATTATATGTATCCACTTGATTGTTTGTTTGTCGCCACATGCCCATATCTATGTTATGAGCTTGGCATAGAATCTTACCTCCATATGCGTTTTTTCTTTCTTCTTGTATATGTGAGTAGCTGATTCTGATGGCCGCACTGTACGTGGGACCAAGATGACTGATGGCACATGGACTTTTGCTTCTTTTGGAGGATCCCGTGCTGGAGAGATATTCTTGAGAATCCTCTTTTATTTTGTGTTGTATATATATTAAGGGAAACTTTGATGTATCATCCGTGATGGCAGTTTCCTGTTTTTATGACTTTATGTTTATTTTATTTTACTAATGAAAACTTCCGCGTACGTATGAAAATCAATTTTGGATTACTGTATCTATAATTTTCTAAGTCTTTATTATAGTTGAAATTTTTATTTTTCCGCCCCTGGCAGTTGATGTAAGACCAGAGACCAAGAAATTGGTTTGAATTAAGTTTTGACGTTATAAACTGTTTATCAGGTTTTTCGATTTCAAACAAATCTTTGTTTTTCTAAGGAGACATTTCGAAAATGATTTGTGAAAATCCCTATTTTAATCATTATAATTAGTGTTAATTAAAACTAGGCGTTATAGGCAGCTCTTTCTTGGGGATAGATGAAGGGATTGGTAGGCTTGAGGTGGGGAGTGGAGGTCTACAAGAGGTAAGTAAACAACACCCTTTCCTTAAACCTCCATGGTATAGATTTTAAAGGGATTGAGATGAAATCAAAAGGTTGTTTTTGGGTTTTGTCTTTAATGATGATTCGTTGTATGAGAGTGGATGATTACATATTAATTGATATGATTGTTATTATTTGGCATGCCTTTTTGTGATATGTGATGCCTCAGTGATGTTTTGGTATAAGCTTCATGAATATTATTGATGTTTGTGGTGTTATGTTATGTGCTAGAATTATTTGGAATGACCATATGGTAATATGAACATGTTTGAGTATCTCCTTAGGGGAGATATGATTGTTAGTGATACCTCATTCGAGGAGATGGCAGAGGGCCTAACTCATAGCGATGATAGATTGGCCTAATGCGAGGCAATGACAAAGTGTCACGTTCCGAAAATTACAGTAATGGAACACTATAATTAATAATATATTAAAGAATTTAATTTTTAAATATTAAGGATTTATTATCTGAAAGAAAAATGCATGGACCTGGATGACAGTGTACTTTATTAATTCACCCGGTTTTATTAGCATTCGATTAGTGTTCAATAATACATGCTAAGAGATAAAGATAAATACAAGTATTGGAAGGAAATGTATGTGTGGTGTTAGAAACAAAAGGAAAAGACAAGAGGAAAAGACAAAAAGGATAAGAAAAGGAATTGATGAATGCTTGAGTGACATGTGTCAACAAGTGGTGAAGAGATAAGAGTGGGGTCAATTTGTAATAAGAGAAGTCCAAGGATTAATCCCAAGAGGAGGTGGGACCTAATTACAAAAAGAGAAGAGTTCAAGGATCTAAGTGCAAAATGACCTCCACTATAAAAGGCCAAAACAAGCTTAACTCTCATTTCTCTCATCTTCCTCCTCTCTCTAATCTCACGGCTCTCTCTCTCATTCTCTCTTTTCTCTCATTCTTCTAAACACAACTAAGTCTTCCACTCTTCTCCTCCTCACCCCATTCGGCCACCATCAACAACCACCATCCACCACCACTCAAACTCACTTCTATAATTTCTCATGACCCTACACTCGATGTAACTCCATAGTCTCTAGAAACCATAATCAACTAAAGCATGAAACTCCTCCAACCCCTCTTGTCTGAACCACTGCCCAAGGGGAGGAAATCTCCATTGTGGTCATCCACTCTTTAGAAGCTCCAAAACTCATAAGGGGAAGGTAAGAACTCAACATGCACACTTATTTCCTTGTCGATCTCCTGCATGCATGTTGATAAGTTTCCTTCTAACTTTTATATCTATAAAAAGGACTCATCTGCTTGAATCTTTTCCAAGATAGGAATCATGCGGTTTTAGGATCTTTAAGAGGTAGGGGATATCCTCTCTATACTCTTTCTTTCAGCCATTTATGTATGTTTTGTGATTTGTTTGAAATAGATGCTTGCTGACCTTGGTTGAAAACTGTTTGAATCTATGTGTTTGAGGGTCTAAGACCCTTTCATGTTGGTCTTGTGACTTGTGGGTAATGCTTGAATGAAAATGAGAACTTAATGTGGAAGAACATGTGAAAACATGAATCTGGCAGCATGACCTTTAGTGATTCGTGAGCCCATAACTTTTCACCCAAAATATATTTTCGAAATATAAACATATTTTTTGAAAGATGACATCTGGACCTTTAATTTGATATATAATATGTAAAATTTGGATGAGATTTACAGGGTCCAAACACCTAACAAAGTAGAAACACTTTCTGGCTACGAAAATGAGAACATAGTTGGTTGCATGATGAATTTAAATATGAATTTGAATGTCAAAATCTTTTATAAAATTTTCTGGGTTATTAATAAAGTAAATCTAAATTTTGGTTGAAGATTTGGGATTTTTACATTCTTAAATAATTAGAAACAATTTCTTAAAGTTACATGTGGATGAACTCGGATTTCTGGAAAATCCTATGCAAACAGAAATAGTGTCTGATTTTTCATAAATTAATGACTTAGAATTTTTATATGGGACCAACTACACTGTGTTGGTGTGTGAGTTGGGTACCTCCAATTAAATTCTTAAAAGTTGTGAAGGTCATTTAACTGATCATTTACTATTTACACTCACTGTTGTTCTGAAAATATTTTCATAAAAGAGTTCATCCGAATTTTGAATGAAAAACATGATTTTGAAAGTAATATATTTTAAGATGAACAAGTAAAGATTTTTAGTATAAAATGGACCATGACTTTTTTTTCCAAAGTGACATACTTTTAGAAACTATATACTAAAATAACTTACTTTTGAAATAATTTACCAAACTAACCCACTTTTTGACACTGTGAAATAAAATAATATTTTTTTACTGTAGCTGACTAGTGGCGCCAGTCAAACTGGCGCCATTGACCTTTGACTTGCCACATGGCAAGTCCTGATTGGTCAGGGAATTTCTGAAAAAAAAATTTTAAAAAAATAATATATTATAATACGTAATATAATTAATAATAAAAAAAAATTAAATTAAAAAAAAAAGATTTTGCATGGCAGCGCCACGTGGCACCACCCCCGTGAGTGGCACCACTGCAACAGGCACCACTAGTGGCGCCACTGCCATATATTTGTTGATATATAGGATATTAGTGGTGGCCCATATTACCATTATCTTTTTATTTATTATTTTTTATTATCTTATGGTTATGTTAATGTTACTATTATTTGTATAGATCAAAGTGTTATATTTGTTATTTGTTTAGTTGGTATTCTTGTTAATTATTAGGGTTACTTGTTAATTTATGATTATGTTAATTATTAGTGTGGTTATTGAAACATTTTATGTTGTTATTAGTAATGTTGTTATTATTAATGTGGTTATTATTATTATTGTTATTATTATTATTATTATTATTATTATTATTATTATTATTATTATTATTATTATTATTTTGGATGAAGTTATTATTAGTATTATTATTATTATTATTATTATTATTATGATTAAATCTATTATTAATGTGATTTATGATCATACAGTAATATCCTATTAATATTATAATGAGGTTTTTGGTATTTGTGAATGTTTTTTAATTTTTAAATATTATTTTTTGATAAATAGGATATTAGTGGTGACCCATATTACCATTATCTTTATATTTATTATTTTTTATTATCTTATGGTTATGTTAATGTTAGTATTGTTTGTATAGATTTTAGTGTTGGATTTGTTATTTGTTTAGTTGGTATTCTTGTTAATTATTAAGGTTACTTGTTAATTTATGATTATGTTAATTATTGGTTATTGAAACATTTTATGTTGTTATTATTAATGTTGTTATTATTAATGTGGTTATTATTATTGTTATTATTATTTTTGTTATTATTATTATTATTTTGGATGAAGTTATTATTAGTATTATTATTATTATTATTATTATTAAATATATTATTAATGTAGTTTATTTATTATTTTTTATTATCTTATGGTTATGTTAATGTTACTATTGTTGTTGTTGTTGTTGTTGTTGTTATTATTATTATTATTATTATTATTATTATTATTATTATTATTATTATTATTACTACAGTTTTTCTAACCTATGCAATATTGCATAGGATAAGAGTCATTAATTACCCCCCATAAACCCAATGTTAATTAATTATGTCAAGCTTATTAATTATGATTTATTTGAAAAAAATCATATATCTTTCTCCTATTTATTTGTTTAGATTCACCTTTAAACAGGTTTCTTTTCCAGCAGCTGTGAGCTTAGTCAAATCTTCTGTTTTCCTGTCAGGTAACTTGACAAATAAGCATATGCAATAGTTAGTTCAGGAGCTGGCCATCCTAAGGCATTTTCAGGTCATTGGTAACCCGAGAAAGCAGATGATAGTTAAGCCTGTTTATTGGAATGCTCCTCCTTGTGGTTGGATAAAAATTAACACAGATGGAGCTGCCAAGGGAAGTCCAGGTCCTGCAGGTAGAGGGGCAATTTTTAGGGATAGAAGTGGTGCTATCCTGGACTGTTTTGCAGACTTCTATGGCTGCTGTGATGCCTTTCATGCTGAGTTTTCTGCTATTATCACTACCATTCACATAGCAAAGGATAGAGGTTGGAGCAAAGTGTGGCTTGAGAGTGACTCCTCTCTTGTGGTGGCTGCTATTTCAAGACCAGAGATTGTGCCTTGGGACATTAGAGTCAATTGAGAAATTGTCTCCATGTTTGTGCTAGCTTAGATTTCAAATGCTCTCATGTTTTTAGAGAAGCCAATATGTGTGCGGATAAATTAGCTAATTTTGGTGTTTCTTCCAAATGCTACTCTTGGTGGGATCTTGTTCATAGTTTCTTTAGGATTGAGTTTTATCATGATAGGTGTGGTTTGCCTATGTATAGATTTAAGTAGCTTCCTTCTTTCCCATGGGTTTGGTTTGGTCCCCCCATGCTTTTGTACTCTTTAATTTCTATTTTCTTAATTTATTGGGGTGTGCTGCAAATGATGGATAGGGCTTGAGGTGCCAACCTAGTTGAGATGTCCTGCTCTATTGTGATGCTTTTGCATGCCTTTCTCATTTTATATAAAAAAAAGACCCTACTAATGGTCGAATAGTCAATAATGTTTAAACCCTAGTTAAAATGTCTTTGAAACTGTTCGTAGGGTTTAATTACTATGGACTTATTGGCGGTAGGGTAAATTTATATGTTAACTATATCTATCTGAGGTTACCCGTATTCTCTGTTTTATGTTGCGTATGGTTGCTATTGCTGTTTGACGTGTGATCTATGATAATATGCTTAATATGTTGTTTGGTTATATTTAGTGTTGATATATTTTATATATATATATATATATATATATATATATATATATATATATATATATATATGTTCTGGTTGATTGAGGATGATCGTTTGGATGTGTTGTTAAAACCCTAGTTGACACCCTAAGGGTACTTTGTTTGGATTGATGTTGGAAAACGGTAAATGGGTATCGTGTTGAGCTGTGGATGTGTTGGCATCATAAAGCATGTAGGTTTGAGTTGGTACTGGGAGTCATGCGAGGTTGGTGTATTCGGGTGTGGGTACGGAATATGGAGAAGGATGGTTCTGGGAACCTTGGGGATGTGGTCCTGTCTGTAATGGTTTATAAGAGACCAGTGATTTGCACCCATTGTGTCGTGATCGCCGTGGAGCCTTGGCTATCCTGACGTTTGGCCCGAGAATTCCCATTGCAGGTGGACCTTCCGAGGCGATCAAGATACCTCTATTGGAGAATGAGCTCATAGGGGGAAGCACCCTTATTGGTCACAGCAAGCGGAACGGTACCCTGGACAAAACGACTGACATTCTCTGGGCAAGGGAGGCCCGGGTGAGAGAGGAAAAGAGAATGTCTGGGAATCGGAATTCCCTGTGAGAGTGAACTGCCGACATGCATAGGAGTGTGACTCCTTAGAGGATTTTACCCTAGATGTGGATCGAGGATGTTTGTAAACGGTTGACTTGCGATATGTTTGTTATTTATAAATCTATGCTATATGTTAACATGTTGTATTATGACCCAACCCCGTTTGTGGTGTTGCACAGTAGCTTATCTCCCTTTTCTATCTCTTTTTCTTTGTATGTGCGTTTGTTAGATGAGCAGAAACAGCAGCCGCACATCGAGTGATAGGACCATAGCACCACCCGATGCACTACTTACAGGGGATCCCTTCGAGGGTCTAGATCTTGGGAGATATTGAGATCGTATACCATGACGATCGTGGTTGGCAGGTCGACCACTCACAGTTTTTCATGTGTTACGTCGGCCCGGTCAGTATATGATGCCTTGGAGGAGGACCGTTCTTTACTTTGCTCGGCTAGTATTGCATCTCCCAGTGCCTTCCTTTTTCTGAGATTTGGTTTCCACCCTGCCAACAGGAGTTTCCAGATGACATGTGGAACCAGGTGGATCGTTCCTATGCTCGCAACAAAGTTGGAGTGGTGGACAGAGGCCACAGGAGGAGGAGCGTATAGACGATGTACTACTATCATCGTAGGAGGGTTGTTATGAGCAGTGATGGGTCAGTGAGGACTAGAGTGTATAGGCACCGCTATGGCGAAGGCGAGGGATGCCTATATCGTTTGTGATTTGGTTCGTCGGTAGTGTCTGCTAGGGGAGAGCCTCTGAGGGCTTATTTTGATTTTTGATGTATTTTGTGAGAGGCGGGTGGGGTAGATGAGGTTTGTTTCCATCTTTTGTTTCTCCGGGACCAGTTTGTATATGTTCTCCTTTGCTTTACCAATTGTATAGTTTTTAGGCTTATGATCCCTATGTTGGGATCGACAGTACTTGATGGATACCTCTGTACATATTATGTATATATGCTTTGTTTGATTTCTTCCGCTGTGTATGTTTTAAAATAAGTTTTAATTTTCCAGCTTTTGCAACGTATATTATTTTCGTATGTAATAAACGCGCTAGCGCTAATAAAACAGATTAATGATTAGTTAATTAGGGTTGTTCTTTAATGGGACATCAGGGTGTCTCACTGAGAGCTTCATTAGACGGGTTGACTCTTCTATACAGAAAGTCAACATCTTCAAATAAGCCTTCAGACGGGTTGACTTTACTCATCTGAGAGTGTTCTTATTTTGACCAAGAGAGTCTTAGAGCAGACAAATGATTAAAATACTGAAAATAATAATCTGTACACTAAGTAAACAGGTCAGCAACCAAAATGGAGTTCAATTAAATCATTGACAAATGTTTATTTTTTATCAAAACTTAGGGCAAATGCACATTAGACATTTAGAGACTTAACAATGATTATGTAAGGAGGGAGATAGATTGCGAAGTGGAGGAGCGGTACAAGAAGTTCCCGGTGCACATTGACACCGAGATCTTCTCATAGTTGGAGAACTTCTCGGTGTTCCTCACAGTTGGAGGGATCCGGGAAGGCGGTGCTTCCTCATAGTTGGAGGACCACTATTACACTTTCTTGGTAATGCGGGAATCAGTAGCCTGAACTACCGACTTGAAATTGTTGTAGAATTGGCCAATCATGACTTGTAAGACCATTTGCACATGCAGAGCAGGTAATGATCTTAGTTGAGGAGACTCTGAGGATGGTTGCCATAAAAATAATGTTGAAAGATGGTTGTCATTGCCTGGTGCGCATGTTGATATGTTGCACTTAATGTTGGTTCCCATTATATAGAGTTTCTTACCTCATATGTATATGTTTTCTATGTTCCTCTATGTGGCTTCTTGGATTGTGATTCACAGATGAAAGTGTAGTATCTGCCGGTAACGGAATTGGAGAGAATGGGGTTGATCGAAGTGAGGATTACTTATCAGAGAGACATTGATGCTAGTGCTTCTCGAGTTGAGATACCTTTGGAGACATTGTGGAGTACCTTAGTAGTTATATCACGACCAGTGTGGTGTCTGATGTTGTATTTGTTTTTCCATATATGAATATATGATTTAAGTGTTGAAATTTTCCTCTGTGATTATGGTATCAGAGATGTGTTAGGTTGATGTAGCACCAATAGGGTGTGTTACATTAGATGTGACACCCGAGGCTGACGAGGGCAGTCAATGATTGCTGGTACAAGAGGAAGCATGAACAAGGAGGGGCTCCTAGTAAGCTTCTAGGAGGAGGGATACATTAAAGAATCGGTTCCACATCGGAATGAGAGGGAACTTGAGACTGTGCAGGTATAGGACTACACAGTGGAGGGATCATGAGACTGTGCATGTATGGGACTGTGAAGTTGAGGATAGCTTAAAAGAAATGGTTAGTACTACCAATACCAACAAGATGCATCTTCTTTTCAGGAGCATGTCACATAAGAACTCCAAAGTTTAGCATAATTGACTTGGAGCGATTCTGTGATGGGTGACCTCGTGGGAAGTTTTCCTAGGAAGCGTGTGAGTGAGGACAAAGCATGCTGAAAAGACTTTTGCTGGTTAGTGGGGACACTCGTCAATCCGTGAAGTAGCCTGAGATGTTACAAAAATAATCACAATTCGTGTTGAAAGGTTAACAGGAGCATAGACATGGTGAAGCTTAAAATGAGAACCATCATGCTTAATTCTGGGTGCCTAAAATTTGCTCATGTTTAATAAAGAATCTTAAAAATGGCTCTTTTTTGGGTAATTCCTGAAATAATCACTAAATGAACCGATTACACACCGGAATGAGAGGGATCCTTGGCTGCTCTATGGATTGACGACTGACCCCACAGACCAACACGGGTCTTTCCAGCATGCTATGTCCTCACTCACAAGTTTCCTGGGAAAATTTCCTAGGAGGTCACCTATCCCAGAATTACTCCAAGTCAAGCACGCTTAACTGCGGAGTTCTTAAGTGATGGTCTCCCGAAAAGAAGATGCATCTTGTTGATATAGGTAGTACCAATCAATTATTTTAAGCCATCCTCAACTGTATAGTCTCATACCTACACAGTCTCAGGATCCCTCTCATTCCGGTGTGTAATCGGATCATTCATGTGTCCCTCCGCCTAGAAGCCTGCCAGGAGCAGCTCCTTGTCCGTGCCTTCTTGCACCGGCGACCACTCCCCGCCCTTGTCAACCCCGGGTGTCACATGCCCACCAACTTCCGCTTGGTTCGTCCTCGAACCACACCGTACTGGAAGAGTTGCTGCTCTGATACCATTTGTAACATCCCTGGCTGCTCTATGGATTGACGACTGACCCCAAAGACCAACACGGGTCTTTCCAGCATGCTTTGTCCTCACTCACACGCTTCCTGTGAAAACTTCCCAAGAGGTCACCCATCCTATAATTGCTCCAAGTCAAGCACGCTTAATTGTGGACTTCTTAAGTGATGGGCTCCCGAAAAGAAGATGCATCTTGTTGATATGGGTAGTACCAATCAATTCTTATAAGTCATCCTTAACTGTATAGTCCCATACCTACATAGTCTCAGGATCCCTCTCATTCCGTTGTGTAATTGGTTCATTCATGTGTCCCTCCGCCTAAAAGCCTACCAGAAGCCGCTCCTTGTCTGTGCCTTCTTGCATCTGCAACCACTGGGCCCTCGTCAGCCCCGGGTGTCACAGGATTAAATACTTAAAATGTAATAAAATTCCACTCAATCTCCTTGTAAATGAACAGACAGAATGACAATTTATCATATACGATAACTATTTTAAAATTATGATGCTTACTGGATAAAAAGGTTATAGGAAAGTAAGTTCTCATTAATTTATTAATTAGAAAATGAATTATTTGTTGAAATACTAAAAATTCATTACCGTATACCAAAATAATCGAAGATTATTTTAAAAAGTTATAATTAACTTTAAAGTGTTATTTAATATTTTACAAAAATAAATACATAACCTTACTGAGTTTGATGTATTTAGACTTATCATGTCACCACTTTTCTCACGTGCTATGCACTTACTCAATGGACCATTGGTTCTCTCAACGGATAGTGAATATAAAGGAGACACGTGTAATTCTTGCAGGGACATTTATATTTTTAATACGTAAACTAACGATAAAAAGTGCTAAAAATATTAAACTTCTGATAAGGTTACGTATTATTTTTGTAAATTATTAATAACTTCATAAATTTAATTATAACTTTTTGAGAGACATATATTTTTTTGGTATTACGTGAATGGAATTTTAGCATTTTAACCAATAATTCCTTTCTTACCCGATAATATTTTTAGAACATTGTATCTTGTAACTTCATTATTTGAAAAGCACCTAATGGCTATTGTATAGGTATTTAATATGTATCATATTGGATATTTCTTGAATACTTTTAGATATTTTTAGCATATATTGTAAGTTAGCTTTTGAATTTTTGTATATACGAGTTGCTTACCACAATGATCAGATACATAATAGTATTTTATTATATCCACATTAATTAAATTTAACTTATGAAATACAAATATTCTTTTTATTTTATGTTGTATGTACCCATCTCATCTACATTTTTTAAATTTACCGCATTATGTATGGTATCCTTATTTTTACTGTTGTCCTACCTCATCATTGACCAACAAGGAAGGAAAAAAACAAAGCAATAAGCATATTTCCTTCTCAACTCTATTATTTGTACACTTAAAAATTCACAAGTTTTGGATGACCATACTTACATTTCATTATCACATTTCATACTCCACCTCAAAATACTAATCAATAAGGCTTACATAATTCATCTGTATCACATAATTTCCAAACAAAGATGTTTAACAAAACTTTTTACCCCAATATGGAAAGATCCAAATCCAATATCTCGAATATTAAAACCCCCTTGTGTTTTGTTTTTGCTATATAAACATATGTTTCTCAGCTGTTTGCATTCTCATATTTCTATCTTTCTCCCTTAGCTCTCGGTCAGTGCTGCATTTTTCTTCTTTATTGCCTTCATTTTGTGTTTTTTCCTTACAATTTTATTCTTCAGGTCAATGGAGTTTAAGGGTTCAAGCGAAGTGAGAGGTGCAACTCCAACACGAGATTCCATGGCAACGAACAATCCCAAGAGACCTAATCGTCTTCACAATTTCACATTACCGTCGACTTTGAAGTGGGGGAGCCAGAGGCTCCTAAGGTGCACGAAAATAGCAACCGTCGGCAACAACCTTTCTGATAGTGCATCAAGGATGAAGGAACTGCAAGCTGATGGTGGCGAAGACAACAAGGATTATGAGGGGATCGATGTGGTGAGGGAGAAGCTAGTGCATGAGCTGAAGGTCGAGGCAGATAAGATGAAAGAAGTAATGTTGGGGAAAATGAAGGATGATGAAGAAAAAGAAGAAGAGAGTGAAGGTGTGAAGCCGTGGAACCTGAGGACGAGGAGTGAGGAGTTTAAGACTCCGGTAGGTGGAAGAGGATGTGGAAAAGGTTTGAAGATTGAAGAGAAGAAACCTAATTACTCATCACCGATGAGAGGTAACGTTAAAGGTGGTGCTGCAAAGTTTCTGAACTTGAGAAGTAATTCAGAGAAGACTCTGCCAAAGCTGAATTTCTCTGTGGAGTTAACAAAGAAGGAGATTGAGGAAGATTTCATAGCGATGACGGGCCATAAGCCCCCTAAGAAGCCCATGAAGAGGCCCAAAGCTGTGCAGAAGCATGTTGATGTGAGTTTTGTTAACTTCTGATTCTGTGCGTTTTCATTTCTTTTGTTAATTAACTCGTTTGCTGGTGAGTAAAATCAAACACCTATTATTTGTTTTTTGCACAGACACTTTTGCCTGGTTCATGGTTAATAGAGGTTTCAGCTGATTCGTACAAGGTTCCTGAAGCACCTGGGAATGCTAAGGTGTTTAAGAAGAAGGTTAAGTCTCAGCTCTCTGAGTTTGATGAAGAGCCATGATGGATGGATTTATTATGCATTGGTGGACTTGTAATTTGTTGTTTTGTTTATGAGAATAAATGTCTACCGAGAAATTAATGACTTGTTATCGAAGAGAATATTGTACTTCAGTGACTGTTTACTCTGCTTATGATGTTATGTGGCCTCAAGGACGCAACTCAAATATCAGAATTTTAAACTTTCATTTCATTTACTAGATAGCGGCTCTTATTCAGAATTTGTAGTCGTTTCATATACTTCTAAGTAAATGTTGTTAAATTTGATGAAAATTTGACTTTATTAACTATTTAATCAATTGAATTGAACTCCTACGACAGAATTTTGGTTCTCCTATCTGCCTTTTAATTTTGGTGGCATCTATGGTGAGGGAGCTATTAAGTCCCTCACCCATTAGGGAGCATTTATGGCCATTAGATATAATAGTTAAATAAATGAGTGGTAGTGATGAATTTAGGATGACCTGATCTCCAGGTTATTCCAATATTTATGAAATCCCCAATAGTTTGTGAAATTATATATTCTAATGGATAATTTTGTCCTTGCATGGCTCTAAAACAAAAATCTTATTCCTCTGTTGAGCCTATTCCTCTCTGCGCAGAGTTCGGTCTCAGTTTGAAGATATACCAACATAGATCTGAGTTTGAAGATATACTAACATATTCTCGAGTGCTGATAACTTGACACAGAATTGGCGACATCATACGCGACACTTGCTACAGTAGCGCACTGTAGCGCTACTGTAGCACCACTTCTTTTTTCTTTCTTTTTTAATTTTTGACTTTTAAAAAAAAATTATTTCTAAAAAAAATCCATTCACCAGATAATGAACTGAATTCACCAGATATTTATACCGGATTCACCAGATATTTGCACATACTTAACCAAAAATTTTATTTCTCAAAAAAATCCATTCACCAGATAATGAACTGAATTCACCAGATATTTGTACCTGTTTCACCAGATATTTGCACATACTTAACCAATAATTTTATCTCAAAAAAACTCATTCACCAGATAATGAACTGAATTCACCAGATATTTGTACCTGATTCACCAGATATTTGCACATACTTAACCAAAAATTTTATTTCTAATAAAAAAACCCATTCACCAGATAATGAACTGAATTCACCAGATATTTGTACCGGATTCACCAGATATTTACTTAACCAAAAAATTTATTTCTCAAAAAAACCCATTCACCAAATAATGAACTGAATTCACCAGATATTTGTACCTGATTCACCAGATATTTGCACATACTTAACCAAACAATTTATTTCTCAAAAAAACCCATTCACCAGATAATGAACTGAATTCACCAGATATTTGTACCTGATTCACCAGATATTTACACATACTTAACAAAAAAATTTATTTATAAAAAAAACATTTAAAAAAAACTAAAATTTAAAAAAAAAAAAATGCTACAATGCCGCACAGTGCCGCACAGTGCGGCACATACGATGTCGTCGTATTTGATGTCCACAAACTGTGTTCGTTTAGCATTTCTCTTACAAATATAGGTAAAATGAAGTTGAACTGTGTAACTACAGTTTGGTAAAATAAGAAAAAAATACTAACTTTTCAACGCTAAATTTGTACAATATTTTTCATCACAGTCCACAATGGTCATCACATCAGGAAGTTTATTTTGCAAATAAAAGGCAAAAAATGACAGCTATTCACCATAAAAAATAAGTTCTTTGTCATCTAAAACAACCAGATTCACCTACACTATTAAGGATTTCGCGAGAATTTTTTTACAGAGGGGACGAGCATCACACAAAAAGTAGAAGTTTGTTTGGGTGATTTGCCATAAGTGCTTCTAGTAGAAGGAATGTCAAGGGCCAGTTTCAAGCTTCTAGTAGAGTGCCTCAAAGATTTAAGCAGAGTTCAAAGAGATAAGCCACGACGTGCCGACAACGATGACAAAGAGAGCATGGTAGAGACCACGGCGGCAAACGACTGCATCGAACGAATCTGAATAGTCTGCCACATTGATGAGGGGTGGGAAACCGACATGGCTTTTTGGGTGTTTAAAGGAAGGGATGACATGGCACAATAGGAAGCGTAACAGTAAAGTGGTTTAGTCGTTTAGGAGAACTCTGGAGAAAAGTTTGCTGCCATAGGAACAGTAATACTAAACTCTTGACAGGGGGTTTTGTTACAAAAATTGATTTTACAATAGTATACCAAGATTTTAAAATATTGCTATGATGACCACCGAGTGACCTACTATACTAGGTCATAATAGCTCCCTCATGGGTGATGGACTTAATAGCTCCCTCACCTTAGAAGTCACCTTTAATTTTACCCCAATATCTGAAATAATAATAATAATAATAATAATAATAATAATAATAATAAAGTATATTAGAGGGAGATTTATATTTATTACTAAAATTAATGATAAAAAATGCCGAGCTAATAGTCTAAATACATTAAACTTATGATAAGGTTGTGTATTCTTTTTGTAAGTTATTAAATTAGACCATAAATTTTATTATAACTTTTTAAAATTTAGAGCCTTAAATTATTCTGACATGACAGGATTGGATTTTTAGCATTTTAGCCGGTAATTCCTTTCTCATCTATTAAATTTACGAGACAATTGTATCTTGTATCCCATAGTAAATGCGTGTTTACTCCATGATGCATACCGATTTATAGGGTCAGGTTGGTTTAGATCGAATTTGGGATAATTTTGTGTCTGAATTAAATAATTTTGCTTGGATCAGATTGAATCGTATTTTGAAAATTTTTCATATGCAACCTGAATGATTGGTTTGGATCGATTTATCGGTTTACCTTATTTTTAAATTAATTTAATCTTAATTTTTAAAAATAGTAAACAAATCTAAAAAATATATAAAATATATACAAAAGATAAAGTCTTAGGAAGTGGGACAAGATCTTAGGGATCAGGTTCTTATGTCACGGAAATGTCTGACTTGAAGGGAGTAAGTGATTTGTCTCTAATAATAATCACCACGGTTCATGTTGCATGAGTTGAAAATTCTTGAACCATTATCAAAACCAATACGATGGGCCAATCCAAAACTTCCAAACTAGTTATGTTTAGTTTGCATTCACCAAGTTAACGGATTGGATCTAACGCTCTCACAACTCTATTAACTTAGCTTATACTCATGGAAGAGTATCACACCTTATGAAGCACAACAACTGTCAAAATAGAAGCTATGCCCATGTCAAATACATATTCTTATCAACTATTTCACTTCTAGTATTATACAATTTTTTTAAATTTTTTAAATTTGATAATAAAATCAATGAAAATATCATAATAAATAGATAAATGAGAAAGTAAAACAAAATCCTCAAACTTTACTCAAAGAAGCAAACATAATGGAGGGCTTTGTTTTCTCTGTTGGTTCTGGAGAAGGTTCTGGCTTTGGTGAAGAACCACCTGACTGTGCAGATGATGCTATGAAAGATGTTAGGAAGAAAATGGAGTTTTTTTTTTTTTTTTAAAGATAGGGTGATGATAAAGAAAGAGGCTCCGATTTTAAGACCTAAAGTTGATCTCTACATGGAGATGAAATAGACAGATATGTTAGGACCTCAAATGTCTAACACATATTTCATGTGTTAATTCTCCAAGTTTTGATGATTTCAAATATAGTAAATATGATTATATTGAACCATGTGAAACTACTAATAATACTGTTCAAGTGTACAGAAGAAAAATGTCTTAAGGATTATACGTCTAAGTCTGACCCGTCTAAGATTTTCCAAAAAGCAAGTCTGTCTCTACAACAATAGTTTTTCAGACCTGTCTGAAAAACACTTGTCTATATAAAGATAGCTCAGCATGAAGCCAAGACAATTCAGTATGAGGAGTTGTCTAAGAAGATGACATGGCAAAGCTAAGCACTGAAGATCCATCAAAGCACACTCGTCTGAAAAATGTTTTAGACACCCGTCTAAAAACTGAAATTGTGCACCCGCCTAAAAATGAATACTACTGCACCCGTCTACTGATCAGTTATCAGAATGAAGTCCAAGTCAACTTTTTCAGTTCAAGATATCTTTCTCAAAGAATTTAAAGACCTCTGGACAAAGCACCAAGCATGAAGAATAAAGAAATTATTCTTTCAAGTTTTTAAGGAATAAACACGCTACCTCTGTACAAGTCAGCTGCTTTTCACTCTTTAAAATACAAAACAAAACACTTTCCAAAAGGTGAACCAAGTGTTGCACTGAAATGGGAAAGTTCTCTGCCGCAAGTACAAAAGCCCCACTGCTGCACCTCTTGGTCGCTCATGTCAAAATCCAACGTCCCAAAGCATTTAATGATACTCAGAACGACTCTTTGTCATTAATGACGTCCCAGAAGTTCAAGATTAAAGGAAACCACTTTCCGAAGTTTGTTTCTAACGGATAAATTAATTGAAGCCTTTAAATAGAGAAGACTATGAAGATGAAGTTAAAAGATTCTGAACGTATTCAAAGAAGCATTTACTCTGCTCATTTACTCCTTCATTCCTTCATTGAATATCTCTCCAATCATTTAACATTAATACACAGTCTTTCATTCTCATATTCATTTCACTCTGTGAGTGTACCAGAAAGACTACCACATCTGTATTAAATACACAAACTGCGTTTGATACGCATTATACGCATTAATGCACAGGACAGGACAACACAGGACAAGCAGGACATCAGAGTACAACCCCTTGAGTCACATGACAACTTTTTGTCCTGTACATCATTTGATAGATAATAGACAGCACAAGTAAAATAATATTAATTTCACTATGATACCCTCTGTAATATATATTATTATACATTAATATAATATTATTAACATATGTAAGTATTATGCAATATATAATATATAGTTTATATGATAATATATTATTACTACCATAATAATACTATATATATTAGAGAGAGAAGAAAGAGAGAGAGGAGAGGAGAGAGAAGAGAGAGAGAGAGGAGAGAGAGGGAGAAGAGAGAGGAGAGAGGGGTAAGGATAATTTTGTGTTTTTTGGTAGTCTGTATATGGGACAAAAAGTTTTCCCATGGTTTGGTAGGGGACAAAATTTTGGGTTTTTGTCCTGTCCTTCACCCCTTTTTTGTCCTGTCCCCTGACAACTTTTCAAATCAAACAGGGGAACAAAATTTTTGTGTTGTCCAATCCCCTACATTTTTGCAAATCAAACGCACCCTTAGTTGTTGAGCCTGGAGAGGCTAGATGAGAAAATAATACTTGTTTAAGAGTGAGCCTGGAGAGGCTAGGTGTGAAAAGAATACTTGCACTATAATCTGATCAGTTATAGTAGAAATACTTGGTGCTGCCAACGAATGGATGTAGCCCTGTTGAATTTGGGGTGAACCAATATAAAATATCTTGAGTGATATTCCTTCCCTTAATCTCTTTATTTTATCTATGAGTTTATTTGTTTTAGTTTTTAAATTGGGGATTAAAACTGTGAATATCAAATCTCTCTAAGTTTTTATTGCATGCATGCTATTTTAAAATTAGTCGAGTCACTCGTCTAATATCTATTTCTTTAGTTGCTTGTCTGTTGTGCCTGTGAAAACATTTTCAAAGTAACTGAAAAAGTTGATAAACACAATTTAACCCCCCCTCTTGTGTTTACTTTTGTTATTTCAGTTGGTATCAGAGCTCAATCTCTGGGTTGATCACCTAACAGTGTAGAGGAAAAGATCTAGGAAATGGCAGGTGAAGCTAGCTCAAGCAAAAACCATGCAGGAGAAGGTGCCTCCATGTCTAGACCTTCATACTTCAATGGAGAATATTATGTCTACTGGAAAGAAAAGATGAAGTGATCCACTCACTCTGATCTTTGGGATATTATTGATGAAGGTCCCTATGTGCCTAAAAATGACAAAGGAGCATAAATTCCAAAAGCAAGCATGACAACAGAGCACAAAATGGCAACTCAATGCCAAAGCTAGATATTCTATCACGTGTGCCTTGAGCAAATAGGAATTCGAGTAAGTCTGTGCCTGTGAATTTGAAAAAGAAATGTGGGATTCACTAGCTGTTGCTCATGAAGGAACCAACAAAGTAAAAGTGATAAAAGTCAACATTTTGGTCAGAAAATATGAACTCTTCAAAATAGAAGAAGGAGAGACCATTGGTCAAATGTATGAGAGATTTCAAACTATAACAAATGGGTTGAAGTCTCTGGGAAAAACATACAAAACTGAAGAGCACATTCAAAAGATTCTTAGGAGTCTTCCGAAACAATGGAGACCCCTAGTTACTGCCGTGTCTCAGGCCAAAGATCTGTCAACAATGATGTTGGATGAGCTTCTTGGAACTCTTCAGATTCATGAACATGAGCTACTTGAGGAAAACAATGGAAAGAAGAACAAATCTATTGCTCTCAAGGCTGACCAAAAGTCATCCAAGGGATCTACATCCAAAGCACTCAAAGTTGATGAATCTTCAGATGAATCTGATGAATCAAATGAGGATGATTTTGAAGATAAGGATGATGAACTCTCTCTTCTGATCAGAAAAATGAAAAAGCTCTGGAAGAAAAGAAACTTCAAGAAGGACAAACCCTTCAGGCGCTTCAACAAAGAAAAATACAACAAAGATGCTGGATCTTCTGACAGAAATTTCATTGGGTGTTATGAATGCAAAAAGCCAGGACAAATAAAAGCTGAATGCCCTCAACTCAAAAAGCAAGCTCCCAAAAAGTCCTTCAACAAAAAGATGAAAGGAATGATGGCCACTTGGGAAGACTTGGATGAAAGCTCCACTGAAAGTGAAGGAGAGGAGCATGAAGCAAATCTTTGTCTCATGGCTAATACAGATTTAGATTCTGACTCTGAGGTATAATCTGAACTTGAGAAATTGAGTGATGCATATGATGAACTTTTGAAAGAATCCAACTGTTTTACAAAGGCTTTCAAATCCTTCAAGAGACAGTATGTTAAGCTCTCTAATGAGTATTCAAAGAAATCTCAAGAGTGTGAAAAGTTAGCTGTGGAAAATAGTAGGCTTAAGATTGAAAAGTCTGAAGCTAAGTCTGAAGAGCTCACCTTTACATTCTGAAGAGGTGGTTAAGCTTCAACGGAAAGTAGAAGAGCTCACCTCTGATCTTGCCAAATTTGTTAATGGTGGAGAAAATTTGACTAAGCTTTTGGGAAGTCAGAGACACTCCTATAACAAAGAAGGTTTTGGATATACCAATCAAGAACATCGTAATGGATTAACAAAGTTCTCAATAATAAATGTCAAATTTAATTAGTTCAAACACACCTACATGTACTTACTGTGGAAAAGATGGACATATAATGTCTAATTGCATTCACAAAAATAGGAAGAAGCCTTCACAGACTCCTTATACTAACAGGAAAGGACCCAAGAAAATATGGGTACTTAAGTCCATGATAATTCCAGTTGCAGACATGGTTAACAAGATAAAACAAACACCACCGCCCGCCTCAAATTCCCCGAGCTTCTAAACGGCGAAAATGGTGCCGTTCTTACCGGTTGCGACATGTCGGTGGCTTTCATTAGAAAGAAAGCCACGGAGGTAGGTGCCAGGGTCGATGCCCTCCCAGCCACCCTTCACCCCCACCACCATAATATGGCGGCGCCATCGGAGCTTATTTCCAGTGGCAGTGGAGAATGGCAAGGTCAGTTTGTGGAGCAGGTTGACCTGAGAATTTGGACTGTGACTGGAAAATGAAACCAAGCAGAGTGGTTGATTTAGTGTGAAGTAAGGAAGAGGATAATGGGGAGGTCGAGCAGTGGAAGGGGCAATAGGAAAGAGGAGAAGATTTCCATGGTTGATGACATAATTTAGATTGACATGTGTAGCATTGGGTCGAATGGGATGTGTGCCATGTTAAAGGGCATTTTTGCAAATAAGGCACCCAATGTCCAAATCGGGCAACAAGTAATAATAAGTCATCTTAGCTTGTGCATGGTAGGGATACCTATGTAAGTTGTGCACCATAGAAGCAGCCGTGGTGACAATCCTCTTTCTGAATTTGAGTTTCTTATTATTCAGCTTGATGAAACAGTTTATCTGCTTACCAGGGATGTAGACAGCTTTTTGTTTCCCTTTCAGTAACATTGAGTCTGGCATCACTTTGATTATTGTTGAGGGCTTCATGATTACATGTGGATTGAGCTTCCCCCTTGCAGAGAACTTTTTCTTCTCAGCCAGTTTGACCAATTGTCTTTCTGTTTCTACAGAAGCAATTATATCCAATTCTTTGTTGAATAGCATATCAAAGCTGCAATCATTAGAAATAGTAATGGGAGTAGTTCTGGAGGAAAGATGGTATCTAGGTAGGGTGGTTTTAGGCAGGGAGTTATGTCTGGTTTCAGAGAAAAGATCAGGAAAGATCTTTCTCAGGGGAATTTGGCACTGATTCCTGATATAGTCAGGAGTTGGTGATCTAGGTGGTGGTGGAGGTAAGTTAGGTGAGTCAAAGAAGTCAAAGTCATTAAAGGTTTCATCATGGTGAGATTCAGAAGAGTGGGATGAGTGTGGTGTTGATGGTTCAGACAAGCGAGGTTCAGTTTCAGACACATGTGGTTTAGAAACAGAAGTATATGGTTCAGAGACATATGGTTCAGAGACATGTGGTTCAGAGACAGTGATAGGGGAGGTAGGTGGTGGTGGTGTGGGAGCCTTTTGTGGCGATGGTATTGGTGATGGTGATGTAGGTGTGGGAGCTTTTTGTGGTGAGGGAGATTCAGTTGCAGGTGGTGGTAAGGGTGTTTTGTTTTTGGTAGGTGTTGGCAGCTTGGCTTGGGATGGTGAAGAAGGAGGGGTTTCTTGCAGAACCACCTTCCTTTTGATTCTTGATGATTGTCTTAGAGGTTCAGTGGCCTTCCTCTTAGTAGTAGAGGTCCTCTTCTTCTTGGGGATCATAGTCTAGCAGCTTGAGACTCCCCCCAGCCTGTCCAACAAGTTCAGCAACCATCTTCTTCTTGGATAACAATTTATGAGGTTTTGAAATAGAAGCAGTAGCAGTAGCAGTGGCAGTGGTTGTTTCATCAGGCTCAACCTTCATAGTAGGGACAATAGATGCTTCTTCAACAGGTTCTTGTTGAGGTTCCTCTACAGTAGGCTCCTCAAATGGTGTCAGTGGCATCTTCATCAGAGACAAGGTCTTTGTGGTGATCTCGGTGTAGAGATTCACACTGAAAGCATCCCTAAGATCCTTCAGAGAGTTTTCCCTAAAAACTCTGGTCATGATCATGCCATAGGGTTAATCCTTGTTTTCCCCTTTGGCAGCCTTCTCCATGTGCCTAAAAATGAGATCACTGTTATCTATCTTAATCTTTTGGACAAGATGATATATATGGTTCCTAGATCCAACTCTAGGCATCACATATTTATAAGAAGAACATGAAGAAACCTTGCCTTAGCAGTCAGATACTTGGAGTCCTGATCTTCAGGTTGTGGGACTCCATAGATTGCTATGTTGACAGCCTCTTCCCCAATAGTCTTCATCCAATCTGCAGCATACCAGCACCTTCCCTTGGGCATCTTGTCAATTCAGCAAGTGACTCATGAGTGATGATGACATGGTCATCACCAACTTCTCCAGAAATCATGGAGGTACGATTGTCCTTGGTTATCTTGGCTGTTTTCCAGAAAGCCCTAACCAGTGAAGGATAGACAACTTCACGAAGATGAAAGAAAAGCATCCATCCAATAGCAACAATATCGGATTGCACATCCATGCCCTTGTTTTTCAGTTCCTCAAAGTTTAGAGCTCTTCCAGGGTGTACCTTCTTCATCTCACTCACAGAGATTCCAGCTTTGCTAGCGACAGTTTCAAAAAAGCTATTGGGTGCCATTTGATTCATAAAAGAAGAAATTTTTAGGGTTTGGAAACGAAGGATTTTGAGAGGTTGAAGATGAAGAGAGAATCAGAGTGATATATAGACAACAAAGATTTTGAGTGGAGAGATTGTGAAACGACTAAGTTTGCTTTTAGGAGAAGAAAAGGAAACACTTGAGTAGTTTTTGCGTTGGGAACAATGAGAGAGGTTATGCCATAAAGAGTAATAACTTTTGAAATGACATTTGTGAAAAGATGGAATGTTTTTGAGAAAAAAGAGGGAACTTTTGCAATGTACACGTGTCTCAGTCAAGGTTAGCACTTTATGAGTGCTTTCAGCCATGTCATCTGACGCTTGGCTAAAGTAGACGAGTGAAGCATAAAAAATTAGACAAGTAAATTTTTAGACATATGAGCATACAATTTGTAACACCCTATTTTTCGTTTAAGTGCTTGTGTGTATGCCTTGTTTGCCTAGAAATGTTTAGAAAGGGCTAAGTGGGATTTTAAGTGAGAAATCCCTTCCTGATGCATGAGCACGGCCATGCTCATGTATCAGCACACCATGCTTGATGCACGTGTCTTGTGGCTGCCTGAGCCACAAGCAGGGTCGTGCTCAATAGGAAGCATGGCCGTGCTCAAAAGAAAACGCATCTCGTTGATGCTGATGTAAGCACGACCATGCTTAGTAGGGTGTACGGTGGTGCTCGGGTCACAGAGTCTTTAAATAGAAACAGTGCGGGAGGGTTTCGTTTGTAACCCTTATTTTGGTTTCTCTGCACCCCAAAACAGCAGAAACCTCTCTTCCTCTTTCTCTCCTTTGAACCCTTCCTAGTCCTTGGAATCCTTGCGGTGTTTGGGAGAGAAAAGTGTGTGTTAGTGTCTTTTAAGGTAAGCAGGTTATCCCTCTCTGTTAATCTCTTTTCCTAATTGTTGGATTGGAATTAATTGGTTGTTCTTGTGTTTGGCCAAGGCTTGGGAAACTCATCGAGCCGCTTGACGTAACGCGACCAGTTTGCTATCGGAGTCTATTCTTCATACCAGGTATGGGGAGAAGGAATAGTATGAGTATGTAGGCTTGGAGGTAGCGTAAGAGGAAGGGTTATCCATGACCCTATTGTATAACAAGTTTAAATGCTTATTTGCTATATGATGTTAACTGTTTATGATATTGATGATTGGCATGACTGTTGTTATTGATAGATGTTGTCTATTATGAGTATGATGATGTAATGATGTCATGAATGAGCGAATTGCCATGTTTATGATATTGTGACGTATTGGCTGTTGATTAATATCATGAAGGCGTGACGTTAAAACGTTAAAACCTGTTAATAATGTTAAGGGGGTTGTTCCCCTTTGTTCATAAGATTGAATAATTGTAATGAGAGGTGAGATTAATGTTTGATGGTCTTTGACTAGACCCTAGGGATTGATCTATGAGTGATTAGGGACAATTAATGTGAATCTGAGATTAAAGGATTAATTCCCCTTAATTATAAGACAGGAAGATTAATCTGAATGCAACGAAATTTAATGTTCAAAGACTTAGTAAAAGCCAAATAGGTTGAATCCATGAATTGTCCCAAGGGATCTGGCAAGGGTTTCTGACCCTTTCTACCCAGATCAGTACGATCATGCTCCAGTGAGCACGGTCGTGCTTAACAGGGAGCATGCCCGTGCTCCAATTCAAAATCCAGAATAGGGTGCGCACTTGAGCACGCCCATGCTTAACAGGAAGCACGACCATACTTGCCTTAAGGTCCAGCACGCCCGTGCTGAGGGTGAGCACGCTCGTGGTCACTTGACTAGAACAGAAAACATAATGCTGGAACAGGGGTGTTCTCACCCCAAAACATCTTAAAAGATGTAATAAGACACCCAACGGACTTGAAGACAAAAGACAAGTGATAAGATGTTGTACCTTGGTAGCCTAGTGGCCAAGGGGACGTTGATGCATGATGGTCAAGGTGGTAATCTTTAGTGCTTAATGGCTAGAGTGTTAATTAAAGATGATGATGTATCTTGGTAGCCTAGTGGCTAAGGGGGCCTTGATGCTGGCCAAGGGGGCCTTGATGCTTGATGGTCAAGGTGGTAATCTCTGGTGCAGAACGACCAGAGTGTTTAAAAGACTAAACGACGAAGTTATAATGATAATCCTCGATAGCCTAGTGGTCGAGGTGTTGATGGCGATAAAACTTGGGTAGCCTAGTGGCCCAAGCGGAGGTGGTGGTTGTGATTGTGTGTTGTGTTGATCATGCATTCACGCATCGGAGATGTTAGTGGGGTTTGTGAACATAGTGGAGGTCGTCCGAGAGTAAGGCGATCCGGCCATCCGTGGTGATTCATCAAAGAGTTAGGTTAATCATGCGCCCCCGCGGTGGCATATCCGAGAGTAAGGTGAGTCTGCTATCCTAGGGGTCCACCATGGTATGGTGAACTGCCCCGGCGTTGGTGCTTATTGGCCAATGTGGAGTTGTAACTCCGAAGTTGACTTCCTGAGGTAGAATGGATCCAAGTGCATAATGGAGTAATGGAGCAGAACTGCATTGCATAGCATACACGTTGTATGATAATAACTGTTATTATATATTGCTGCTTGTTATAACATGCTTGTTTGATGTATGCTCATCTTGCTAACTACTTCCTTGCCATTATTATCATATACATGTTTCTTACTCCCTATCTCTATGTTTTTTGTTTGTGGCATGTATCTTTTGTGCAGAGGACGGTGAGCAGCCAGTTGAGGAGTGACTCTGAGGAGCTGCGACTCGTAGTTAGGATTTCCAGTTTTGTTAGTTAGTTGTTTAGTTTGTTTATCCGATGAAATTTTCCAGATTGGTTATACCAGCTCTGTATATGACATCAAGGGTTGGATTATGTTTATGTTATATTTTATTTTCGCGTTTGATACAATGTTGTATTCTCTATCCGTTGTTGGTTTTGATATCTTACCTTTAATGCTTTATACGTATGCGGGGTAGAGGGTGTCACACAATTATTCAGATACATTATGCATATTAAGATTCCTTCTAATGAAAACAAATCTATCTTCACTTAAGGGTTTAGCAAAGATGTCAGCCTACTGATTTTCAGTGTTCACAAACTGAATTTCCAAAACACCTTTTTGCACATAATCTCTAATAAAATGATGCTTTATTTTTATATGATTTGCTCTAGAATGTTGTATGGGATTTTTAGACAAGTTAATAGCACTGGTGTTATCACACCAAACAGGAATGTTATGCTCAAACATTGAATAATCCTCAAGATGATATTTTACCCAAAGCAGTTGTGAACAACAACTTGCTGCAGATTTATATTCAGCTTCAGCAGTTGAGAGAGCAATGGTGCTTTGCCTTTTGCTTGACCAGGAGATTATGTTTGCTCCAATGAAGTGATATCCTCCACTGGTACTTTTTATGTCTATTCTATCTCTAGCAAAGTCAGCATCACATAATCCAGCTAACCTGAAATCTTCAGATTTCTTATACAATAGACCAAGGTTAGTGGTTCCAATTAGATATCTGAAAATTCTTTTAACAGCCCTATGATGAGATTCTTTAGGATTTGATTGAAATCTAGGACAGAGACAAACACTGAACTGAATGTCAGGTCACTAGCAGTTAAGTATAGAAGAGATTCAATCATACCTCGGTAGACAGTTTGATCTACCTTTTTACCTTCCTCATCCTTGTTTAGAATAATTGATGGATGCATAGGAGTACTCATAGGCTTTGAATTTTCCATCTAATACTTTTTCAGAAGTTCTTTTGTGTATTTTTGCTGATGGATATAGATTCCATCACTCATCATTGTTGACCAAGAAAGAATTTCAATTCTCCCATCATGCTCATCTCAAACTCATTTTACATCAACTCAGAGAACTCTTTACAGAGCTTTTCATTAGTAGCACCAAGATAATATCATCCACATATATTTGTACTACAATGAAGTCTTTCTTTGGCATTTCTTGAAAAGTGCTAGTGTCTACTTTTCCTCTAATGAAATTATTTTCCATTTCATAACCCGAATTTCGTAGCCATGACCGGCCGAAAAGGAAAGTCTCTCTTTCCCCTTCGCAGCCTCAAAAGTATACAAAAATCCGTTTCATCCAAAGAAAATGATTACATTCATTACTTACCACATAATGAATATAATACTTCAGAATAACAAAAATAAATAAATAAATAAATAAACATAAATTACAAAGTCCTGTGCTAACTAGATACAGCTTAAACTATGGGTGCGACCCATAAAAACTATATTTCCACATGGCATTCAAAGCTTTGGCGTCTTTGAGAATTCCTGCAACATAAATATTAAACGTGGGGTGAGTTCATTGATTCAGTGAGGGAACTTCCCCAAACACAAGCATACATGCAAGATAAAATGAAATCATAGTATTCAAACATGAAAGCATTTACTCATGTCAACACGAAACCCATGTCAAGTCAAATATCGCAACATCGATACACATCATATCACATGCGGGCTTCTTGCCCAATTGTATAGTACTTGTGGAATGACTTGCACTTAATTCAATTCTCAAATTCATGTTTCGCTCATAAGCGGATACATATCAAAAGCATCGAATCTTTGGGTCCACTTGGGGTTGTTCTCTCAAGATCCCCCACCCAAACGGTTTTAATTTCGTACCCTGGAGATACCGTACCCTCCGACTAACATCAACATCCCTCCTCAACGCCCGGGGTATCTAACGGGGTCCCCTCGTCCCCGACGGTGATTTTTATATACCGGAGCCTCCCGCTCCCCGGTTCGCCTACCCAAAGATTCATATCAATGTCATTTCAATTTATTCCACCAAGTGCCCTTTCAATATTCAATCACAAGCATAGGTAGCAATACAATCATTGCATTCACATACTATCATCACTCTATTGATACTTTTCAAGATGTACACTAACATAATCCAATATAATATATATTCATAATGTAAATAAAAAAATCCATTGTATAAACACTAAAATATTCAAGAATAGAGGGAAGTTGTATTTTAAAGGCAACAACACTAAGCACACATCCTAGCATAAATTCACGAATACACGACTAATGATAATGTTTCCAGCACCTTGACCAACTTCAAACGAAAATTGGGAATACTATAGAAGTCAATAAATTCAGAAATTTTAACTACAACAAGACTTACATGTCTACATTCAAATGACACTAGTTTCACTTATAAATGAGGTTTACAACTCTAGATATAAATTTTGAAGTAAAACATGTTTGAGTATATCCAAAACATACAATACTCTATTTTCAAAATTAAACTGGGACTTTCTCAGTTATCCTTTAATCACGAAAGTTTACCACATATACCACTATATTTAAGCTTTCAAACGCAACAAGCTTCATCTCAATCCGAGTTTTATAAATAAAGATATGATTTTCTGAATATAGGCTGTCAGGGTGCATATGGGACAGCAGTAGCCCTGTTTTCAAAAATTCATTAAGAACACACCAGGTTTCCAAAATTCATTAAATTTATATGCTATGTACCTCTGTGTGTTAGCTTTCAAATAAGACCAATTTCACCTCAATCGAATATCTAAAACTCTAGTTACAAATTTTTTATTACATGTATGTCAGAATTTCATAGCAAAAACAAGATATCATAAGAAAACATCAAATCTTAAGCACCAACAATGGAGTTTCCTCACCCCCAATTTCTAGGGCTCTACCACACAGTCAAAATCGTTATTCCCATTTCAATTTCATGAGTATAATCATTAACTACAAAGATTAAACAAGATTGAACAAGAGAAATTCATGAAAACATCTAACTCCCTCACCTTGAAGCTTTTACCAAGAAGAATGGTGACAATCTAAGGAGGAAGAAGATGACGCAAGATGGGGATTCTTGGAAAGCTTGAGAGATCTGTTGTAGATAATTCAAATACTTGTATTAGTTAGTTAGTAACAGATTTCTGTTAGTTAGTTGATGTAAGTAATTAATTAGTTGCTAGCTATTGGTAGTTTCTGTAATGCCTATAAAAGGCAGTGTACACATTTATATTTCATCATCTTCATAAAGCAATATACAGTAATAGTCATTCATTTTTCATATATAAAATTCTCTCCTCTATGAGCTTGTGTGATTGAGTGTTCTTGTGTGTAATCTCTAGCAGTTTGGTATCAAGAGCAGAAGATTAGGGACCTGTGTAAGTTCGAGTATGGCTGCATCAAATGGGAATGGAAGCTTTGTTCCATCTATGCCAGTTCTAGATGGCAAAATCTATGATCATTGGGTCATACGAATGGAAGCCATTCTTGGCTTCCAAGAATGCCTTGAAATCGTGAAAGAAGGGGTTTCAGAGAAGGATGATGCTGCTGCCAAGAAGAAGGACTACAAGGCTCGATGTTTGTTTCACCAATGTGTGGATCTTGCCAATTTCGAAAAGATCTCCAAAGCGAAGACAGCCAAGGAGGCATGGGACACCCTCAAGAATGCATATGGGGGTGCTGAGAAGACAAAGAAGTAAAGATGCAGTCTCTCAGAAGGCAGTATGAGTTACTGACCATGCTAGAGCAAGAATCAATTGCTGAGTATTTTAATAGGCTTCAGTTGATAGTAAATTCAATGAAGACCTGTGGTGAAACATTTACAGACCAGCAAGTTATGGAAAAGATTTTGAGAACTCTCACTCCAAGGTTCGACCACATAGTGGTAGCCATAGAGGAGTCAAAAGACCTTGAGCAGATGAAGATAGAAGAGCTGCAAAACTCTCTTGAAGCTCATGAGCAAAGGCTCAATGAGAGATCCTGTGCAAAGGAACCAGATCAGGCTTTGCAAGCTCAACATTTCAAGAAAGGGTCAACTGATAAAAGAAGAGGCAAGAAAGGAAAAGGGAAGTTTGTAAAAGGAGGCTGGAATCAGGATAAAGAAAGATCAAAGGTTGATGACAGGCCTGAATTCTCAAGAAATAGAGGAGGAGGGACTGTTACCAACACAAGTGCAAAGAAAAGCAAAGATAAGAGGAAGGTCCAGTGTTTTAATTGCAACAAATGGGGACATTATGCTAATGAATGCTGGAATAATAAAAGCAAGCAGGCAAGAAACGGTGATGATGAAGCAAATGTTGCCCAAGAAGATTCAGACTCAGATCCAGTACTCCTAATGGTCATAACAAATGATGGAAAGCCTTATTCAGAGGCTTGGTACCTAGATACTGGGTGCTCAAACGATATGACTGGGCATGAAGAATGGCTTACTGATCTTGACACAACCAAAAAGAGCAAGGTTCGACTTGCAGATAACAGAACCATTGATGCAGAAGGTGTGGGAAATATTGTGATCAAGAGAAAAGATGGCAAGGCAGCAGTGATTGAGAATGTCTTGTTTGTGCCAGGGATGAAATGCAACCTGATGAGTGTGGGGCAGTTGGTTGAAAGAGGATTTTCAGTAATAGTGCAGCATGATTCTTTGGAACTGTTTGATCCAAGTAAAAGATTGGTGTTGAGGTCTCCTCTTTCAAAGAATAGAGCATTCCAGACCAACATACAAACAGCAGAAGTGCAGTGTCTCACAACAACAGAAACTGACAAGGAGAATTGGCTATGGCATTTAAGGTATGGACATTTAAACTTTAAAAGTTTAAATCAACTAGCTGTCAAAGAAATGGTGTTAGGACTTCCTATAATCACTATGCCTGAGAAAATATGTAAACGATGCTTAGTTGGTAAACAACCTAGAAATGCTTTCAAGTCTTTTCTTCCAATGAGGGCCTCAGGTGTACTTGATGTTGTGCACTCTGATGTGTGTGGACCTTTTGAGGTACCTTCATTGGGAGGAAACAAGTATTTTACTCCCTTTGTTGATGAGTTTAACAGAATGATATGGCTTTACTTAATCAAGACTAAAGATGAGGTGTTTGAAGTGTTTCAAAAGTTCAAGTTGATTACTGAAAAGCAAAGTGGTAGATGTATAAAAGTTCTAAGAACAGATGGTGGAGGTGAGTATACATCAAAGAACTTTGAAGCATTCTGTGAAAGCAAAGGAATCCAGCACGAAGTGACAGCACCTTATACACCTCAGCATAATGGCCTGGCTGAAAGAAGAAATAGAACTGTGCTTGATATGGATAGAAGCATGATAAAGCAGAAGCAGTTGCCACATTCTTTCTGGGGAGAAGCAGTGACTACTGCAGCATATGTTCTAAATAAATGTACCACAAAGAGACTGAAACAGACAGTACCAGAGGAGTTATGGACTGGAAAGAAGCCAAGTGTCAGTCATTTATGAGTATTTGGTTCTCTTTGTTTCAAGCATATTCCTGATGCAAAGAGAACAAAACTGCAGGACAAAAGTGAACCTATGATCCTTGTTGGTTACCATGCTATATACAGGCTCTATGATCCAGAAACAAAGAAGATATCTGTTAGCAGAGGTGTGATTGTATGTGAATCTGATTCATGGGACTGGAAAAGCCAGAATGGGAAAGTTCCACCAACAGTGCCTTTGCTGATTGAATATGAGCAAGTTGAAGAAACAGAAAGCTCAGGTGATGGCAAGAATCAGATTCAAGGCCAGAGACAGCACAGGCATAGAAATATACCACCTAGATATGCAGATTATGAACTGTTTTCTGATAATGCAGTGAATGCTGAAGGAGATTTGGTTCATTTTGCCTTGATGGCAGATGCTGAACCACTTGACTACAAGAAAGCATTGAAGGAACAAGTATGGAGAGATGCAATGCTTGAGGAGCTTCAAGAAATCGAGAAGAACCAAACTTGGAAGCTTGCTGAATTACCATTTGACAAAAGGCCCATTGATGTTAAATGGATATTCAAGCTAAAAATGAATCCTGATGGAACAATTGCAAGGCACAAGGCAAGGCTAGTGGCTAGAGGTTTTTTGCCGAAACCGGGCCTTGATTACTCTGAAGCTTTTGTCCCAGTAGCCAGAATTGAGACAATAAGGCTAGTGATTGCATTGGCCAGTGGAAAAGGATGGCCCCTATTTCAACTTGATGTCAAGTCTGCATTTTTGAATGGATCACTAGAGGAAGAAGTCTATGTAACTTAGCCTCCAGGTTTTGAGATTAAAGGAAGTCAAGATAAGGTGTATAGATTGTATAAGGCTTTGTATGGCCTTAAACAAGCTCCAAGAGCTTGGAATAAGAGGATAGATTCTTTCTTATTGCAACACCAATTTGCAAAATGCACAGTTGAATATGGTGTTTATGTGAAAGCTCAAGAGAAAGGAAGTTTGCTGCTGATCTGTTTATATGTGGATGATTTACTTGTGACAAGAAGTGACTTGAAGGAAATTAATGCTTTTAAGGCATTAATGATGGCTGAATTTGAAATGACTGATTTGGGTAGATTGAAGTATTTCCTTGGAATGGAGTTTGTAAATACTCCACAGGGAATCTTGTTGCATCAGAAGAAGTATGCCACTGAGGTGTTTAAGAGGTTTGATATGATGAATTGCAATCCAGCCATCACTCCTGCCGATACAAGTACTAAACTTGTAAACAATGCTGATGAGGAAGCTATTGACTCCACATTGTTCAAGCAAATCGTAGGTTCACTGAGATACCTATGCCATAGCAGACCTGACATTTGCTATGCAGTAGGTGTCATTAGTCGTTTTATGGAGACTCCAAAGAAGTCTCATTTGCTTGCTGCAAAAAGGATACTTAGGTATCTTAAGGGAACACTAATGATAGGTGTTCTATTTCCTGCCAAGTCAGAGTTAATGAAGAGTGAGTTGCTGGGATTTTCAGACTCTGATTGGTGTGGAGACAGGTCAGATCGAAGGAGCACTACAGGGTACTTGTTTAAGTTTCTTGGTGCACCAATCTCTTGGTGTTCTAAGAAACAACTAGTGGTAGCTTTATCTTCTTGTGAAGCTGAGTACATAGCTGGATCATATGCTGCATGTCAAGCTATATGGTTGGATTCAGTATTGAAAGAAATAAGGATTAAAGTGCAGAAACCAATACAGTTGCTGATTGATAACAAGTCAGCTATTAATCTTGCCAAAAATCCAGTGTCGCATGGTAGAAGCAAACATATTGAAACCAGATTTCACTTCCTAAGGGAGCAGGTTGATAAAGGAAAGCTTGAGGTTGTGCATTGTCATACTGAATTGCAGATAGCAGATGTGCTTACAAAGGCTCTCAAAGCAGATAGGTTTGAGAAGCTGATTAAGGAGTTAGGAGTTGTATCTCTAGAGTATTTGAATTGAGGGGGCATGTTGTAGATAATTCAAATACTTGTATTAGTTAGTTAGTAACAGATTTCTGTTAGTTAGTTGATGTAAGTATAGTTAGTTAGTTGCTAGCTATTGGTAGTTTCTGTAATGCCTATAAAAGGCAGTGTACACATTTATATTTCATCATCTTCATAAAGCAATATACAGTAATAGTCATTCAGTTTTCATATATAAAATTCTCTCCTCTGTGAGCTTGTGTGATTGAGTGTTCTTGTGTGTAATCTCTAACAAGATCTTCTACAACTTTCTCTTCATGAACAAAATGAGTTAAGCCTTCAAACCTCCAAAGCTTCATCTTTTCATTTCTCTTTTCTATAACTCTCTCTCTTCTCTCTTCCTCTCTCTAAGCTCTCAAACACTCTCTAGGGTTTTTTAAAAGAAAAAAAAAAAGATTGAAGAATGGTGGAGGAAGAGATGGCACTCTTTTTAAACATAAAATTGGGCCCTAGAGTTGGTAAAATCCCAATAAACCCATTAAATCATTAATCATATTAATTCAATTAATCTAATTACTAAGAGCAAGTCAAATATGCACTATCATGTTATGCCTTAAAACCCTCATTTAATTTAATTCTTAAATATTGTCCCAAAACTCTTTGATTCATGGCATCATAAATTAATTACGAACATATTTATAATTTTTTTTTTCAAAAAAAATGTAACCACTATACAAAGAACAATTTTAAAATACTAAAAAAATTATCAATTAAAGCCTTTAATTAATTTAAATTATTAAGATTTCTAGGTAATACATTCCATCAGACATGTGCTTAACCTATCATACCAAGCTCTAGGAGCTTGTTTGAGTCCATATAAAGCTTTCTTAGGCTTATAGACATGGTGAGGATTTTCAGAATCCTCAAACCCAGAAGGTTGCTTAACATAAACTTCCTCCTCAATTATTCTATTTAGAAATGCACTTTTAACATTGATTTGATAGAGTTATATCATGTTGTGATAAGACATAAGAATTCTAATTGCTTATAATCTAGCTGGAGGTGCAAAGGTTTCAGTGAAGTCAATACCTTCATGTTGATTATACCCTTGAGCAACTAGTCTTGCTTTGTTTCTTACCACTTTTCCATCTGCATCCAGTTTGTTTCTAAATACCCATCTGGTTCCAATAATGGATTTGTCTTTGGGTTTAGAAACTAAAGTCCACACATCATTTCTCTTGAACTGATTCAGTTCTTCTTGCATGGCTAGAATCCAGCTTTCATCTTGTAGAGCTTCTTTAATTCGTTTGGACTCCAAATTTGATATGAAGGCAATGTTATTGCTTTCTTTGAAAGTAGATTTGGTTCTAACACCTTGAGATGGACTTACAATGATAAGATCTTCTGGATGATAAGTCTTGAATTTCTAGTCTCTTTTCTCATTCTGTTTTTCAGACATTTAACCATCCGTCTGATTTTTGGAATTTCAGACACGTCTATTTTTGACTTGTCTGAAGGCTTTTCCTCAGAGGGACTTAGATCAGTACCTGCAATATCATCTTCTAGATCTGATAGTTCTATCAATCTTTAAACCATCATTAAATTTCACATGTATTGATTCTTCTACTATAGAGGTTCTAGAATTAAAATTTCTAAAAGCTTTAGACATTTTAGAGTAACAAATGAATATGCGTTTATCTACTTTAGAGTCAAATTTTCCTAAATGATCTTTAGTATTCAGAATATAACATTCACATCCAAATGCATGAAAATATGATATGTTCGGTTTTCTACCTTTCCACAATTCATAAGGAGTCTTATTTAAAATAGGTCTAATCAGTATTCTGTTTTGCACATAACAAGCAGTGTTAATGGCTTCTGCCCAGAAGTACTTAGGGAGATTATTTTCATTGAGCATTGTTTTACCCATCTCTTGAAGAGATCTGTTCTTTATCTTAACCACTCCATTTTGCTGTGGAGTACTAAGTGCAGAGAAATTGTGAGAAATACCATTTTCCTCACAGAATAGCTTAAACTGCTCATTTTCAAATTCACCCCGATGGTCACTTCTAATACCAGTGATACAAAAACCCTACTCATTCTGTACTCTCTTACTGAATACTGTAAAGACCTTATAAGACTCATCCTTGTGGGTTAAGAAGAGTACCCATGTGAATCTAGAATAGTCATCAACTATGACAAAACCATATTTCTTTCCACTTTGGCTAGCTACACTGACTGGTCCAAACAGATCTATGTGTAATAGTTGCAAAGGTCTAGTGGAGGTGCGATGGGAAACTCAAAGCGATGTAATTCTTGAAAAAACTTTGATTGGTTGATTTTAATTTTTTGAAAAAAAGGATTGGATTTAGAAAATAATTTTGAAAAGAGATTTTATTTCAAAATAAATTCGCTGCTGTATGGGGTTCAAGATAGTAGCGCTATACGATAATCCCTTACAATACATACGTCACTGAGGATGAAATTTCATACATCAACGCCGTAGATTGTTGTGTAAATTAATTTTTTTTTTCATTTTTAAAATTTATATTAAAGATAGTCAAACTATACGTTTAACCCTTACAATTCATATGACACTTGAGGATGAAAATCATACATCAATATCGTAGATTGTTGCGTGAACTCAATAGATTTTTTTAAATTTTGTAAAAAGATGTTTTAACAAGACTTTTTCTTTTAGATTTTTTTAAAATAAACATTTTTCTTTAAAAAAAAAGAGGTTTGACCCCAAATGAAAGGGGGCAGATCAATAAATTAAAAAAAAAGGGCCAATGTGTTAATGTAATATTAAATGGACAAAAAAACAAAGACACCAACTTGGCCACACCGCCATCATTAACCCATCAGAGTCTAATAACAACATAATAATTTTTAAAAAAATAAACAATAAAAAAATAAAAAAAAATTAAAAAGAGGAATAAGAAGACAGGAGCCTCCCTCATTACGTTACCAATAATGAGGGGGGGGGGGGGGGGGGGGGGGGGGGGGCAAGGAGAACACTAGAACCAGCGGCAGTGCAGCGGAGGCGAGCTTGCGGCAGGGGCGAGATGTGTTTCTGGTACTGTGCTGGGTCTGAGATCTGTGATTCGTGACGGCGGCAGAGGACCACGACGGCGACCTACGCGGATCTGCAGTTGCCGGCGGCTGTGGCGAAGGACCGAGGCGGTGTTCGTGGCAAGGATGGATGCAATGTAGTGGTTTGGAGTGGCACGCGTCTAGTGGCGGTTTTGGGTGAAGCTTGGCAGTGGTGCTTGGCGAAGATGTTGGAGATGTTGGAGTAGACGGAAACTAGACTCTGAACTTTTTTTTTTGGTGTTAAGTTTGTTGTTACGGAGCTTAGATGGGTAAAAATGGTTGAAGCGATGTTTTGATTTGAGGATGGAATGGTGGTTTTGCTACTGCCATGGTGGTTATGTGGATGGACAAGGTTATGACACCCTTCTATCCCGTACGTTATAAGGCATTTAATATAAAAGCAATTAAATGAAAACATGCATTTACTGGATAAAATAAAACCTTTGTCCATGGGTAGAAAAGTCCCACATGAACCAGTTCACAACGCGGAAAATAAAACGAGTTTAAAACAAATAAAATGTAACAAATAAACTACCCAACCCCGATGTCACACTCAGAGCTGGTATAATCGTTCCGGAAAACATGTCCTCATAATACAACTGAAACAATCTAACTAAACATAAAAACAAGCCCTAACTATGAGTGGCGGCTCCAAAGAGTCACTCATCTCCGGGCTACTCGTCATCCTCTGCAAGGTGCCAATCAGGCCAACAACAAACAAACAAACAAACATAGGGAGTTGTAAACACAATAGCAAGGAAGTAGGAAGTAAAGTAACAACAAGCATAACAACATTTCATCCAGCATCATCATCATGATAACCGTATGCTATGCAGTGCAACGTAACCCTACTCCGCAAAACCAACAATGCATGTGGATCCACTAAACTCGGGATGGACGACTTCGGAGTTAAATATGCCTCAAAACCAGCTGGAGTCCTAGGGAGTCCAGACACAAAATCCATGGAGATACTATCCCATTTCCATTACGGGATACTCAAAGGTTGCAACTTACCTGAAGACATTTGGTGTTCTATCTTGGCCTTCTGACAAACTAGGTACGCATACACAAATTCGGTCACATCCTTTTTCATCCTAGGCCACCAAAACATCCTCTTAAGGTCCTGATACATCTTAGTGGCACCTGGGTGCACACTCAATCCACTCATATGTCCTTCTTCAAGGATCAACTTCCTAAGCTCAGGAACATCTGGTATGCACACTCTATCCTTAAACCTCAAGACACCATCACTGCCATCCTTAAAACTAAGGTCTCTACCCTAACCAAGCAATTCTCGCTAGTCTAAGAGAAACTTATCTAACTTCTGACCCTCTCTAATCTGATCCATCAAGCTGTTGGTAACCTTCAAGGTACCAAGCCTAATACTCTTAGTGGTAAACTCACAATCTAGACTAAGGTCTCTAAATTCCTCAATCAGATCCATCTCCCTAACCATCAAGGCGGAGATGTGTAAGGATTTCCTACTCAAAGCATCGGCCACCACATTGGCCTTTCCTGGGTGATAGGTCAGCTCGAAGTCGTAATCCTTTAAGAACTCCATCCACCTACACTGCCTCATGTTCAACTCCTTTTGATCAAAGGGATACCTCAAGCTCTTATGATCACTAAAAACCTCAAACCTCGATCTATACAGGTAATGCCTCTAGATATTTAAGGCAAATACCACAACTCCTAGCTCTAGGTCATGGGTAAGGTAGTTCTTCTCATGGGTTTTTAACTGCCTAGAAGCGTAAGCAACTACCTTACCATTCTGTATCAACACACCACCTAACCCTTGCTTAGAAGCATCACAGTAAACTACGAAGGGTTCACCAGGATCTGGCAAAACTAACATTGGTGCTGATGTCAACCTATTCTTAAGGGTTTGGAAACTCTCTTCACACTTAGAGTCCCACACAAACAACTGTCCCTTCTTGGTAAGACGGGTTAAGGGTAAAGCTATCTTACAGAAACCTTCTATGAACCTTCTGTGAACCGCCTATAGTACCCGACTAACCCCAAGAAACTCCTAATCTCGGTCACTGACTTCGGCGCTTCCCATTGGAGCACCGTCTCTACTTTAGCTGGGTCCACTGCTATGTCACCCTTAGAGATGGCATGTCCTAAGAAGCTCACTTCCTCTAACCAGAACTCACACTTAGACAACTTAGCGTATAGTTGCTTTTCCTTAAGGGTCTGCAAGACAACTCTCAGGTGTTCCTCATGTTCTTCCTTGCACTTGGAGTACACTAAGATGTCATCTATAAACACTACCACAAACTTATCCAAGTAAGGGTGAAAGGTCTTGTTCATGTAGTCCATGAAGACCGCAGGAGCATTGGTCACACCAAAGGGCATAACCAAGTACTCATAGTGACCATATCGCATCCTAAATGTTGTCTTCGGGATGTCCTCAGACTTACCCGAATCTGATGGTACCCTGACCTCAAATTTATCTTGGAAAAGACGCAAGCGCCCATCAACTGGTCCATAAGATCATCAATCCTAGGAGAGGATACCGATTCTTTATGGTCACCTTGTTGAGCTGTCGATAATCGACACACTACCTCATATTACCATCCTTCTTCTTCACCAACAACACAGATGCTCCCCACGGAGGCACACTCGGCCTAATGAACTGCTTCTTCATCAGGTCCTCCAACTGTTCCTTCGACTTAGCTAGCTCTAGAGGAGACATTCTATAGGGTGCTATAGAGATTGTCCCGGTGCCAGGCACTAAGTCTATGGTAAACTCAACATCTCTCTTTGGGGGTAAGTTATAAACATCCCCCGGAAAGACCTCAGAAAAATCTCGCACAACAGACAAGCTGGCGACATCAGGAGGGCTGCTCTCTATTTCCAGGGAAGCTAGCATCATGTATACCTGGGCTTCGTCTTTCATCAAAGCTTGAGAACTTGGCTGGCAGAGAGAAGGTTCGGATTTTTAGACTCCGTTGGAGTTCCAAAAATCAGGGTTTTATCGAAACAATTCAAAAGGACATGGTTGGAAGATAACCAGTCCATGCCAAGAATAATATCAAGGTCTTTTAGAGGGAAGCATACAAGATCAGCAACAAAGGTTTTATCATTTATGACTATATGACAGTTCTTGCATGCATAAGAAGTGGAAACAGGTTTATTTGTGGGTGTGGACACAAGCAAATCAAACTCAAGAAAGGTAACAGGAAATTTAAGACTCTTGACCCTATCATGTGATATAAAAGAGTGAGTAGCACCCGAATCATACAATACAGTCAATTGAGTTCCATCAATAAAACATGTACCTTGGATCAAGTCATCAAACTCGGAGGCTTCGACTCCACTAAGAGTAAAGACTCTTCCAGTGGTCTTCAGTCTGTTGGCCTGGGACTCCTGATTATTGCTAGTGCTGGGAGGCTTGGCCTTGGTTCCTTCACACTCACGGTTGATGTGTCCAGGGTTGCCATATCTGAAGCAGATAACTTATGTTTCCTTGCACTGAGACGAATAATGGTCTGGTGCTCCACACTTACCATACCTCATAGCTCTGAGGGCATCAGAGAATCCACCCCTGAAGTTATTCTGCTGAAACTGTGGCTTCTTGCCACTTTGCTTGAAGCCTTGCCCGTCGGGGCATACCGCTGCCTGCGCTTGTCTCTCTGATCAATCCTCTTGCCACTCTGACTATCCGATCCTCTGGAACTGGCAACTCTGAACTGACTGGCATCCTTATAAATCTGGCATTTGTTGATCAGAATCGAGAAAACTCTGATCTCCTGCTGATGGCCTGCTTGATCTCAGGTCGGAGTCCAGCCTCAAACTTGACACACTTGGAGCGGTCATCTGTCTCATGCTGATACGGAGTGTAGTACCTTGCCAGCTCCTCAAACTTGGCCGCATAGTCACCAACTGACAACGACCCCTGCTTCAAGGATAAGAACTCCATCTCTTTCTTGTCCTTGATATCCGCTAGGAAGTACTTATCCAGAAACCTTTGTTTGAACACAACCCATGTAACCACTGTGCCCTCAGCCTGCATCCTCAGCCTGCAGTTGTCCCACCAATGCTCAGCCTCCTCAGTCAACATGAAGGTAGCAAAGATAAGCTTCTGCTGATCGTTGCAATCCATTGCACGGAAGATCTTCTCTGTCTCCCTCAGCCATAACAATGCTCCCTCTGGATCATAAGCTCCCTTGAAGGATGGAGGGTTGTTCCTCTGGAACTTGTCCAAACCTTGGAACTCAGCTGGCCCACCATTGTTGTTATGGTTGACCTGTCAGATCGCATTGGCCAGAAGTGCCAATGCATCCGCAAAGCCTGATCATTGCGTCCTCTACTGGCCATTAGTTCCTGTACATACCCAAAACAACTCTTAATACAGAAACTTAAGCGGGTAAAAGCTACAGGCAACTAACTTAAAACATCCTTGTCTATAACAAGTATATACAATTCTAACTAGAGCACACAACAGACTCACAACAGACTCATACCACGTCCGGACAGCCCGAACTGCTCTGATACCACTAAATGTGACACCCTTCTACCCGTACATTATAAGGCATTTAATATAAAAGCAATTAAATGAAACCATACATTTACTAGATAAAATAAAACCTTTGTCGATGGGTAGAAAAGTCCCACATGAACCAGTTCACAATACGGAAAATAAAATGAGTTTAATACAAATAAAACGTAACAAATAAACTACCCAACCCCGATGTCACACTCAGAGCTGGTATAACCGTTCCGGAAAACATATCCTCAGAATACAACTGAAACAATCTAACTAAACATAAAAACAAGACCTAACTATGAGTGGTGGCTCCTCAGAGTCACTCCTTTCCAGGCTGTTCATCATCCTCTGCAAGGTGCCAATCAGGCCAACAACAAACAAACAAACAAACATAGGGAGTTGTAAACACAATAGCAAGGAAGTAGGAAGTAAAGTAACAACAAGCATAACAACATTTCATCCAGCATCATCATCATGATAACCGTATGCTATGCAGTGCAACGTAACCCTACTCCGCAAAACCAACAATGCATGTGGATCCACTAAACTCGGGATGGACGACTTCGGAGTTAAATATCCACATTGAGAATCGACTCAACGTCGGAGAATCTACTCCTTGGATAGCCAATGCATCAAACCAACGAATGCCTCGTCACAGGGGAGCAAGGAGAATCTACTCCAACCGTGGATGGCCAGATCGCCGTACTCTAGGACGACCTCCCCTATGCCGAACATCCCTCAACAACAACTCCGATGCAATGCGTATGTAACACAACAACAACGGCAAACGCTACCTCCATAACTCCAACGGACTCAACCGAAAACAACAGCGGAATCGACGGCAGCGGAATCTATCGCAACAACTTGCCTCGCGGAATCTACCTGAGGACTTTAGCGGAATCGACCGCAACACTTGGGGCAAACTCTCGGCCACCAAGATACCTTAGACCCAAACCGCGGGGTTGAGGCTTCCTTGGCCAAAAAGCACCAGGGCATAACTCATCAGCTTGCAATAACCCAAAAGGGTACCGACTTATCAAACTCAGCACCTCACTATCTCATCATCTTAATTTATCTTTGGTAGACATTAGCCAAGTTGTCTAATCCTTATCTTTGATTTGTTATATCAACTTATTATCATCGGGGAAATGGGGTTTGAAACCCCTTAAAGTCCTTTAATTCTGTTTCTGTCCAGTAAGGGTGAGCACGGTCGTGCTTAAACCCCAGCACGGTCGTGCTTAACACGTGAAGGGCGTATTGCCGCTTAAGTGAAGCACGGTCGTGCTTTCTATTGGGCACGGTTTTGCTCAGCAGACGGTCGTGCTCAGTAGCACGGTCGTGCTTATTGCGTAGCCATTTTCCAGAATTCAAATTGGGAGCACGGTCGTGCTCCCTGTTCAGCACGGTCGTGCTCATCGCGCGATAGTGCTGTTCTAGGCAGAGTTCTAATACAGTTTTTAACCAATTATTTTAGGATTCTCAACCTATTAATCTCTAAATCATTATACGATCTAGTTTAATCAATTATTACATTTTATCAACAGCGTTCAACGTCATCACCACCGTATGGCATTAACCATTTCAATCAACTCATCACCAACATATCAAGACATCAACCGAATGATTTAACCATCACAACATTCATGAACATATCATATTCATACAGATATCAACACATATATCAATTTATAACACATAGCAGCAAGTCAACATGTTAACATTGAAAGCCATTTAGGCATTTCAATCATACAAAACATGTATCAAGACGGGGTTACAGGAACCCCTTTACTTTACTCTAGCCCCAAGCCTATGGTTACACTACCCTTCTCCCCATACCTGGATTGAAGGTAGCTCTAACAGCGGTCCTAACGGTAAACTGGTCCTACATCCTCGATCGGTTCACACCGGTACTAAACCTTGGATCAACAGAAACACCAACGATTAGTTCCCAATTCAATATAATGAAAGGAAACTTAGAAAGGGAAGAAACGTTACCTATATATTTGACACAGATAAGCTAGAGGGCTCCCAAGAGTCTCCAACACTCAAGAATTGATTGTGTTAGTGGAAAAGGGGAGAGGAACTCTTCTGGCCGCAACAGGGTAGCAGCAGCCGTCAAAAATAGGGTTATGACGTTAACCCTCAGTTCTGTGACAAAAATATATAGGTTACACTTTGAGCACGGTCGTGCTCTTCATCAAGCACGGTCGTGCTGGACTTAGCGTCAGCGAGACGCGGTCAGCACAGTGAGCACGGGTGTGCTCACTATTGAGCACGGGCGTACTCAACTTAAAATCAGAAACACGCTGCTGACTTTAAGCACGGGCGTGCTGGCTAATGAGCACAGGCATGCTCATGTACTAGAAAGGGACTTTTAAGCCAAAAATCCCACTAAGCCCTTAGCCAACAATTCCAACTTAACAGAACAGGCTTAAGGAAAGCACTTAACAAAAAGCGGGTTGTTACAAAGGTGATGGTTGGGAAGGATTTTCGAAAGGGCATGCTGAAGAGAGGAGTATGCTGTTGAGAGGGATTGAGGGGAATGGGGTTGGTTAGAGAATAGTGAAATAACCAAAGTGAACACAAGAAGGGGGGTTGAATTATGTTTACCAACTTTTTCGGTTACTTAAAAAGATTTTCGCAGGCACAGCAAGAAGGTTTGATTAAGAGAGGATTAGACGAGTGAAACGTCTAATATTAAAACAGAATAGTACACACAAACCAAGAAGGTTAAAAAGAGTTTGATAACCACAGTATTAACTCCCCAAGTTAAAAAGCTAAGACTGAAACAATACTCAAACAAATTAAAAGATAAGGGAGAAGAAATATCACTCAAGAGATTTATACTGGTTCACCCCAAAATCCACAGGGCTACGTCCAGTTTCTTGGCAGCACCAAGTTTCCACTATAACTGAGTAAATTACAGTACAAGTATTCTTTGCACACCTAGCCTCTTCAGGCTCAACACTCAAACAAGTATTCTTTTCTCACCTAGCCTCTTCAGGCTCAAAAACAGTAAGAGATAGAAGGTTTGTATAGTTAATACAACTTGCAAGTCTTTCAGATCACACTCAGAGAGTGGAATAAATATGAAGTATGAAAGACTGCGAATTTATATCTAATGATTGAGTATGTATTCAATGAAGGAATGAAGAAGTTAATGAAGAGAGTAAATGCTTCTGTGCAGAGTTCTTTTTGATATTCAACTTCTTATCTTCATCTTCATTGTTTGATCTATTTAAAGGCTTCAATCAAGAGATCCGTTTGACACAGCTTCAGAAAGTGTGTTCATCTGACTTGAGCTTTCTGAGACACCATTTAATGCCAAAGAGTCGTTCTGAGTATTCATTAAATGCTTGAAAACATTGGGCATTGTCAAGAGTGTCCAAGAGTACACTTTAAACTGAGCAGCTGTTCTTTTCAGAGTATATGGCAGCAGGCTTCTTGTACTTGTTGCAGAGAGCTTTCCTCTTTCAGTGCAACATCAGTTTACTTTTCAATAAAGTACTTTTACTTTGTACTGGAATAGGCAAAAGGTTACTGTAGTGGTGCAGAGATAGCGTGTTTATTCCTTAAAACCTTGAAACAACGTTCTTTATTCTTTGTCCTTCGAGCTATTGTCCATAGGTCTTCGAGATCCTCAAGGATGGCCTATAATTTTGAATATGGTGACTCGGACTTGATTTCTAACATACTGACTTGGTGTCAGCAATGAGAATTTTTAGACGGGTGAAAGTCATCCAAAAACTTAGACGGGTGAAAGCTTGTTCAGAAACTTAGACGGGTGAAAGTCATCCAAAAACTTAGACGGGTGAAAGCTTGTTCAGAAAGTTAGACGGGTGGTCAGCTGAGCCAAACTTAGACGCATGCTTCTTGCCACGTCATCAACTGAGCTTAGTCTTTCTTGAGCGTTGACTTTCTTTGACTAACTTTTTAGACGAGTGAAACTTAGACGAGTCACTGTTGAGCTTCTACTAAAAAGTAGACGGGTGAAATTTAGACGAGTGACTTCAAATCTATTTTCCTGCACACTTATCAAATATATCAGTAATTTCTTTTGGTTCAATATTACCATACTTGAACTATTTGGAATCATCAAAACATAGAGGATTTACACTTTGAATGTGTTTTAGACTTATGAGGTCCCAACATTCTCCCCCTTTTTGATGATGACAAATATCTTTTCTGATTTTATTGAACATCAAAAAGAAACAGTAGAAATTTCGAAACAGATATAAATGATCATAGTATGTTAGGCTCCCCCTTAGTTTATGCACTAAGTAAGGACAAATATGAGGTCATCATGATATTAGAAAGAATAACATACAATAAGAAATATAAAATCATGAAAACTTCTTAATTATATTTCCTCCCCCTTTTGGCATCAATCAAACAGAAAGAGAAAAATAAACATAGAAGATAAATTGCCAAAAGCTCATTTCATTTAATCGAAGTCATGAAGGATTACAAGTGATAGACATCACTGACTTAGTACATTGCATGACTCAACAAAGAAAAAAAATTTCTAAGCACTAAGAGCTAGGGCCTCCTTGGCTTTTGAAGAAAGCTTCCATCATCTGCTGCATTGCTTGCTGCTGAGCCAACATCTGAGCTTGAAATGCAGTCTGTTGAGCAATTACTTCATCCTGTCTTTGAATGACAGTCTGCAAACTTGCAGCCATTTCATCCAGTCTCTGATGTGCAGCAGGATCAAATGCAACAACTGGAGCAGTAGAATCTGTAGTGGCCAGAGAAGTTCCAGAAGCTGATGGACAAGGAGGAGGGGTAGGAGGTAACTCTTCAACAACAATATCATCCTCAGGGTGAGGATCTAGAAATACATTTGTTGACAGAGTGGTTTCAAAATCATTATTAGGATGGAATTCCCTTAAAAAGGCATGAATTCTGTCATGATGTAGAGGGGAATTTATGATAGAAAGAAGGAACTCATAAGATCTCCTAATGAGATTTATGTGAGTAAAAGGAGCAGTTTCAGGAAAGTTTAGGACAGAGAAAGGGAATACCATGAAGAAGGGAGGGATAAAGTAAATAGAGGGTGAGACGGGGTAGAGGGCATAGGCTTGGCTACCTCTAGTGGGAATGTCTGCCTTCTCTTCTTCTGTCAACCCAGAATTGCAGCCACCCTTAGAGAACATCTTCTCTTTGAATTTCAGCTTCTGATCAGTCCTCTGGATAAGGGAAAATTTCTGCTCTACTGCCAGGGATATTGTCTTCTGCTTCCCTTTCAGCACCATTGAGTCAGGCATTACTCTTATGGCAGTGGAGGGCTTCATGAAGATGTGAGGATTAAATAGCCATTTTCCTACTGGCTTCTGCAACCTTTCCAGCCTCACAACCTGCCTTTCAGCTTCCAGAGAAGCAATCATGTCCAGAGTCTTGCCATCAAGGTAAGAGGGACAGAGATCATCTGTTACAGAGAAGGGTGTGGTTCTGGAGGATGAGTTGTAGGGTGGTAAAGTGGCTAAGGGGAGAGAGTTGTGTCTGGTTTCAGAGAATAAGTCTGGAAAGACTATTCTCAGAGGCACTTGGCATTGGTTTGAGATATGGTCAGGAATTGGTGATTGTGGTGAGGGTGGTGAAATAGGGTTGTCAAAGTACTCAAAGTCATTGATATCCTCAGTTTGAGGAATATCAGAATGGTGAGATATTTGTGGTGAGGGTGGAGCAGGTGAGTGAGTATCAGACATGTGAGGTTCTGATGTGGTAGGGTTAGGTTCAGGAGAGTGATGGTTAGGTGATGTATGTGGTGGAGTTTGGATTTGTGGTGAAGTATGTGGAGTGGGAATTCTTGGTGATAGAGGTGGTGTTGGAATTTTTGGTGATGGAGGTGGTGTTGGAATTTTTGGTGATGGAGGTGGTGTTGGAATTTTTGGTGATGGAGGTGGTGTTGGAATTTTTGGTGATGGAGGGGGTGTAGGTGATCTGTGTGATGGTGTGGGCATTCTTTGAGGTGAAGGTTGTGGAGTTGGAACTGTGGTGGTAGAAGGTGATGTTTCCTGAGGTGGAGGGGTTGAATCCTTCTGAGGTGAGGGTGATGGTGATGGAGATGAAGAGGGAGGCAAGACAAGTTTCCTCTTTGTAACAGTTGTCCTCTTCTTCTTAGGGATCACAGTCTCTTCTGATTGAGACTCCCCCTCAGCTTGTACTGTCCTCTTTCTCTTGAATACCTTGGTGATCTTAGGTACAGAGGCAGTAGCTTCCTCAGCAGTAGCAGCAGCAGGTTCAACAACCTGAGTAGACTCTTCTGTCCCAGCAGTTTCGGCAGTGTTTTTTGTAATCTTCCTCTTCTTCCTCTGAAGCTGATCAGTAAATTCCTCAGCTGGTTCCTCAACCACTTCAGATTTAACACCAGGAATGGAAACAGTTGCTTCCATCTGAGCAGAGGCTTCAGCATTGCCATCCAGAGTAGGATTCAGGTTCATCTTCATTAAGGCCAGGGTTTTTGTGGTAATCTCAGTACAGAGATCAGCAGAAACAGCCCTTCTTAAATCCAACTTACAGGCCCTGAAGATCCTAGTCATAACCATTCCAAAGGGGTAATCTTTATCTTTTCCCTTTACAGCTTTCTCCATATGAATAAAGATTAGATCAGTTATGTCTATCTTTATTCTTTGGACAAGATGGAATAGGGCAAACTTTTCCAATAAATTGACATGGTTTCTAGACCCAGTCCTAGGCATTACACAGTTTATAAGCAAAACATGTAAAAACCTTGCCTTGGGGGTCAGATACTTGGAGTCCATGTTGTCAGGGTTTGGAGTCCCATAGAGTACCAAATTTACATTGGCTTCCCCTTGATCCTTCATCCAGTCTTTGTAGTGCCCAGCTCCTTCCCTAGGGCATCTTGTTACTTCAGCGAGTAACTCGTGAGTGATGAAGATATGATCCTCACCAACATCCCCAGAAATCATGTGGGTGGTGGAGTCCTTGGTGATCTTCGCTGTAGTCCAGAAATCCCTAACAAGAGCAGGGAAGACAAGTTCTTGCAGTTGAAAGAAAGGTAACCATCCAGCATGGTTAAGTTCCGGGAGTACGTCTAAACCTTTGGTTCTGAGTTCATCAAAGTTTGGAACTCTTCCAGGGAGCACCTTCTTCAGCTCAGTAACAGATACCTTAGTCTTCTCAGATAGCGTCTCAAGGAGGCTTTTGGGTGCCATTGATTTGAGAGAAGAGATTAGGGTTTGACAGAGAAGGTTTCGTGAAGGTGAAGACGAAGAGAGCTTAGAGAGAGAGTTTGTAAGCAAGGAACTTTTGAGTGGGTAGTTTTTGAAAAGACACGGGTTTATGCTAAAAACGTTTGAGTGCTTTTTGCATTGGGAAAGAGGAAAGAGAGTGTTGCCATAAATGATAGATAATCAATTTCAAATAAAATAAAATATTTTAGAAAAGGAGGGAAAATGCAATGTACGTGTGTCTCAGTCAGAATTTAGCACTGAGTGCTTTTAGCCACGTCATTAGACGCTTGGCTAAATTAGACGAGTCAAGTAATCATAGAAAATATAGACAAGTAATTTTTCTGACAACACAGCAAAACATTTAATCAGGTACATTATGCATGTTAAGATTTCTTCTTATAAAAACAAATCTGTCTTCACTTAAGGGTTTGGTAAAAATGTCTGCCCACTGATAATCAGTGTTTACAAACTTAATTTCAAAAACACCTTTTTGAACATAGTCTCTAATGAAATGATGCTTTATTTCTATATGCTTTGCTCTAGAATGCTGTATTGGATTTTTAGACAGATTAATGGCACTAGTATTATCACACCAAACAGGTATATTATGCTCAAACATTGAATAATCTTCAAGTTGATATTTTACCCAGAGTAGTTGTGAACAACAACCAGCTGCAGATATATATTCAGCTTCTGCAGTTGATAGAGCAATGGTGCTTTGCCTTTTGCTTGACCAAGAGATTATATTTGTTCCAATGAAGTGACATCCTCCACTGGTGCTTTTCCTATCAATTCTGTCTCCAGCAAAATCAGCATCACAAAATCCAGCTAACCTGAAATCTTCAGATTTCTTATATAATAGACCAAGGTTAGTGGTTCCAATTAAATATCTGAAAATTCTTTTGACAGCCTTATAATGAGATTCCTTAGGGTCAGATTGAAATCTAGCACAGAGACAGACACTGAATTGAATATCAGGTCTGCTAGCAGTTAAATATAGCAAAGATCCAATCATACCTCGGTAGACAGTTTGATCTACCTTTTTACCTTCCTCATCCTTGTTTAGAACAACTGTTGGATGCATAGGAGTACTCATAGGCTTTGAATTTTCCATTTTGTACTTTTTCAGAAGCTCCTTGGTGTACTTCTGTTGATGGATATAGATTCCATCATTTGACTGTTTTATTTGAAGACCAAGGAAGAACTTCAACTCTCCCATCATGCTCATTTCAAATTCATTCTGCATCAACTCAGAGAACTCTTTGCAGAGCTTTTCATTAGTAGCACCAAATATAATATCATCAACATAGATCTGTACTACTATAAAGTCTTTTCTTGAGCATTTCTTGAAAAGTGTAGTGTCTACTTTTCCTCTAATGAAGTTATTTTCCATTAGATATGTGCTTAATCTATCATACCAAGCTCTAGGAGCTTGTTTGAGTCCATATAAAGCTTTCTTAAGCTTATAGACATGGTGAGGATTTTCAGAGTCCTCAAAACCTGGAGGTTGCTTGACATAAACTTCCTCCTCAATTATTCCATTTAGAAAAGCACTTTTAACATCCATTTGATAAAGAGTCATATCATGTTGTGCAGCATATGACATGAGAATCCTAATTGCTTCTAGTCTAGCTACAGGAGCAAAAGTTTCAGTGAAATCAATACCTTCCTGTTGATTGTAACCTTGAGCAACTAGTCTTGCCTTGTTCCTTACCACTTTTCCATCTTCATCTAGTTTGTTTCTAAACACCCATCTGGTTCCAATAATGGTTTTCTCTTTGGGTTTAGAAACTAGTGACCAGACATCATTCCTTTTGAACTGATTTAGCTCTTCTTGCATGGCCAGAATCCAGCTTTCATCTTGCAGAGCTTCTTCAATCTTTTTAGGTTCCAAATCTGATATGAAGGCCATGTTGTTGTTTTCATTGAAGGCAGATCTGGTTCTAACTCCTTGAGATGGACTTCCAATGATGAGATCTTCTGGATGATAGGTCTTGAATTTCCAATCTTTCTTTAGAGTCTGAGTTTCAGACTTATCAGCATCAGTCTGTATTTCAGATACGTCTACTTTTGACTTGTCTGAAGATTCTTCTACTATAGGATTGAGTTCAATACCTGCAACATCATCTTCTAGATCTGATAGTTCCCTATCAGTCTTCAAACCATCATTAAACTTTACATGAATTGATTCTTCTACAACAGAAGTTCTAGAATTGAAAATTCTAAAAGCTTTAGACATCTCAGAATAACCAATAAATATTCCTTTATCTACTTTAGAATCAAATTTACCAAGATGATCTTTTGTGTTGAGAATATAACATTCACAACCAAATGCATGAAAATATGATATGTTGGGTTTTCTGTCTTTCCACAATTCATAAGGAGTCTTATTTAGAATAGGCCTGATCAGTATTCTGTTTTGTACATAACAAGCAGTGTTAATGGCTTCTGCCCAGAAGTACTTAGGAAGATTATTTTCATTTAGCATTGTTCTTCCCATCTCTTGAAGAGATCTGTTCTTTCTCTCGACTACTCCATTTTGTTGTGGAGTTCTAGGTGCAGAGAAATTGTGAGAAATACCATTTTCCTCACAGAACAGTTTGAACTGCTCATTTTCAAATTCTCCTCCATGATCACTTCTTATAGCAGAGATACAGAAACCTTGCTCATTTTGTACTCTTTTACTGAATACTGAAAATGCCTTATAAGATTCATCCTTGTGGGTTAAGAAGAGTACCCATGTAAATCTAGAATAGTCATCAACTATGACAAAACCATATTTCTTTCCACCTAGGCTAGCTACACTAACTGGTCCAAACAGATCCATGTGTAACAGTTGCAAAGGTCTAGAGGATGTGACTTCTTTCTTAGATTTGAAACTTGATTTTACTTGTTTACCTCTCTGACATGCATCACACAAAATATCTTTCTTAAAAGAAATATCAGGCAATCCTCTCACAAGGTTATGCTTTTTCAATTTTGAAATTTGCTTCATACTAACATGTCCTAATTTCTTATGCCACAGCCATTTTTCATCCTCTTTAGACATAAAGCATGTTACACTTTGATCTGAAAGTTCAGTCAAGTCAATCTTATACAGATTGTTTTGCCTTTTAGCAGAAAAGAGGGTTTTTCCATTACAGTCATTGACCATGCATGCATCCTTAGAAAAAGATACAGAAAGTCCACTGTCACATAATTGACTTATGCTAAGCAGATTATGTTTTAATCCTTTCACAAATAACACATTATGAATAACAGGTAAGGGAGGTTTACCACCAATTTTACCTAAACCAACAACTTTTCCTTTCTGGTTGCCACCAAAAGTTACATGTCCACCTTTCTTAGGTTGGAGGTCTAGGAACATAGACCTTTCGCCTGTCATGTGTCGCGAGCATCCACTGTCCAGATACCATGACAGGTGTTTGCTTTGTTCTGTTGAGAATGTCTGCAACAGGAATGATCATGACCTTAGGTACCCATATTTTCTTGGGTCCTTTTTTGTTAGTGTGAGGAGTCTGTAAAGACTTCCTTCTCTTTTTGTGAATACACTTAGACATGATATGTCCAGCTTTTCCACAGTAGGAACATATAGATTTAACAGCTGCATTTGAAAACTTTGTTGATCCTTTATGATGATCTTGATTGGAATATCCAATACCTTCTTTGTTAAGGGAGTGCCTCTGACTTCCTAAGAGTTTAGTCAGATTATCTCTACCATTAACAAACTTGGCAAGATCTGAGGTGAGCTCTTCTACTTTCTGTTGAAGTTTAGTTACTTCTTCAGATGGTAGAGTTTCAACTGAGATCTCAACTTCAGACTTTTCAGTCTTAAGTTTACTATTCTCTTCAGCTAACTTTTCACACTCTAGAGATTTCTGTGTGTACTCATTAGAGAGTTTAGCATACTGTCTCTTGAGGGATCTAAAAGCTTTAGATATATAGTTGGATTCTTCCAAAAGTTCATCATAGGCATCATTCAATTTTTCAAGTTCAGAATGTACCTCAGTTTCTGATTCTGAATCTGTATCAGCCATAAGACAGAGGTTTGCTTCAAGCTCCTCTCCTTCACTTTCAGTGGAGCTTTCATCAAGATCTTCCCAAGTAGCCATCATTCCTTTCTTTTTCTTGTTGAAGAATTTCTTGGAAGATTGCTTTTTGATTTGAGGGCATTCTGCCTTGATGTGACCAGGCTTTTTACATTCATAGCATACAATGACATTTCTGTCATTAGATCCACTATCCTTGTTATGCTTGTCTTTGTTGAAGCTCCTGAAGGGTTTGTCTTTTCTGAAGTTTCTTTTATTCCAGAGCTTCTTCATTTTTCTGGTGAAGAGAGACAGTTCATCATTTTCATCATCTGAGTCATCCTCATTTGATTCTCCAGATTCTTCTGAAGATTCATCTGCTTTGAGAGCTTTTGAACTTGCTCCCTTAGATGACTTCTTGTCAGCTTTGAGTGCAATGGACTTGTTTTTCTTTCCATTGTTCTCTTCAATCAATTCTTGTTCATGAATCTGAAGGGTCCCAAGAAGCTCATCAAGCTTCATTGTTGTTAAATCCTTGGCCTGAGACACAGCAGTTACAAGTGGTCTCCATTGTTTTGGAAGACTTCTGAGAATCTTTTGAATGTGTTCCTCAGTCTTGTAAATTTTTCCCAGAGATTTCAATCCATTAGTTATGGTTTGAAACCTTCCATACATTTGGCCAATAGTTTCACCTTCCTCCATTTTGAACAGCTCATACTTTCTGACAAGCATGCTGACTTTTGTTTCTTTGACTTTGCTAGTTCCTTCATGAGCAATAGCTAGTGAGTCCCACATTTCTTTTGCAGATTCACAAGCACAGACTTTTTCAAATTCTTCTCTGCTCAGCACACATGATTGCATATCTAGCTTTGGCATTAAGCTGCCACTTTGTTCTTTGATCAGTGGTCATGTTTGCTTTAGGAACTTCCTCTCCTTTGTCATCTTTAGGGACAAAAGGACCTTCATCGATAATATCCCAAAGATCAGAGTTAGTGGATTGTAAAAACCACTTCATCTTTTCTTTCCAGTAGATGTAGTCCTCTCCATTGAAGAAAGGAGGTCTCGACATTGAGGATCCTTCTCCAGCATGGTTCTTGCTTCCACTGGTTTCTCCTGCCATCTCCAAGATCTTTTCCTCTACACTGTTAAGTGCTCAACCCAGAGGCTGAGCTCTGATACCAACTGAAATAACCAAAGTGAACACAAGAAGGGGGGTTGAATTGTGTTTACCAACTTTTTCGGTTACTTAAAAAGATTTTCGCAGGCACAGCAAGAAGGTTTGATTAAGAGAGGATTAGACGAGTGAAACGTCTAATATTAAAACAGAATAGTACACACAAACCAAGAAGGTTAAAAAGAGTTTGATAACCACAGTATTAACTCCCCAAGTTAAAAAGCTAAGACTGAAACAATACTCAAACAAATTAAAAGATAAGGGAGAAGAAATATCACTCAAGAGATTTATACTGGTTCACCCCAAAATCCACAGGGCTACGTCCAGTTTCTTGGCAGCACCAAGTTTCCACTATAACTGAGTAAATTACAGTACAAGTATTCTTTGCACACCTAGCCTCTTCAGGCTCAACACTCAAACAAGTATTCTTTTCTCACCTAGCCTCTTCAGGCTCAAAAACAGTAAGAGATAGAAGGTTTGTATAGTTAATACAACTTGCAAGTCTTTCAGATCACACTCAGAGAGTGGAATAAATATGAAGTATGAAAGACTGCGAATTTATATCTAATGATTGAGTATGTATTCAATGAAGGAATGAAGAAGTTAATGAAGAGAGTAAATGCTTCTGTGCAGAGTTCTTTTTGATATTCAACTTCTTATCTTCATCTTCATTGTTTGATCTATTTAAAGGCTTCAATCAAGATATCCGTTTGACACAGCTTCAGAAAGTGTGTTCATCTGACTTGAGCTTTCTGAGACACCATTTAATGCCAAAGATTCATTCTGAGTATTCATTAAATGCTTGAAAACATTGGGCATTGTCAAGAGTGTCCAAGAGTACACTTTAAACTGAGCAGCTATTCTTTTCAGAGTATATGGCAGCAGGCTTCTTGTACTTGTTGCAGAGAGCTTTCCTCTTTCAGTGCAACATCAGTTTACTTTTCAATAAAGTACTTTTACTTTGTACTGGAATAGGCAAAAGGTTACTGCAGTGGTGCAGAGATAGCGTGTTTATTCCTTAAAACCTTGAAACAACGTTCTTTATTCTTTGTCCTTCGAGCTATTGTCCATAGGTCTTCGAGATCCTCAAGGATGGCCTATAATTTTGAATATGGTGACTCGGACTTGATTTCTAACATACTGACTTGGTGTCAGCAATGAGAATTTTTAGACGGGTGAAAGTCATCCAAAAACTTAGACGGGTGAAAGCTTGTTCAGAAACTTAGACGGGTGGTCAGCTGAGCCAAACTTAGACGCATGCTTCTTGCCACGTCATCAACTGAGCTTAGTCTTTCTTGAGCGTTGACTTTCTTTGACTAACTTTTTAGACGAGTGAAACTTACACGAGTCACTGTTGAGCTTCTACTAAAAAGTAGACGGGTGAAATTTAGACGAGTGACTTCAAATCTATTTTCCTGCACACTTATCAAATATATCAGTAATTTCTTTTGGTTCAATATTACCATACTTGAACTATTTGGAATCATCAAAACATAGAGGATTTACACTTTGAATGTGTTTTAGACTTATGAGGTCCCAACAAATAGATGCCTGCTGCTTCAAGATTTTCGTTCCCCCTTATATTCACCAACAGGGCATATAAAACCAAAAATCAAATCCCCAAAGCCAGCCTTAGTTGCATAGCAAAGTCCTTTTCCACTTTCTTTGTTTTGCCTCTGATGCTTGTTATACTCTTCTCAAGATTGTAGATTTTCATTCTTTGTGTTGAGTCACCATTGAGCTTTCTGTATTTGCTTAGAAGGCAAATTTTCCACTTTCATGCTTCATTTTCAAAGGTGACATTTTGGTGAAGGTTGACTTGTTTTTTCCTCCTCATATGCATTAAAAGCTTTCAACATTTTCCCCTTGGTTGCCTTCAACGTTCTGCTCACCTAAAATATTTTTATTTTATTTTATTTTTTTTAATAAAAGAAGTGAGCCTCTTTATTTGTTTGAGTTCAGATGATGTAAGTGGATTGGGCTAAAAGATCATGGGCCAAGAATATGGATATTTCTTATTTTGCAATTTTTGGGTCCTTTATATTTTTCATTCATTCGGGTTTAGAACATGGGCTAAAAAGACATCTTTAACAATAAAATGAAGTTGGGCTCATCAAGTCCTACAACTGACCAAGAATAAAAAACATTTTTTTTTAAATTCTGCCTTTTTTCAAAACATTAATTAAAAGGACTTCTGGACAAAATTAGGTGTTCACAAGGGTATTGGGTTTATGTTTATGGTTTCTTTTGATTATGTTTTTCCGCAGTTGTTGATTATGTTTTCGATGTTTTGGATCATGTGGTACTCGCTACCTTATGGTTACTGCTTATTTTATAATAAATGAATGTTATATGTATATTTAAAGTATGCGGGGTAGAGGGTGTCACATTTAGTGGTTTCAGAGCCAGTCTGTCCTACTGGCCGGGGTATGTGTCTGTTATGTTATCTTTTGTGTGCTTTTGTGTGGTTGTCTATTGTTGCGTTTAAAACAGTTATTCTTAAGCTTGTGCAAGTATACACAAATGCCTCAAGTAATATAGAACTTTAAGTTCAGATATCATTCCCATAGGGATTATAATGATGAAATAGATTCCAACTCAGATTATACACTCTAGAAGTTAGATTTAGTAACCAAAAAATATTATAATGTGTGTGCAGTGGAAATTAAATAAAGCTGAGATTTAAAAACCAAAAATAGACAATTGAACAGAGAAATGAAAGATTTGATCAAGTGAGAATAATAGCTCTAGATATGCTGCAGCATAAATCTTGTTTAACTTTCATCATGCTCTGACTATTCTCTAACATCTAACTCCAGGAAATTAAGGTTTGTTTTCCAACATTGAAGGGTTAGGTTCATTAACTTTGTTCTATTCCTATATTCAGATTAATTACACCACCCTCTTACTTAAGCACGTTCCAGCTAGTTTAGGGACTTGAATAACTATTCCTAGCCTAATCAACATCAATTAATTTTCCATTTAATGACTTAACCCCCATCTTTTATCAAGTTCCCACTTACCTAATTTTTCCAAATCAAGTAAGCTAGATCTTCAATCAAGTTGATCACTCTTAATTAAACAACATTAAATGCGTGATAAAAGAAGATGCAAAACATAGTCATTACATAACTCAGCTAAACATTCATTATATAAGCATACCTAAAGCTTAAAAGTGCTTAGCTCATAATGAGCTTACAAAGAACAAAAATAAGGAATGAACAAGAAACCATTACAATGGTTGAAAATGAAAATGCAGCAGCAGCAGTAGCAGCACAGAGGAAGAAGACAACGCCTCTCTCAAGAAGGGACAAAATAAAATGTGTGTAATAATGTTTTTCCGTCTCCTTTCACTAGGGTTGCCAAATGCTTTCATAGTACACTAAACCATATTCTCTTTCATTCCATTTTGGGCCAACCACCAAAAGTATTAATAAAATAACCCTAGCCCAATTCTTAAAAACGTGCGGCAGTTGATCCTAGGCGCGTGTGCTTCCTTAAAGGTGACAGTGCCAGCACCCTTGAGGAGAGAGGAAAGGTGTCCTTGTAAGCTTTTGTCCTTTAGTGCGTAGCTACCGGAGATGATTCATGCTGCAACCTCCACTAGCTTATTCCCCCAAGCTTCAGCCACGCTCCAGCAAAGGTATTGCATATGCAGACACAGAATTTTGAGACAATGATAGAGCAATTAAGAGCAAATGGCTGCCATACACAAAACTTGACACAAATATTTACAACTAACATTTTCTAACAAAAACAAGAAACAAAACCTCAAAGATAACAAAAAGACAAAGCAAAAAGGAGCTAAATAACTCTTCAGTCAAAGAGTTATCACACCCCCAAACTTGAACCATTGCTTGTCCTCAAGTAATGCAAAAGAAACACAAAAGAAAAACAGGAGAATTCTATTTAAAGAATGGTGTGCATGGATCACCCAGATTTTTCTTTCATGCCACAGCTCAGAAATGCACAATTGCTTTTCTGACCACAATACTGTTTCTATCTTGCTCACAGCAACAACTGCTACACACTGGTTCAAACAGATTAACACATGTTACAGCATTCACCTCTTAGAATAGTTGGTTCTGCATCTCACCCTCACATCAGACTTTTCACTTTTTATCACAAATAGGCACCTCTGATTTAGACTTGATGAGATTCTATCACAATTAAAACAATCACAGAGTTACACATAGCAAGAGGTCTTTAGGGCTGTAACTGGGCTTAGGACAGGAGGGGTTAAGATATTTGGGAAAGTAGCTATTCTCAAGGTAGAACAAAAGGATGCTTTTCTATCTAGCTCAATTTCCCAATTGATCCCAAAATCTTCAATTTTCTGTTTTCTTGGATCATTTCTTTTCCATCACTAAGTCCACAACTTATTACATTTTTGTTGAGAACCAGAGAACAAACCACTACTAATTTTCAAGCTTACCACTGTTCTCTGTTCTCTGTTCAATTTTTCAACTTTTTTTTTTAAAACAAAGGTGGAATGGCAGCTTCACATTATATACTTATGACTTCTTAATTGCTTTGCTGCCTATCCCTTCACTGTTTTATTTATAGCCTTGATGCACCATTCACATGTGTTACAGCAGACTACCCCCAAACTTAAGCAGATGCTTGTCCTCAAGCTTCCCCCCCAAACTTATGTTAGAACTAGCTACAAAAGCATCCTCAAGATCTACCTTTCGGGGGAACTTTTTTTTTTTTTTTTTCAGTGCTAAGGCTTGTAATGTGCTAGTTGTTTCAATAAATGGCTAAAGCTTAAAGGGGCATACTAGGGGTAAGTACATTAAGTGGGTGACTTATTAAGGCTTTGGCTAACATAAAACAACAAGAAAATTGCCTCAAGCTAAAAGTGTGTCGACTCAAATGAGTTTAGAACAGACAGAATCAAAGCAAATCTTGCAGAAAATGCATGAGTGTGATTTGTATATGTATTGCAGTTTGGTCACTCATGCTCACTAGTATCTGTTCATGCTACAGCACAGGTGTCCTCTATCCTAAACAGTGGTGCAGTAGTGTTGGTGATCACATTCAAGAACTTGCATTAGATTAATCAGCAAAAGTGTCATTCGAAGCATTAAAAGTTAAACACAGAAAAAGAGGCCAAAGGTCATCTCCAATTAATCATTAATCATTTGGAGCTAAAACAGGGGGTGGGATTCATGCACAACCATTCATGAAACAGTATTCACAACAACTATGGCCCTAATGACCCTACAAACACACCAACACAAAAGGTCCTAGTGACCTCTAAATTGCAAAAAGTAAAAGACTGAAACAATAAACTGGTAATGGGGAGGAAGGTTTAGGGCATCCTGATATGGGATGCCGCAGCAAGCTGCAACATCCACTGTGGCTCTATTTCAAGCCTGCGGTGCTCTGGTGCACAAACTCTTCCTGGTGCCTCCAGTTTTGGTGGACGGCACCTTGCCTTGTGTTGCTCCGATGACCTGGACTTCTTCCTCTTCATTCTCTTCTTCTTCTTTTTCTTCTTGTTCCTCTTCTGCCTCATCTTCATCTCCCTCCTCAGTAACTTCTTCAGCTTCCTCTTCTTTTTCCTCTTCTGCCTCAGTAACTTCTTCTTTGTCAGATTCCTTTGTTTCAACAGCTTTAGCATTTTCTTCCCTCAGGGCTGCAGCAACCTTCTCCTTCTTAATCTTGGCTGCATCATTGGGAGCAGTCATCTTTAGTTTCTTGGAGAGAGGAATTGTGTCTTGTTCATCTTCCTCATTTGCTGCAGCATAGGTAGCAGCAATCTTCCATACTGGGCTTCCCTTCTCAACAGCTGATTTGGTGCCCTTTGTTGATTTTAATGCTGGAGGGGAAGCGGCTGCGTCAGCAGGGGTGGAGGATGGTGGTTTCTCTTGTTCTGCAGCTCGGGGCCTCTTATTGCTCCCCTTATCCTGCTGGGAGGTTTGGGAGGCAGATTTCTTCATTTTGGGCACAAAGGCCTCAGTATTTTTCTGCTGCTTGGATGGGGCAGTACCCATCCAGTCTTCATCAAAGGTTAAACTGTGGACAGGGTTGATGTTGGCAGTCTTTTCAGGGTTTTTAGATGCTAGGTCAGAAACAGATTTGTGTTGTTGGGGTGATACAGAAACATTTTCTATAAAGGGGGACAAAATTTCTTGAGGGAATTGGGGAATGGGAGTTTCAAGCTTCCGGCCATTCAGCTTCATTGTCTACTTCTCCCACTCATACTTGCAAAAACAGAACTGCCAGAAAGCTTGCTCTTTCTGCTTGTGTTGCTGCAGCTCGGTGGTCAGTTGATTAACTTTCTGCTCCAGCATCCCAGAGTGATCCTACTGCTCTGGGGTGCTAGACTTGGGGGGCTTTCTTGCACTTGCACTGGCTTTCTCTGAATTAGAGTACATTCTCAAAATACAGTTCATATCAATGGGCCCTTTGTTCTGTTCCAGCCCTTCTCCGGGGTTGTACTCTATTCCTTGTTCCAGACACAGCTCAATGATAAGACAGGGGAAGATTAAGTTGCCTTACTGCTTCATGGCACAGGTAGAAATCTGGTTCTTGAGCACCTCTCCCACATTTATCATTTTCTTATTCATGATACAGTGGAGTAGAACTAGTCGTTCTTTGTCCACTGTCTCCAGATGAGCAGTAGGGGAGAGGGAATATCTCAGAAAATGATACCTTACCTTGGCCAGAGGCTGCAGCATAGATCTTGGTAACTTCAGATGGCCTTCAGCTTGTTGAATGAACTCTGCACCCAGGAGGGCTAGTTCTGCCTTTATCTGCTGCAGCGTCTAGTCAGTCACAGCCTTCAGAATTTGTTGGTTCTCATCTTCCACCTCTTCCAGTTCAAGATGGGTTGTTTATAGTTTTGGCAGAAAACCAGACCTTTCTTCCTCTGATTACCACAAAGGTTTGGGCAGCAGACGCAATGTTCGCATAGAACTCCCTAACCATTTGGGTGCAGAAACCCTCCTTGTGCTCAGCAAAAGTTCTCCACTGGTGTGCTTCAATGACATCCAGCAGTGCTGGAAGCAAACCCCTATTCACCCCCTTCCCGTATTTGAACCCCTTTTCTTGATGGAGGCTGCGATTTAGGGTTTCTTTTTCGAACTTTTCTTGTGCTTCCTCACTAACCCATGCAGTTAGGGTTTCGTTTGGATTGGTAGAGGCGGGGGCAACATTTTTCACAGCTCTGTGTTTGACACGGCTTCCCTTTTTAGCTGTCACGGTGGGTTTTTCTTAGGGTTTGGTTGGTGGAGGAAAGGAAGGGTTTGAGGGTTTAGGTTGGACGGGTTGAAGAAGAAGAATTGACCGTTGGGTGTGCAGAGTGTGAATGGAAGAGAGGAGTGAGTGGTCTATTTAATGTGTCAGGTGAGAGAAAGGTATGGGCTACTGAGGGTGGAAGACGTGGGGAAAGAAGGGAGTAAAGATGATAGAGGGGTGGAGATCGTGTGGTTGGGGGTTGGTTGTGGGGGATTGTGGTTTCTCTCTCCACATCTTTTGAAATTCGAAAAATTTTAAACTTATCCGCCTTATTCACAATGGACAAAATAAAAGTTGGCCCCCACTTTTGTACCTTGGTCAGCAGATAGTCCCTATCCACAAAATTGCATTTTTCTGTTTCTGTCATCAGAGAGCATGCTACAGCATTGTTCCAGAGCAACTCAGTATTTCTTTTCTCAGCTGCAACTTGAATTCACTTCTGCCTCCACTGCTACCTCATTATTCAAGAGGTTAACTACTCTTTATTGATGGGCTGCCTCCCATGAGCGCTTGGTTTATCAGGTCCTCAGCCTGACCATAGTACAAAATCATTCAGCTTCATCAAGGGTGGTGGTGACCTTCATTCTGTCCAAAGGTTCACTAAAATAATGCTTGATTCTCTAGCCATTAACCTTGAATTCCCTGCCACTTTCAGCATCCAACAAATCTACAGCTCCATGTGGATAGACCTTTACAACTTTGAATGGGCCAGACCACCTTGATTTTAACTTGCCTGGAAAAAGCTTCAGCCTAGAGTTAAACAGCAGCACTTGTTCCTCTTCATGGAAGGATCTGTGATGGATCTTCTTATCATGCCAGGCTTTAGTTTTTTCCTTGTATGCTTCAGCATTTTCATAAGAGAACAGTCTGTGTTCTTCTAGCTCATTGAGCTGCAGCATGCGTGCTGCTCCAGCAAACTGAAGATCAAAGTTCAGTTTCTTGATTGCACAGAAAGCCTTGTGCTACAACTCTAGGGGCAGATGGCAAGCTTTTCCATATACTAATCTATATGGAGACATCCCCAAAGGAGTCTTGAATGCAGTTCTGTATGCCCACAGAGCTTCATCTAGATGTGAGGACCAATCCTTCCTACTTGGGTTGACAATTTTTTCCAAAATTCTTTTGATCTCCCTGTTGGACAACTCAGCTTGGCTATTAGTTTGGGGATGATAGGCTGTGTCTACTTTATACTTAACTCCATATTTTGCAAGTAGTTTGGTAAAAACTTGGTTGCAAAAATGGGTTCCTTCATCACTAATGATTGCTCTAGGGGTTCTAAATCTAGAAAAAAAATGTTTTTCTGTAAAAAATTTGTTACCACCCTAGCATCATTTTTTATTGTTGCCACAGCCTCCATCCATTTAGACACATAATCCACAGCTACCAGAATGTAAAGATAGCCAAAGGAAGGGGGAAATGGTCCCATAAAATCAATACCCCATACATCAAAAAGTTCAATTTCCAAAATGGTATTGAGGGGCATTTCACTTTTATTAGACAAATTCCCTACCCTTTGGCATCTATCACAGTGTTTAACAAATTCATGTGCATCTTTAAAAAGGGTAGGCTAGAATAAACCTGACTGGAGAACTTTGGCAGCAGTTCTCATACCACCAAAATGTCCACCATATGCTGCAGCATGACACTGAGTCAGTATATCATGAAATTCTTCATCTGCAGCACATCATCTGTTTAGATTGTCAGGGCACATCTTGTAGAGGTATGGTTCATCCCAGACATATTGTTTAGCTTGATGGAAAAATCTCCTTTTTTGTTGAGAATTCATGTCTGGAGGAACCACACCACTGGCCAGGAAGTTGACCAGATCAGCATACCAGCATCTTGAATTGGTACTTTGACAGGTGATCAGCAACTTGATTCTCCAACCCTCTTTTTATCTCTGATTTCCAAGTCAAATTCTTGTAACAGCCGTACCCACCTTATTAGCCTTGGTTTAGCATCCTTCTTGTCAATTAAGTATTTGATTGCTGAGTGGTCAGTGTAGACAACCACTTTTGTTCCGACAAGGTAGGATCTAAACTTCTCAAAGACAAATACCACAGCTAGCAACTCCTTTTCAGTAGTGGTATAATTGATTTGAGCATCAATTAGGGACTTGCTTGTATAATAGACAGGATGCAGCACCTTGTTGTACCTCTGTCCCAGGACTGCCTCTACTGTAAAGTCGCTTGCATCACACATGAGCTCAAAAGGCTTTTCCCAATCAGGTGGAACAATGATAGGTGCAGTGATAAGAGTAGTCTTGAGGAGTTCAAATGCCTTCAAACATTCAGCAGTAAAGTCAAAAGCCCTATCATGCTCCAACAACTGACATAATGGCTTAGAGATCTTGGAGAAATCCTTAATGAATCTTCTGTAAAAACCAGCATGGCCTAGGAAACTTCTAATTCCTTTTACTGATGTGGGAGGAGGCAGCTTTTCAATAACTTCACTCTTTGCCTTGTTTACTTCAATGCCATTACTGGAGATTCTATATCCCAGTACAATACCTTCAGTCACCATGAAGTGACACTTCTCCCAATTGAGCATCGGATTTATTTCTTCACATCTGCCCAAAATCCGCTCCAGATTTATCAAACAAGTTTGGAAAGTTTCTCCAAACACTAAAAAACCATCCATAAACACTTCTATAGACTTCTCAATCATATCAGAGAAAATGGCCATCATACATCTCTGGAAGGTTATTGGAGCATTGCACAAGCCAAATGGCATTCTTCTAAAAGCAAAGGTTCCATAAGGACAAGTGAAAGTTTTCTTTTCTTGATCTTCTGGTGCTATAGCAATCTAGTTATACCCTGAGTATCCATCCAGAAAGCAGTAATAATCCTTCCCAGCAAGTCTGTCCAACATTTGATCAATGAAAGGCACGGGGAAATGATCTTTTCTTGTAGCTTTGTTCAACTTCCTATAATCCATACAAATCCTCCAACCAATCACAGTCCTTGTGGGAATGATTTAATTCTTTTCATTGGTGATGACTGTTACACCTCCCTTCTTAGACACACATTGGATTGGGCTCACCCACACACTGTCAGAAATAGGATAGATAATCCCTGCATCCAGTCACTTAATGATCTCCTTTTTTACCACCTCCTTCATGATTGGATTCAACCTTCTCTGACTTTCAATGCTATTCCTTCTTCCAAAAGAATCATGTGCATGCATAATGATGGATTAATCCCCTTGATGTCTGCTATTTGCTAACCTATTGCTTTTTTAATATCTTTTCAGAGTTGTTAGCAATTGTTCTTCTTGCATACAATTCAGTGAGGCAGAGATAATTACAGGTAAAGTATCATTATCACCAAGGTAAGCATATTTCAAGTGACTTGGTAAAATTTTCAGTTCAAGAGAGGGAGGTTTAACAATAGAAGGAATATTATATTTGAAAGTATCATCAGTTACCTCCAGTGATTCGTATTTTCGGGTCCACAAATGTTGAACAACCTTGTTGTCCAGGGATTCTTTAGTCTCTTTATCAGAGTAGTTATCAGCCTCTACTGATGCTGAAGAATAATCAGTATGATTCTTCAAAAATTGTTGTTGCACCAGTTCATCAAATGTCTGAATGATAGAGCATTCTTCCATGCCTTCATTTGTGTACTTGAGGGCATTGAAGACATTAAAGGTAACTTGCTGATCATTAACTCTCATTGTGAGTTCTTCTTTTTGCACATAAATTAAGGTCTTCCCTGTTGCCAAGAAGGGTCTCCCTAGAATGATGAGGACTTCCCTATCTGCTTCAAAATCCAAGATAATGAAATCAACATGGAATACAAATTTGTCAACCTTGATCAAAACATCTTCAATCTTTCCCTCTGGATAGGCAATGGATTTGTCTGCTAGCTGAAGTGTAACAGAAGTAGGCCTAGCCTCCCCAATTCCAAGCTTCTTGAAAATGGACATGGGCATGAGGTTGATGCTTGCTCCTAGATCACATAGAGCTTTGCCACAGTAAGTATATTGATGCAATTATGAATATTCGCAATTACTAATCCTCTACTTTTGTCAACCAAGAGTCCTAAATTATCTTAACGTCTCTCTCGAGTACAGTTAGCAAACACCTCTTAAACCTTAACCAACTATATCTCTATGATGGTTAATTATTAAGAAATTCATTAAGTTCTATGACTCCCTATGAAGGTTGCATACAATTCCTATGGTATATCTCTATCCACATAAACTATATGGTTTTACCTCAATGCTCTAAACACATAACTAATCTCTCGATATCATTATGATTGGCAATTCATGCATAATAATGGCCAGTTATAAGCAAGCATTAAGCGCAGAAGTAAAACACAAAAAGGATGAAGAAAAGAACTACTAAAATATCATAAAAGCATTCAAACTGTCCAAACACGGCTACATCATCTCCCTAGAATGGAGGAATTAGTTCATGATCAAAGGAATAAAAAACAAAGCAAATAGAATCAAACCCATGGATGAAAACACGGTGGAAAAGTCGCAAAAATCTGTCCTAATACTTAGGGAGATGCAGCCAAAAGAGTAACAAAAAGATCCTAGTTCAATGCAGAGAAATTCTATATATAGGTTCTGATCCCTGCGATGCGTCAGGCCTAACAAACTTGCACCGGGCACATATTAAAAAATAAGCCCAATCAAAAAAGGGCGTTAGGCCGGGCCTAAGAAACTTGCGCCGGGCCTAAGCACCAAAATAGCCAGTCTCCAATTTTTCATCTGCTTGTCCTTGTCCTTTTGCTTCCAATGCTCCCAGGCTTCACTTTTATCCTTTCCTAGTGAAATATACACAGGAAATCACTTCAAACAAGAAATTATAGAAAAGGACTCACTTTCCTAATTAACAAGAGAAAAATACACTAAAAGACTCTAAACATTACTTAAGGGAAACAAAGCCAAATTCGAGTAAGAATCGAGGATGCAACTCAACAATATGGACAAATTCACTAGAAAATCTAGAATAAAACTAGATAAGCTAGCGGATTATCAACACCTCAAACTTAACCTTTGCTTGTCCTCAAGCAAACTACACACAAAAATACTCGAAGCAAAAACCACAAATGACTCAAGGACACACAATGAGTTGATACAAGGCTAATGGACCTATAACCAATAATTTCCCACATAATGTCAACCATAACCACTTCATCAAAATCAAGCATGTCTTCCTAAGATCAAACAATCAATTATCAAGAGGACCTTCAAGATCAACTAAAGAGTGAACTCAACCATTAAACAATTGCCAATCAAGTAGTGGTTTCAAAGACTTAAACACAAATTCACCAGTCATCAATGAGTCTCACTCCTCACCAAGGATAATTAATTCAGTCAATGCTCAAGTGTTTAGGCTTGTGTTTCATCTCACTCATTAGCTCACACAACCACATGATGCACAATCAAAAGGTCTTTGTAAGGTTGTAATGGGGCAAAGATGGAAGGTAGGGAGAAAGAAAGGGAATGCAAGTTTAGACCCTAAAGACCAAGTGAGCAAAGGAGTGCAATTTCCAAAGAATACACTACTTTTGTTTCTCTTTTTTTTTTCACTTTATTCCTCTTTTTGCACACTTTTCCACTTTCTTCTCTTGAAACTCTTTTTTTTTCTCACTTTTTTAGATTTTTTTTCTTTATTATTTCCAGGGCATTTTTACCCTTGTTTCTTTTTTTCTTTTTTTTTCCTTTCCAAAACTGAATTTCTCATGTGTCACCTCAAACTTAGCACTTTGCTACCATTCTACCTTGAATTCCAATGCTCACTTAATCCTTTCGGGCAGGTAAACATGGTTTTTCCGGATTTAGCAATTATATTTAGGTAACAACAAAAATAGGCTTAAATCACAAAGGGGCTAACAAGGGATAATTCATTTAGGTAAGCTTTTTGGCCAACTAGCTATTTCAAAGAAAATGCCTTTATCATGCTCATGCATCAAGTAATCATGTAAACCAAGAAGAGATTCAAGCAAACCTAAGAGTTCATAACTTAGTAGCGATTCTCAAAACAAAAATCATGTTGAAGGCTCAAACTCCTCACCCGGACACAAATAGAGACTCATATCAAACATCATGAATTATGCCAAGCCCTCTAATACCTCAAACTAGTCATGGTTCATGCATTCAAGTCAAGGCACACTCAATTGCTTCACTATCCAATCACTCTCAAAAGTATCATGTTTTTCACTTAAGCACGACATGCATTAATCAAGAATGGAAATTCACATGGTCAATCCACATACAATCCACTTATCAACTCAAAGCAATTTTTATTTTTATTTTTATTTTTTATATTTTGACTCACTAAACAAAATCAAACGACAAGAAGAAACACAAAGACTCAAAGTTCATCCTAACAAAAATAAAAACAGCATAAGGAGAGGGGGGAGTTAAGAAAGCTAATCTCTACTGTTCCGAGTGAAACCCTCTCAATCCTCCATCAAACGGTCCAAAGCATCTCTGGGCATATCCCGATCACCCTTCTGGTCGTTCGCGGGCTCACATCCTCCTAAGTACACCTTGAGCCTTAAGCCATTTACTTTGAAAGATTCTCTTGGTTCTTTGGCTTCTAACTCAACTGCGCCATACGGGTGGACAGTTTTCACCACAAAAGGGCCGGACCATTGGGATTTCAGCTTACCCGGAAATAACCTCAACCTTGAGTTATATAATAGAACTTTTTGGCCTGGTTCGAACTTCCTTAGGACTATGTGCTTGTCATGCCATACCTTGGTCCGTTCCTTGTAAATTCATGCACTCTCATAGGCTTGCAAACGGATCTCATCCAGCTCATTGATGTCCAATAGGAATTTTTCACCGGCGTCCTTGTAATCAAAATTCAAGGCCTTGATAGCCCAATATGACCTATGCTCCAACTCCAATTGGTACAGAGATCGACCAATAGGAGTCTTAAACGCAGTCCACTACGGCCAAAGTACATTATCCAATTTCCTAGACTAATCCTTCCGCGATGAGAACACAGTTTTCTCTAGTATCCGCTTCAACTTGCGGTTAGACATTTCTACTTGACCACTTGTCTGCGGATAGTACGGAGTGGCAATTTTATGAGTCACCCCATACTTGGAAAGCACCATGTCAAGCTGTTTATTGCAAAAGTGGGTTCCTCCATCACTAATCAAGACTCTAGGTCATCCGTAGTGGTTGCAATTGCTTCCATCCACTTGGACACATAATCCACCCCTACTAGAATATACTTGTAAGAGTGAGAGGGTGGAAATGGTCCCATGAAGTCAATACCCCACAAAATGCTATTTAAGGACATTTCATGCCTTTTTGAGATGTTTCCAACTCGTTGGCAACTATCACACCTTGCAACAAAGTCCTTTGCATCCTTGAAGATGGTTGGCCAATAAAACCCACATTACAAGACCTTTTCCGCGGTTCTATCTCTACTAAAGTGCCCTCCATATTTTGATCCATGGCAATGCCATAAGATATTCTCCACTTGAACTTGAGGTAAACACCTTCGAAGGAGTCCATCGGCACAATACTTGAATAGGTAAGGTTTTTCCCAAACATAGTTCTTGACGTCATTGAAGATTTTCTTCTTCTGTTGCTATGTAAGTCCTTCAGGAACTACCTTTGTAATCTTGTAGTTGGCAATCTCTGCAAACCATGGTGTTGTTGAAATGGCAAATAGCTTTTCATCCGAAAATTCATCTTGAATTGGAAATTTATTGTCCTCTTCATCCGGATTGATCAATCTTGATAGATGATTCGCCACTCCATTCTCGCTTCCTTTTTGATCCTTGATCTCCACATCGAACTCCTGGAAAAGCAAAATCCAAGGAAGCAATCTAGGTTTGGCATCTTGCTTAGACATTAAATATCTCAAAATGCGGAATGATCAGTGAAAATAGTTACTTTTGACCCTATCACATATGACCTAAACTTGTCTAATGCAAAGATTACCGCTAAGAATTCTTTTTCAGTTGTAGTGTAGTTCAATTGTGCATCATTTAAGACCTTGCTAGCATAGTATATGACATACACTCTTTGTTCTACCCCCTGCCCTAAAATAGCCCCCACCGCATAATCACTTGCATCACACATGATTACAATAGATAGTTCCCAATTAGGTGCGGTGATTATGGATGCTGTCACTAACTTATGCTTAAGGCATTCAAATGCATCATGACATGCGAAATTAAAATCAAAGGATACATCATGGGCTAGAAGATCACTAAGAGGTTTAGCAATCTTAGAAAAGCCCTTTATAAAGCGTCAGTAGAAACCGACGTGACCAAGAAAACTCCGAATGCCTTTCACACTTGTTGGGGGAGGAAGTTTTTCAATGACATCCACTTTAGCTTTATCAACTTCAACCCCCTTAGATGAGATCTTATGCCCAACCGCAACTCCTTCCTTCATCATAAAGTGACATTTTCCCCAACACTCCGTAAGGGCAAGTAAAAGCGATCTTCTTTTGATCTTGAGGATCCATTGCAATTTGATTATACCCGGAATAGCCATCTAGGAAACAATAATAGCCATGACTCGAGAAACGCTCCAACATTTGATCAATGAATGGAAGAGGGAAGTGATCCTTACGAGTTGCATCATTCAATTTCCGATAGTCAATGAAAACTCTCCAACCCGTGACAGTTCTTATAGGAATCATCTCATTCTTCTCGTTCACCACCACGGTTGTTCCTCCCTTCCTCGGAACTACATGAACGGGACTCACCGAAGCACTATTCGAGATCGGATAAATGATTCCTGCATCTAGTAACTTTATAATCTCCTTCTTTAATGCCTCCTCCATGATAGGGTTGAGCCTCCTTTGCGGTTGCACTACCGACTTATAATCATCTTCAAGCAAAATCTTTTGCATGCAAAGTGAGGGACTTATACCCTTCAAATCCGAAATCTTCCAACCAATGGCCGATTTGCGAGCTTGCAACACTCTAAGAAGCTTGTCTTCCTCATCACTCTTCAAGGCATTGTTGATGATGACCGGAAAGTGTCCTTCATCACCCAAGAATGCATAGTGTAGGTGAGAAGGGAGTTGTTTAAGCTCCAGTTTTTGAATTTCTACCGGTTTCTCATCCTTTTTCAGCTTCTCCTTGCTAGATTCCTCTTTCAAATATGTGGGCAATGCTTCCAAATGCTTCACCCATTCCCAACACTCATCATCTTCCATTTCTTCATCCTTCTCTAAACCTTGGGATTTTACCAACACTTTTTCAGGCAAACCAAAATGAGAATCATGAGCAAATGATGATACTAAAGAGTCTTCCACATCAATACTCCAACATTGAGCCTTATCCTCTGGATGTTTCATTGCATCAAAGATATTAAAGACTACATCCTCATCTTGCACCCTCAATGTTAGCTTGCCTTGTTGCACATCTATGAGAGCTCTTCCGGTTGCTAAGAATGGCCTACCCTATATGAGGGATATTTCTGAATCATAGTCCATGTGAAGAACAACAAAATCTACCGGAAAGATGAACTTGTCCACTTTGACTAGAAGGTCCTCAACCACACCATATGGATATTTGATAGAGCGGTCCGCTAGTTGAAGAGCCATCATAGTGGATTTGACTTCATTTATTCCAAGCTCATTTAACATAGAAAGGGGCATCAAATTGATGCTGGCCCCAAGATCACAAAGAGCCTTACCACAAGTGATTCCTCCAATGGTGCAAGGAATGCTAAATGACTTCGCATCCTTCAACTTTGGAGGCAATTTCCTTTACAAGATAGCACTACACTCGTCGGTCAAAGCTACGGTTTCATCATACTTCAATCTCCTCTTCTTGGACAAAAGCTCCTTTATGAATTTGGCATAAGAAGGCATTTGCTCTAAAGCTTCCACGAATGGAATATTGATTTGAAATTTTCGAATAACATCTAGGAAGCGTGAAAATTTCTTTTCATCTTCCGCCTGCTTCAACTTTTGAGGGTATGGAACCCGCACATATAGTGGAATATCCTTGGCTTCAATGTACTTCTTTCGAGCAAATTCTTCATCAACTAATTTCAGTTTTGGGTCCTTTTCTTTCTCCAAAGAAGGTTTCTCATTCTCACTTACATCTTCAACATCTTCTACAATCACCTCTTCTTCCACGCTCTTTGGCTTCTTCTCTTTCTTTCCTAGATCCTTAGCTTGTTTGTCTTCGATTTTTCCCAGAAGCTCTCCCTTAGGAGCAATCACCTTGCCGCTTCTAGTTAAAATGGCATTGCATTATCCCTTAGGATTATTCTCAGTATTTCTCGGAAAAGACCTCGGAATCCTTTCGCTTAGTTGCTTGGAGATTTGACCTATTTGATTCTCTAGGTTCGTGATGGATGAAGTGATATGCTTGAATCCCAATTCCACATTGCCAAATTTTTCTATAGTCTCATCTTGGAATGAAGTTTGTTGATTTATCATGATGGTTTGTTGATTGACCATTTTCTCAAAAGCAATCTCCCAATCATGCTTTCCCTCCTTGTTTTGCATTTGATATGAGGAATTGTGGTTAGGCAGTTGTTGAGAATAATTATGATTTCCAAAGACTTGCTTCAGCTGTCCAAGATTCCCATTAGAAGTCCAAGAGAAGTTGGGATGATTCTTCCACCCCGGATTATAAGTGCTTGCATAAGGGTTATTATGAGTCTTCTGATAAAATTCCGCCCCTTAGGATTAGTGTTGTAACATCCATGTTTTAAGGCATTATTTATATGTTGGATAACTATGTTTAAGACTTTGATTTAAGGTCTGATATGCATGTTTAGGTGTTGGGAACCTTGCATGGAAAGTATGAGATTAACCGGCGTTGAATTGAATGAGAACGTATTCTAGAATTTCTGTTATACAGTTTAGAATGTTTAAGAATGCATAATAGGAAATTTATTTTTGTGGAAGAGATTAGGTATTTTTGAAGGCTTAGTCTTATTCCTTAGGTATAGAAGAGTCTATGTTTCAAATTTCAGGTCAATCGGACTTCGAACGAACTCAGAACGCGAGAAAACGTGCGAACCAGTAGTGCTAGACAGGAACTAGCGCTGAGCGCTGTATTCCTGGCACTGAGCGCTGGCCAGAGTGACACGTGTCACGTCGTGATTTGGCAAGGGAGACGGTTTGCCTCACCAGCGCTGAGCGCTGGATCCCGGGCGCTGAGCGCTAGGCGCCAGAAAAAAAAAAAAACACCTTTTTATGTGGAATTTCGTGGAACATTGTGGAAGAGGGCAGAAAACTCAGTTTTAGAGTGAGAGGGAGAAGAGAGAAAGAAAGAGAGAGAAATTTCCAGAGGAGATTCTGACCAATCCGTTGTTCCTATTGAAAAACCGATTACACCGTTGTGATCCTCGCGACTTCTACTTTATCATCCTACCTTTCTTTTCTTGTTTAGGCTAAGGTAAGTCTATGTTTTTATGCCGAAATGCTGTCCGTGATAGTATTGAAGTTATCTCTCAATCCGTTTATCTGTTTTCAATTCCGTCTTCAGATTTGAGCTACACGTAACGTGTACTTCGTGAATATGTGTTCAGGTGACATTTTGGAGCCCCGGAGGTAGGAGAACCTCACGAGGCAGATTTGGGGAGATTGGAGTGGGTCCGTTTCGTTACTCTAAAGCTAGCCTACGACATCTCAGGTGGGGGAAAGAAGCCATCTAACGTCGAAAATGGCTAAGTAACATTTTATTCAATATTGGCGTAGGGTGACCTAAACCCTACTAGTGAGCGAGTAATTGACAATATCAATATCACATGGGGATCACTTAGTGGTATCAATGATGATATTGAGATTGTAGATTTATCGCAGTTAGGTTAATTTTTATGATATCTTAGGTTGTCTGATTTTACTGTTTAGAGCTGTTTGTTGTGTGCTGTTTGGATTGCTATGTTAATTATGATTATGTTTAATTTATTATTTTATTATTTTATTATGTTTATAATTATGGTTGATAACATGTACTGGCTGATAATATGTTATATTTGCCATAACATGCTTAGTTGTTTTCTAGGCAGTGATATTTAATATTTTAAGTGATGCATGTTGGGGAGTGTATGATATATGATTTTAGATGTGCCTAACCTGATTAATTAATATTTTATTATGATGAGATTGATGAGGTGATATTATTTGAGATATGCTATGCGATAGTGATGAGAGGTTAAGGCACTAGGGTATGATTCGATATACGTCGGTGAAACCCATATAGATGCATGTTGTTGATCACAGCCATGTGTTTGGAACACACGAGGTCAGAAGTCCTAGCGGGACCGTCCCAACTTAGATTTAGGCTGTGTAGCTATAGTGTCATTGCTATGCATGAGCACCCTCGAGAGAGAACCAGGGTGTGCACCGGAGTGAGATGTGCAGCTATAGTGTCATTGCTTTGCATGAACATTCTCACCGCGGATGAGAGTGTGCACCAGTGTTTGGGGACGCGTCGCTTGGACGAGGGATGTGTGAGAGGATTGGTGGTGGCCACGTCAGCATAAGTTGCATGAGTGCGAAGGGTAGAGGATGATAATATATCTCGAGGATGATTGTTTATATTTCTTGTATATATATCTGTGATGCATGACTATGTGCCTTTATTGTTTATATGTTACGTACCATTTTCCATATATGATGATAGATAGTTTCTTATCCCCTATTTCTTTTATATGTATGTTTCTTTTATGTGCTCGTTTTGAGAAGACCCTGCGGATGAGCCAGCTACAGAGGAGATTGATGGGACTCCTTATGAGCCAGATGCTGGAGGACGAGTAGTGACCTCTAGCCATTGAGTTTAGAGTCTATGGCCAGTGCGTCTTTTGTGACATTTTAGTTTCCGTTTCTGATATCATTTTGTATTAGTATGTATCTTTTGGGACCCTACTGATGGAGTACCCTCTTTATTTTATAAGCACAGTATGTTTGTATTTATATTTATATGTGTCATATATTTATATTTATATTTATATTTGTATTAGTGTGTGATGTGATGTTTAATTTTGTTCTTACTTTTAAGTTTTTAATATTTACGATTTTCTATATATATGTCCAACGCTAATATTAAGATTAAGTTTTAGATAAATTAGGTTTTTTTCTTTAATGGGACATCAGGGTGTCTCAAGTGTCATAGAAATTGTGCATTGCATCCACTTGCTCATGAGAAGATTGATTAGCAAACATATTTCCAGGACAATTTGAACCATCATGCTCCCCTTGGCAAAAATTACAAGTAGCCATAGTATTCTTCCCCGTATTAATCTTTAAGCTCTGTACTTCCTTAGTGAGAAGGTCCATTTGTTGTGATAAGAGTTTATTATGAGCTTACATGGCACTATAAGTCTCAACTTCGTGCACTCCCCTGCTTGGTGACACTTCGCTCACTCCTTTTAAGATAATCACTTTGTGCCATTTTCTCCAATAATTCCCATGCATCTTCAGCAGATTTATAGGCAAGTGAACCATTGGCGGATGCATCACATAAATCTCTTGTATCAGGTAGAAAACCATTGTAGAAATACTAAACACGCATCCATAAGTTGAAGAAAGATTGTGGACACTTCCTCAACAGTGCAGTATACCACTCCCATGCTTCACTAAGAGATTCACCATCATATTTCCTGAAAGAAGTGATAGCAGCTTGCACTTGTATAGCTTTTTGCGGTGGAAAAAATCGAGCTAAGAACTTTTGAGCTAAGTCCACCCAAGTAGTTATGCTCCTGCTGTTCATAGAATCATTCCAGTCATGGGCCTTATATCCCTTAGTGAGAATGGGAACACCCACAATCTAAGAGCTTCATCAGAGACACCATTCTGCTTGTCGGTGTCAAAAATCTCCAGGAACCTGGTAATGTGCCTGTGGGGATCTTCATTATCCCGCCCATCAAATTGATGAAGTCCAAGTGACTGCAGTAATGCTGTTTTAAGCTCAAAGTTATTAGCTTGAATGGGCGGATGAACAATAGGAGATGCACAGTCGTCTAAGTTAAGACAAGAATATTCAATCAACGACTTGTATGTTGGATGATCCTGTTCTGCCATATCTATAATAACAACAGGCATTTGTTGTAACGCCTTTTTCTGTTCACGAATCTGTTTCCTCAAAGCTCGCTCTGTCCTCCAAATCTCATGATCGTATAAGAGATTATCAGGGTGAATTGTACCTCACATACACTGAAACTAGGAGCAGGGTCAAGCAGATATGAGAAAACCTAAGTAAAAAGAAAAAAAAATGTTCAAAGTAGCTATTGCCAGCTTCTCCAGTGTGAAAAGTCTCACCAGCGACTCTCTCTGGGGTTCTACCACCACCTCGTCCCCAACGTCCTCGACCTCTACCTCGAGCCATGATCCTGACAAAGAAATCATCAGCTCACATTCATATGACATATAATACTACATAAAACTAGAATATAAATACTATATGCCACATAAATGTTAATTATAGCGTCCGGACTTACTACCCAACTTCTATACATAGTCAACATCCGATGTGAATTCAATTAAATTGGCCAGTACACCCTAACCTCACAGTCTGAACAGAATCAAACTGCTCTGATATCACCAAATGAGACAACCCAATGTCCCATTAAAGATAACCATAATTTATTTAAAACCTAATCGTAATGTTAACGTTAAGCGGATATATAATACAGCAGAGAAGAGGTCCTCTGCTGCTGCTAGAAGAGGTCCTCCCAGAACACCGCTGAAACAAGCGTCTGTATGCCATGTTGTTCCTAGATGATAATCTGGAAGACTCGGAAGCAACTGGTCTAACATCTGGAACCGATGGAACATCTGGGGCAAGCATGTAATCTACATCAGGTACAACCTGGTCGTCATCAGGTACTGGTGCAAGGACAGGTACAGGTGCTGGCTCAGGAACTGGTACGGGATCTGGCATAGGAACTAGAACTGGTACTATCTCGGGCATCGGTGGCATCTGTGGAATTGGTGCAGCTGGAAAACCAATAGGGAATGGGAAGGTTTGGCCAACTCTAAATGACCCGACCATACCGAAGGGTGCTCCATTCCCTATACCTGTAGTCACTGATACAGGACCCGTATAAACCGTGAAGCGAGTGACTGGATCCATAAGCCACCCGTTCTCATCAATAAACTCCAACTCCAAAGTCCCCGTCAGGGGGAACCCTGTCGGAGCCTCCATCCACGGATGCCCCCAGTGCGCCATCTGTACTATCTGGGTCTATAGGTTCAACGATAGAAAAGACAAACATAAAAGAAAGGAAAAAGGAGATAAGAAACTATCTAGCATCAAAACATGGAAAAGGTTTCAGAACATCTAATCAATAAAAGCATACAAACATACATCATGACATATATATATATATATATATATATATATATATATGCAATCATCCTCGAAAACATATTATTTTCCTCTACCCATTACCATTATGCAAATGATATGTTGACGTGGCTGCCACCAATCCAGATATATATATATATATATATATATATATATATATATATATATATATATATATATATATATCCCTTATCTGTTCAGTCAGTCGTCCAAGCGACGGGTCCCCAAACCTCGGTGCACATTCTCATCCGCAGTGAGAATGCCCATGCAAAGAAATGGTACTATAGTCGCACATTTCGCTCCGGTGCACACCTTGGTTCGGTCTCAATGGTGCTCATGTATTGCAATGAAACTATAGCTGCACATCCACAGTGAGAATGCCCAGGCATATGAATAAATATCACTGACATATCTCAAGTCATACCCTAGTGCCTAAACCTTTCATCACTATCTCATAAAATGACCTCAACAATAATATATCCTCAATTTCATCATAATATACGATATTAATTACTTAGGTTAGGCACTTCTAAAAACATATATCACGTACCCCCCACATACATCACCATAAAATCATCAGGTATCAATACTTAGAAATCACTAAGCATATTAATCATATTAACACAATAATCATAATCATGACAATCCAATTAAATAAAATAAAATAATAATAAAATAATAATAAGTAAACATAACTAATCTAGACAAATTATCATATTTCCAATAGCACACCATGAGCAGTTTAACATACAAAACCATGCAACCTCAAATATCATATTTTTAACCTAACGGCGATGAACCTATAATTTCTATATTATCAGTTGTACCACTAGGTAGTTCCCAATGTGATATATATATTGTCTGTTACTTGCTCACTAGTAGGGTTTAGGTTGCCCTACGCCATTATTGAAATAAATGTTACTTAGCCATTTCCGACATTAGATGGCTTATTTCCCCCACCTGAGGTGTCGTAGGATAACTTAGAAGCAACGAAACGAACACTGCCCTCTCCCTCTCAAATCTGCCACGCAAGCTATGAGGGTCTCCGGGCCTCCAAAGTTTCACCTAAATACCACATTACGAAGCGTACGTTATAGGTATCCCTAATCTGAAGACAGAATTGAAAACTGATAGACGAATTGAAAGATAACCTCGATACCGTCGCCGACGACATTTCGGCATAAAAAGGGTATAGATTACCTTAGCTTAGAGAGGAAAAGGAAGTTAGGGTTTAGAAGACGTTGTTGACACGATCACAGCGGCGTACTTGGAATTTCGTCGGGACGATCGGATTGCTCGAACTCTCAACTTGAAGCTCTCTCTAACTCTTTCTCCCTACCTCTCTCTAACTCTGTTTCTGCTCTCTGTTCTTTTCTTTTTCTGAAGGGTGAAAGTTATAACTTTCATCCTTTATGCCCTTTTTTATTTTTGCCCATCAGCATGCCCACGCTTGAGCATGGGTAGGTAACCGCCACCGTCCATGCAACCAATCAGAGCTTGCCATGTGGAGTCAATGCCAGATCCTGTCTGTTGATCTCCACACTTTAGCGTGGAGTAGTTCACGCTTGAGCGTTGACCAGGAAACCTACTACCACGTTTCGTCATGTTCTGAGTCCATTTGATGTCTGATTGATATCAAATTTGAGATATAGGCTCTTCTATACCTAAGGAACAATCTCCAACCCTCAAATATGCCTAAACGTTTCCTTAAACCTCAGTTGTTTATTATGCACTCTCGAGCATTCTAAGTAATACCATAAAACCTTAAGTTATATTTATGTTCGATTTGACACCGGTTGATTGTGTATTTCCCATGCAAAGGTTCCTAGACCTTAATCAACATATTAATCATCTAATCCAAGTCTTAAACCTATTCATCATACGTATAACAAAGTCATAAAAGTACAGCTGTTACATTTATCAAGTTTGATGCAATTATGAATTCTCGCAATTACTAATCCTTTACTTTTGTCAACCAAGAGTGCTAAATTATCCTAACGTCTCTCTCGAGTACAGATAGTGTGACACCCTCTACCCCGCATGATTTCATGACACCGGTTGATTGCGTATTTCCCATGCAAAGGTTCCTAGACCTTAATCAACATATTAATCATCTAATCCAAGTCTTAAACCTATTCATCATACGTATAACAAAGTCATAAAAGTATGGCTGTTACATTTATCAAGTTTGATGCAATTATGAATTCTCGCAATTACTAATCCTTTACTTTTGTCAACCAAGAGTGCTAAATTATCCTAACGTCTCTCTCGAGTACAGATAGTGTGACACCCTCTACCCCGCATGATTTCATGACACCGGTTGATTGCGTATTTCCCATGCAAAGGTTCCTAGACCTTAATCAACATATTAATCATCTAATCCAAGTCTTAAACCTATTCATCATATGTATAACAAAGTCATAAAAGTACGGCTGTTATATTTATCAAGTTTGATGCAATTATGAATCCTCGCAATTACTAATCCTTTACTTTTGCAAACCAAGAGTGCTAAATTATCCTAACGTCTCACTCGAGTACAGTTAGTGTGACACCCTCTACCCCACATGATTTCATAAAGCGTAAAATATATAAAAGGAAAAGAGAACACATGCATATTATATCATAATAATATAAAAACCGGGCAAAGGCTGCATCATTGTAACATAACTTTTCAAACGTGGAATTATAAAACATGTTTAAACAAAAAACGTAACATAAACATATAAGCAAACCCAACCCCGATGACACATTACAGAACTAGTATAACCAATCAGATAAAACAACTCGGATAAACAAACTAAATTGAAACCAAACCAAACTACGAGTAGCGGCTCCTCTGAGTCACTCCTCAGCAAGCTACTCACCGTTCTCTACATAACATAAAAAGGTACATGCAAAGAAACAACAAAAGACGGGGAGTAAGAAACATATATATCAACATAACGGCATGGAAGCAGTTCGTAAGACAAACATGCATCATATAAATATAGCATATCAAACATCATAACATATCCAACATATTACATTCATATCATATACATCATATCAACAATGTATGCTATGTGATGCAGTGCTACTCCGCTACTCCACTATGCACTTGGATCCAATCTACCTCAGAATGCCAACTTCGGAGTTACATATCCACATTGGCCAATAATCACCAATGCCGGGGCAATCCACCAAACCATGGGTGGACCCCTAGGATAGCCGATGCACCATACTCTTGGATGCACCACCATGGGGGGCCAGATCACTTAGATCACCGCGGACGGCCAAATCGACTTGCTCTCGGACGACTTCTCCTATGTTGAACATCCCCCACTAACATCTCTGATGCGTGAATGCATGAGCAACACAAACACACAACAACAATCACCACCTTCTCTTGGGCCACTTGGCAACCTAATTTTTATCACCATCAACACCTCGACCACTTGGCTGTCGGGGCTCAACGTTATCTTTAATCTTTAATCTTTTAACACTCTGGCCAATAAGCACCAGATCAACACCTCGACCACTAGCCTATTAAGGCCCCCTTGGCCCTCGGCTACCAAGGTACAACATCATATTTTCACTTTAATTATTAACACTATGACCGATCAGCTCCAGAGCTCAACACCATGACCATTAACCATTAAGGTCCCCTTGGCCACTCGGCTACCAAGGTACATTATTATCTTTAAGTTATCTAACTCGTCTTTACTTCGTTTGGTGACCACTACAAGAAAAGGCTTAGTTACCGATGGATATTTACCGATGGACGTTGGTTTCGTCACTAATGAAGACATTTCTGACGGAAATAGCCGTCGGTAACATTGAATGTGAAAAGCCACTGGAATTACCGAAGGAACTACCGTCGGTAAATTTACCAATGGACTATCCGTCGATAATGTCGTCGGTAATAATAGCGCGAATGTGGAAAATTTGGCGCCAGAACGTACCGGCGAGTTATACGTCGGTAAATACCGACGGACTTTTCCATCGAAAATAATATTTTCCAGTACCGACGGGCAGCACCGTCGGTAATTCAAAAATTTGAATTTCCGACGGATAAAGCCATCGGTTGCTGTCGGAAAACCTTCGATAAACTGCCACCGAAAACCTTTCCCCATCACTTTCCCTTTCTTCTTCTTTTTCCCTCTTCCTCTCACTCTTTCTTCTCCTCTCTGTCTCCTCCACTGCACACCGTGCACAGCCACCATGCACCGCCACTCCCTGCCACCGTGCAGTGTGCACCACCACCTCCACCTCTCTTCTTCTCTTCTTTTCTTTCTCCTCCTCTCTTCTCTCCTCTCCTACGAGCCCGAGCTCCACACCCTCGCCACTGTCTTCTACGTCGCGCCCCACCACCACTATACTGCCACCACCCAGTCCCACCACCACCGTATCCTACCACCCCACCAATTCCTCCCCCACTGCCAGAACCGCCAGCCACCACCACCACTACTCCCTCCCCCACTGTTAGGAACCCTAGGTATTTAGTTTTAAATTTTAATTTTTTAATTAAATTTTTAATGTTTGTTAATTAAGTGTTTAATTAGTTTTGATGTTTTTTGTTTGTTATAGAGTTGTTGTTACCATCATCACCACCGCTGCAGAGGAGCCACCACTATCTACACTGCCAGGTTTCTATTTTTTTGATTTTTTTAAATTGGTTTGAAATTGTTTATTTTGTTAAGTGTGTAATGATATATAATTTTTATAATTATCATATGTTTTTTTTGGACTGGTTGTACAATTATATTTGATGATTTGGAAGTGTAGGATTTTGTGGGATGTTATGTTTTCGATTTATAATCATTGTAGGATTTTAATTCTTATTGTTGCTAATATTTAGCTAACATTTAAATTGATGCAACTAAATTTGAATTAATAAAACTAATTAATTGAAATATTGATTTAATTAAATAACTTAGGAATAATGAAGCATCCAGCTAATTAAGTTATAATTTGTAGCAATAAATTAAATGATCGAGGAAGGTTTCCATCCAAAGTATTACAGTGACGATACAATTGATGCGCCACTACTTCGTGGTGCGAAATGAAACCGATGTCTAGGTGTTAGTTAGCGGGAAAGTACATCAAACATAATATTAATTATTTGAAATAAATTTTGTGATAATTAATATAAATTACGTGTAAAGGTAATTAAATAAATATTAATCAAATGTGAGACGGTAACTAATCATGGCGCATCGGAGAGCGTGGACGAGGTGGTGGTCATGATCAAAACATATAGTGTAAATAAAGTTGCATACGCACATAACAATAAATTTAAAATTAATTAAGATTAAAATTGTAAATAATTATATAATTACGTAACAATAAATTAGATGGAGCATTAAATAAAAATTTAAAAACAATAATTTAAAAAAATGACACGCATCGGGGAACATTGACGAATTGACTATCATTAAAACGAAGTTGCGTAAAAAAATTGAATAACAAAATAGTTTAATATGTAAATAAAGTTAATTTTATATATCAATAATAAAATTAATAATAAAATTTAATATGTGTAAATAACTAATAGCTAAATACTTTGCTTCAAAAAAATAACTAAATACTTACATAACATTAAATATAAAAGTAAATAAATAATAAATAATGATTTAATAATAAATTAACTTAAAAATAAATGATTTAATATAAAGTTAGACGGATAATTATGCGATTTATTTTTTAGACGAATACTTTGTGTATGATAGTTGCTTATGTGTGTTAATTTTTGTTGTTGTTGATATATATGTGTTTTATATAAAATGTCAAACTTTATATAAAATGCCTATGTTACTAAAAGTTTTATTTTATTATATTTTAGAGTATTATTAATACGTACGTGAGAAAAACCTTAGTTTCCAGTTCGAGATTCAATATTATCGAGCATGTGTACTCGTGGTCATGGTATCGCTCATTTTATTGAATCTTGAATTGTCCAATTGGGACAGTTTGGGAAGAAAATTTTTCTCCACTGATATACTAATTACTTGCTGATTCTCATTTGTTAAATAGTTGATGAAATTTTGGGTCGAAGCATTTCCTTTTGTTCTCCGGGTCCATACTTGATTATGGTATCTTACCGCGGTCAAGTCGTGTACTTGGAGACCAATGGGAAATGCTGCCGAAATTTCGTCAGCTATAAGACATGAGAAGCGATGAATAACTAGTATAATACAGTGGCGAAATTTTTTTTCCTTGAATGGGATAGGGCCACACCTTTTAAGGAAAGGGAGCGGTTTGGGGTTATAGTATCATGTTTAAAAATACGTCAATTTATCTGGATATGCAGATGAAATATTATCCCCCGAGCCGTAGTTGGGTGTATGATAGGAACGAGTCTGGGAGACGACTTCTGAAACAATATTATTCATGGAGTGTTTGTTTCCTATTGCTTTCAGATCGTTGTCCCCTCATGTTTCGAACCCACTTACAGAAATCAGTCATTTCTTCAAAGATCTATGCTCTGCAACTTTAAGAGCAGATGGTCTAACGAAGATGGAAGAAAACATTCCAATAATTCTGTGCAAGATGGAGAGGGTATTTCCCCCAGGATGTTTTGACTCAACGGAACATCTCCCTGTTAATCTTGCATATGAAGCGAGGCATGGTGGACCAGTACAATATAGGTGGATGTATCAGTTTGAAAGGTAACTTTATTATATTTTGACATTTAAATAATTAGCATCCCTTGAATAATGCCTTGTCACTAATCTTTATTATTAGGTTTAATGAACTTTTTAGTCCCTGTAAAGTAGCGTCGTTTTGAAATTAGTCCCTGGAAAATTTTTTGTTTCGTTTTGGTACCTGTATTTCTAATGTTTTTGAAATTGGTCCCCACCGTTAGTATATTCCGTTAACTTGCTGACGTGGCTGACGGAGTGCCACGTCAGCGATGCCACCTGGACAAAATTGTCCACTGTGTCAGCCACGTCAGCTGATATGTCAAATTTTTTTAAAAAAGAAATTCAAAAAAAAAAATTCAAAAACCTTTTTATTTAACATTTTTTATTTCAAAAAATAAATGTTAAAAAAGTTATCACCAGATTCACCACCCCTTCATCACCCACAACCTCCCTCGTCACCGACACCCTCTCCTCCTCCTCCACCACCACCGCCTCCTCCTCCTCCACCACCACCGCCTCCTCCTCCACTTCCTCCACCAACTACCTCCTTTTTGCACTAGCTATCGATGCCATTTTCCGCGAATCCGTGCAACTGTGGTTCGTGATTTTTTGGGTTTTCTTTGGTTTCTTTGTGCCCGGAAGTGGTGTGTTGCTTTTGTTGTTGTGGTGGTCTGCTTCCTCTGTCTCACATGAAGCAGGAGGTGGTTTCCGGCGTCAGTTCGGCTTTCTTACCGGTTTCCGATCTGGGTTTATGAATCTACTTTTATGGATGTGGTCATCAATCGCCACCACCAACAATCGCCATCATTGTGCTCGGAAGTGGTGTGTTGCTTTTGTTGTTGTGGTGGTCTGCTTCCTCTGTCTCACATGAAGCAGGAGGTGGTTTCCGGCGTCAGTTCGGCTTTCTTACCGGTTTCCGATCTGGGTTTATGAATCTACTTTTATGGATGTGGTCATCAATCACCATCATTGTGCGTTTCTTGTTCTTGGTTCTTGCTGCTATTCTGGTTCCCCTGTGTGCATTTTTTGTTTTCGATTTTGGCATCGCCTTCTCCGCCGCTTCACCAGCCGGTTCTGATGGTTCCGTTGCCGTCGCCGTCACCGTCACCTTTGAGCTTCAGATCTGTTTTCGGGTCCTGTTTCTTCGGTTGTGCCACTCCGTTGCCACGACCTGCTCCATTCTTGGTGTTTGGTTGTTACAGATCTGTGCGTTTGGTCCCTTCCTTTATCTTTCAAGATTTGGTTTATTTGCTTTCTTCGCCATCCTATCAGTGATGGTTTTTTTGGTCTATGGCAAGGTTGTGATAATGGTCTTGTTTGGTTCTTACTTGATTGAAAGAAGGAGCTGAGTTTGTTGTTGATTAGAACTTGTGTATTACTGTTACATAGTTCTTGGTTATGGATATTTGGTTGCGCACCAGGTGTTTGTGTAAAATCCTCTTTGAAGACAGATTTCTTCTCTCATGGTTCTCTATGGAAATCGTTTGGGATTTGGTTGGAGAAGGTTATGCTATTGTTGGTAAATCTGGTGCTCAGTTTTTTTTATTTTTTGAAACAAAAAAAAATAAATAAAAAAGATTTTAATTTTTTTTTTAATTTCTTTTTTTTAAAATCTGACATGTCAGCTGACGTGGCTGACACAGTAGACAATTTCGTCCAGGTGGCATCGCTGACGTGGCGCTCTGTCAGCCACGTCAGCAAGTTAGCGGAATATACTAACGGCAGGGACCTATTTCAAAAACATTGAAAATACAGGTACCAAAACCCAACAAAAAATTTTCCAGGGACTAATTTCAAAACGACCCTACTTTACAGGGACTAAAAAGTTCATTAAACCTTATTATTACTTAGATTCATGGGCGACTCTGAACGATCAGTTAAAAACAAGGCTAGCGTGGAAGGATCAATCTGTGCATCTTAATTACTTACACCGTGAGACAACCCATTACTGTTCCCACTATTTCAACAAGTTCATGTTGGCCCCGAGAAATATTAGGAACGATGTAGATGCTGATAGTGGTGCTGATAGTGGAGGGTATTCTTATATGCTATCCGTATTTAATCTTCCCGGCCGTCATGCTGGCAAGGAGCTTACTTATTGGTTAAGCGATGAGGAGTATGCATCGGCCCATGTTCATGTCTTGGTCAATTGCACAGATGTGAAACCATACATGAGTAAGTTTCAACAACCCATTTTTTATATAATGTAACTCATGTTATATCAATTTCTCTTTTAGCACATCTTACACATTTTATTCGTCAGTTCTTGCAAATAAATTAATTAAGTCAACAAGATGCTTCTGCTCGTACACATGCAGATTTTCTTGAACGGTTCAAGCAACAAGTAAGTGTCGTATACCTTAGCAAACAATATATTAAGGTTAATTCGTATTTTAAAAGTAATTAATTAATATGGCTTACCTATTCATAGGTGTATCAGCAACCATTAAGTGTGAAAAATCAACACTTGAGAGATTTAGCGTACGAGCCCTATAGTAGTGTTAGATCATGGCATACATACTTTGTCAATGGGTACAAGTTCCACACATCTGAATGGGATGTGGGCAAAAAGACAATTAATAGCAGGGTTGTCATACAGGGTGAAGGTACTGGTGATTTTTATGGGGTCATAAAACACATTTTCGAGTTACAATACAATACTACTACTTATCCTAAAAAATTAATCTTATTTTATTATAACTGGTTTGATCCATCGAAGACAGGCATAAAGGTGGATCCCAAGTATGGAACTGTGGACATTCGCATGGATAGAAGATATCAATAGTTTGATCCGTTTATCATTGCTCACAATGAAAAACAAGTTTACTACGTCCCTTATCCAGCAATGCGAACGGACAAACGAGGTTGGTGTGTTGCTGTCATTACCAAGCTTAGGGGTCGCATAGAAACCGATGATGCAGAGGATGATATGCCCTTCCAGGCGGATGAATGGTCACATGTCAATGAAGTAATAGGGGTCGAGCGTATTACTGGCATGTTGGGATCTGCAAATGATGGGGAAGAAGTGGTCATTGGCCATCATTCATCAATGCATGCATCATCAGAGGAAGAAATCCAAAGTGATGACTCAATGCAAGAAGAAGAAGAAGAATCGGACTTACAATCAGATGACGATACCGAGTCTGACTAGGAAGTTAAGTTATTTTTATTGTATTTTAAATACTTATGCAATTAAATGTAAGACTTGACAATTATTGTTGTATTTTAAATATTGGCTTATTAGATTAGTCTTTTACATGTCGTTTGATTTATTGTTTTTACATTGACTTATAATTGTGCAATAAAAATAGATATGTCAGCATTAGGAGGAGAGCCGCCCCGCCCCCCACCGCCTAGCGGTGATAAGGGGAAGGGGAAGGGGAAGGCTAAGCGGGGACGATACACCATAAAGTCTCAGGTGCTTGCCCATTTTGCTACAGGTCCATCCGCACCCACCCCGACAGCACCTACAGGAGCCTCCCCCGACCATTCTACGCCCTCCCCCACCCGTTCTACACCTTCACCGACCCATACTACACTATCCCCTACCCATACACCATCCCCGACCCACACTACCCCACCCTCCACCCATATTGCACCCACTCGCTTTGGGCCATGATGCCCACTAGCCGGCTATTCGCCGCCCCCTACTGCACCCACACCACACCTACACCCAGCACCACAATCATCATCGGCTATGCTGGCCACACAGCCAGCAGGTTTATCATTCATGCCGACTCCTAGGATGCCGCCACAGCCGGACATTCTATCCTCATCATTCGTGCCCGCATAAGATGACGGCACGGACATTCTGGCCACATCGCCTGTGCTGCAGCCGGCCGCGTAGGAGATCTTGCCTGAGTGGGCCAGGATTCCTGCAACCATGGGTCACGCCTGTATCTGGATTGTAAGTCATTTTTAATTTAATGTTTTATAATTTTGACAATTTTAATTATTATTCATCAAGTATATAATTTTTATTTGTAATATTGTTGAATTAATAAAATTATAAATTTTTCAGCTTCATCCCATCGAAAGTGGGATCAAGCATGTTACCTACGCCCTCAAGGTGCAGTTTCATCGCTTCTGGCCATCATGGGGGTCGATCCCGAAGGAGGTCTGGGATCGTATCTTCACATGATTCGGGGTAAGTTGTTTATTATTTTTATTTTTATTTTTCACGTATTTTATATATCTTTTTGTATTATGTTATTAATATTTCTTCTTTGTTAATAGGCCCATGTGTGCTGGTTGCCGGGGCATACCGCTCAGATACGTGCCATTTTTTACAACAGAGCTTCTGCTCGACTGAGGGACATGCTCCGGGAGGCTAGGGAAAGTCGGGAGCGTCCGGATTACATCGGCCCTAAGATTTGGGCTAGGCTATGTGCGTACTGGGACACTCCAGAGTACAGGGCGAAGTGTGAGCAGGCAAAGGGGAATCGGGCCTCTGAGAAGGGTGGGAGCATGCATACTGGTGGCTCGATTAGCCACATGCAGCATGCCACGAACATGGTATGCACTTATAAATTTTATTTATAAACTATATCTTATTATTCAAAATTTATATTATAATTAATTGCTTTTATTCTTGTGTCGGTTGCAGGCAGGAGAGCTTGCCCAGTCTGTTGATGTCCCCATGGTCTTTGAGCAGACGCATATTCGCTCGGACACAGGCGAGTTTGTTGATGAGAGGTCGATGCAGACAGTGGTGAGCTAACGTGTCTTTTTACATTTAATGTATCTTTTTATTATTATAGTTTAATAATATAATTTTTGTAATGTATTAATGCATGAGAATTACAATGCCAGGTTCAGTCAGGTAGCGTCTGTTGACAAGTGACCTCAAACACAAGAGGGGGGTGAATTGTGTGTGAATTGATTTTTGAAAACTTTTACTAATTTAAACAACACTTAAAAACGGTTTTTACGAAGCGATAGATTAATGATAAAACGTTTATGAAATAAAGCTTAAGAAGTATAAAAGCGTTGCGGAAAAGTAAAGAGATAAGAGAAGAAGATGACACAACGATGTATCCTGGTTCAGCCACACTACTACCCACGTGGCCTACATCCAGTCCCCAATGCAATACGAACAAGGGTTTCCAATCAACTCTAGTTTTTAAAACAGGCTAAACTAGAACCTTTACAAATTAGAGCACTCTTAACACAAATCACATGACGTACTATCCCTTGTGCAAGAGTCTCAATAAAACAGTTCGTGAGATCACACTCACTTAGAGAAACTATAAGCGAATTACAATGAAAAAGCACTCAAAAGTGCAGATATGAAATACAATTTGAAGCACAAATATAGCAACACCTATATGGTGTATAAAATTCTCAAAGCAATATGGTCAAGTGTAAGTGCAAGAGATGAAATAGTATATTGAAAATCAATCAAAGTTTTAGCACAGAGTAAAATAGCATAGAGTAGTATGTTGTGTATGAGACAAGACTGCCTATTCTCCTATTTATAGAAAACAGGTGAAGGTTCAAAATGAAATCAGGTCAAGCCTCTTAAAATTCATTTTTGTCGCATAATAATCGATTATTTAAAGTATTTTCAGGAAGCGCGCATATGGACAGAATAGGCATAATCGATTATCATAATCGATTATGAGGTTACTGACTTATTCACAAAAGATTATAATCAATTTCATTGATCGATTATGAGGTTACTGACTTTTACATAAAAGGCTATAATCGATTACATAATCGATTACAGGGTTTCTGTTTGAAGCTCATTGAAAGTCAGCAAGGTCATAATCGATTATCCAATTTCAATAATCGATTATTTTATTTCAAAATTTGAATTCAACGGCTTTAATATCATAATTGCTCATTAACACTCATTAAAGCCATTTAACCATGACTCATAATCGATTATAGGAATACCATAATCGATTATGGTGCGTATCAGATTGAATTTCAAAAACTTGACAATTAAGGAATTGATTACCCAATTAAACTTAATTAATTGTCAGTTTTAAAACACATGTTAAAAAATATTTAACCATATGTGTGTGTGTGTGACCATTATTAATTTGAGAACCCTACTTACCATTTACATATAATTCTAAAACAAACAATACAAATATTAAAATTCCCTTTTTACCCCATGTGCTTGCTTGCTTTACAATTTTCCGCTTTTTGTACTTTAGTCCTCAGACTTAACTACCTTTTGTCATTCATCAAAATACATGTACCTGTCAAGGCATACATCCACAAACTCCCCCTTTTTGATGATGACAAACATCTTAGGAGGGATTTTCTAAAAGTCGAAGTTAAAGCAACAAGTAATTATATATATCAGAGTTTTTAAGCGTTTGCTCTACTCCCCCTCACTTCATGCATTATTTAAAATTATCTCCCCCTTAAGCAATTTGACACTAAAAACACTTGCACACACATTAAATTGTATATTTGTCATACATCAAAATCTCTAAGTTATTGAGTCTTACAGGAGGCATATTGTGATGCGGATTGGGGAGGATGCTCTTTTACTAGAAGGTTATGCACTGGCTATTTGGTTACTCTAGGAGGATCACCCATTTCCTGGAGAACTAAGAGGCAAACGGTTGTGGCTAAATCTTCAGCAAAGGCCGAATATGGGTCCATGGCTTCCAATCCAGTATTCCACGAGCGAACGAAACATGTGGAAATGGGCTGCTACTTTGTAAGGGAACGTGTTCAGTCAGGAGAGATTCAGCCATTGAAGGTTAACACTAAGGAACAGGTGGCTGTGACACCCTTCTACCCCGCATGTTAAAGCCATTTAAATTAAAAACAATTAAAGGAAAAACATGCAATTATTGAATAAAATAAACAATTGTCCATGGGTAGAAAAGTCCCACATGAACCGTTTACAACGCGGAAATGAAATAAGTTTTAAACAGTAAAAACATAACCAACCAATAAATATAACCCAACCCCGATGTCACATACAGAGCTGGTATAACCGTTCCGGAATAAAATCCACGGAATTACAACTGAAACTAACAACTACGATAACATAAACTAGCCCTACAATGAGTGGCGGCTCCTCAGAGTCACTCCTCTCTGGGCTGCTCGTCATCCTCTGCAATGTGCCAATCAGGCCAAACACAAACACCAAACATATATAGGGAGTAAGAATCGTATAAACATATTAGCATGGAGGTAGACAGTAAAGTAAACAGCAAGCATAGCAGTACCACATCAAACATCATCATCATCATTATGCTATGCAGTGCAATGCAGTCCTACTCCGCTAAACCATCAATGCATGTGGATCCACTAAACTCGGGATGAACGACTTCGGAGTTACATATCCACATTGAGAATCTACTCAACGCCGGAGAATCTACTCCTTGGATAGCCAACGCATCAAACCAACGAATGCCTCGTCACGGGGGCGCTAGGATAATCTACTCCAACCGTGTATGGCCGGATCGCCGTACTCTAGGACGATCTCCCCTATGTCGAACATCCCTAAACAACAACTCCGATGCAATGCATATGCAACACAACAACAACGGCAACACCACCTCCATAACTCCAACGGAATCGACCGAAGATAACAGCGGAATTAACCGCAACACTTGCCTCGCGGAATCTACCCGAGGACTTAGGCTGAAACAACCGCAGTACCTGGGGCAAACTCTCGGCCACCAAGGTACACAACAACAACAACACCTTAGACCCAAACCGTGGGGTCAAGGCCTCCTTGGCCAAAAAGCACCAAGACACCACTCATCAGCTTGCGGCACCCAAAGGTTATCGACTTAACATCTCACCATCTCATCATCTTTATTTATCTTTAGTAACATTAACCAAGTTGTCTAATCAGTTATCATCATAGGGAAGTGGGGTTCAAAACCCCTTAAGTCCTTTAATCTTGTTCTGTCCCGGTGGGTTGAGCACGGTCGTGCTCGTAACCCAGCACGGTCGTGCTTAAGCACGTGAAGGGCGTGCTCCCCTGTAAGTGAAGCACGGTCGTGCTTCTTAATGAGCACTGTCGTGCTCAGCAGCACGGTCATGCTCTTTGTCCTGCACGGCCGTGCTGAACAGCGCGGCCATTTACCCAGAATTCAACTGGGAGCACGGTCGTGCTCCCTGTTCAGCATGGTCGTGCTCATTGCGTGACAGTGCTGTTCTGGGCAGGAACAGAGACTGAAACTTAGTCAAATTACCAGGGTTTTTGCTCAGTTATTCCTAAGATCAATTATCAGCATGTTTTCGGGTTTAAACTCATCATCATAACAACAACCAATTCAATCATGGCATTAATCCAGCAATAACATCATCATGTTAATAACAGTGATTACAAACAGCAACCATAACCATATGCAACATAACACCATTAACATAATGACCAGAAACATATATTAAACATATCCTTAAATCATGTAATCATCAAACATGTAATCATGCAAATCAAACCGGGGTTATGGGAACCCCTTTACTCTACTCTAACCCCGAGCCTATGATTATACTACCCTTCTCCCCATACCTGGATTGAAGGTAGCTCTCTAAGATGTCCTAACAGCAACCGGTTCTTCTCCTTTAGGCGGCTCATGCACGAACGAGCCTTGATCAACCAGAGTAAAATCAACCATTAGTTTTCCAACCAGAACACTAAAAGGATTGAAAGGGGAAGGAGACCATTACCTCTGACTCAGACTAGATGCACAGGGTTCCTCTAAGGTTCCAGAAACTCTGAGAACTGGCTGAGTTAAGCGAAAGCAGGGAAAAGCACTACGTCAGCCGCAATAGGATTAGCAGCCACTAAAAGTAGGTTTTGAGTGTAAACCCTCGACTCTGTTTTCATTTATATAAATCTCAGACTTGAGCACGGTCGTGCTCCTCATTGAGCACGGTCGTGCTCAACTTAACGTTACCAGACGCGGTCAACACATTGAGCACGGGCGTGCTCCTTGTTGAGCATGGTCATACTCAACTTAAAATCAGAAACACGCTTCTGACTTTAAGCACGGGCTTGCTGGCTGATGAGCACGGGTGTGCTCATGTACCAGAAAGGGACTTTAACCAAAAATCCCACTAAGCCCTTAAACGATAAATCCAACTTAACCAAAACCAGCTTAATTAAAATATTCTGAAAAACAGGGTGTTACAGTAGCTGGTATATTTACCAAGTCTTTGGGGCAAGAAAGATTTCAAATGTTACTCAGCAAGTTGGGCATTATTAATCTTCATGTACCGACTTGAGGGGAAGTGAAAGAATCAGAATCCATTCAGTTGGATTAGTTAGACAGTTAGATCATTTATCTCTATTCCGTTAGATCAGTTGACTAAGTCTTCCAGCTGTTTGTTACAATGTTTGTTAGAGTTAGCTAAGTAGTTCTGGCCTATATATAGACATCCTAAGGCCATTTATCTGTAATCAGAAAATACACAATACACATTCAATACAATACACAGAAGTTCTTATGTTTATAATCTATTTCTACACTGTTTTGAATGGGGTAACACCATACGCTACACTTGGCCTTACAATAAGGGTTTGCTCCAGGCATGAGAGGATCAGATTGAATTTCATTCCTTCTGGGCATTAGGAATGCCCAATTTCCAGCTCTGATGGTAAGGTATTCAAAAAACAAAAACGTATTGTTGCTTTTAACTTACTTGTGAGTTGTGAGGAACAATAAATATGCCTTTTTGTTAGAATGTCTTATTCATATGAATGTATGTGTATTATATACAGGAATGCTATTTAGTGCCAAAGTGTTGCCAACGAAATTTAACGAAAGGCTAAAATTTATGCATCCACGGAATATGTTATAAAGCCCAAATTCACTTGAATATCAAAACACATATAAATAAGTGCAGTTAATGCATTCGTTTGTTTTACGAAATGATTTTCGTACTATTTAGGATTACGCTATTATATATATACATGGATATACTCATACAAACTAAAAGAAGTTGTCATTTCTATGCTAACATATCTGTTGGAAAATTACAACCTAAGCAAGTTCAATCTAAATTTATGTTTCAGACACTCCCTTATAACTAGGCCATGAAAAGTACACTCATCCATATTTCTTTCTAACTGAAAATTTTCCCTTACAAAAGGAAAAAACGTCTCTCTTGATCACAAATTATTTTGAAGCACAAAATTTCAAAACTGGTTTAGATTGGTCAAAGATTTATTTATTTTTTTCTGGGTGGGGAATTGAATGACTAACTTGTATATTGATGATGATATTGATTCTATACAACCTGTATATGATGAAACAACTGCTGACATGAATGATAAGGATGATGACTTTGTTGATCATGTTTCTCGAACTCCTGCCTCTCCAAGCTGCTCGAGTGCAAAGATTATTTCTCCAAAAACTGTGCATGATCAGAAAAATCCAGTTTCTGTCGCTATGTCTAGTCCCCTTAACATCGGACCAGTTTATGCTCAAGATCTTAGCTCTTTTCCAGCTATTGTTCAGAATGATTTTAATGTTATATCTGCTTTGTGGGAAAAGCAAAAGGATGCAAGTACTTGTAAGAAAGAAGAGAAGAATAATGATAATGTTACTGGGGATGGTTTCACGGTGGTTATGTCCAAATCTCGGAAGAAATATAACATGAGACTGAATAGAAAACCTAATTCTAAGTTTGCTTGATTCTCGTTTATTTTGCATGGGTTTTGATTTTTGTCCCCCTATGTTTTTGTTTTCTTTTTTATTTTATTAATAAATTTATGGTGACTTGTCACCTTGCTTTAAAAAAAAAAGAAAGAAAGAATGACTAACTTCATGGAAAGGAAAGTACAACAATTGGTAGGATGAGACACATCCTATAAAACAAAATAACGAAATATGTTTTTTTTTATAAGCGAAGAATTAAATTAATCGGATATAAGGGGTATCCGTAACCCATATAGAATGTACTTATGACCAGAAACTGCTTAGACTACATATACTGGCAGTTGGTATCTGACAACCAAAAGCAAAAATGCTAGAAGGTTACATGATATCTACAGCCCAATCCCTTGAAAAACATGACACATACTATAACACCACATCCGAAGGAACCTGCATACAGAATAGCAACAGATACATAATGTAAAATGCAGCAACCTAGATACATATTCCATTATCTTTGAGCACCTACTTCTCCCAATCCAGCATCACCAGACCCCAAACAAACAATGCAACCCAGACCAGGCGCTCACTAGGACAGCAACCAACAGAACACGCAGAGCAGACAAATCATCCTGCCCACCTTCCCCTGCAGCAGATTAAATGCTATGATTTAAATCCCCTTTTTCCACTTCTTGCAATACTCCAGACAGCAGATTGGTTTTGTGCACTAATCTGAGTATGAAAAGTAGCATCCCTGTACAGAATTAGAGCACCAGTTCCAGCTTCTCACCCTAATGCTGTCAAACAGTTTTTCCAATTCCAACCCACAATTGTTAAAGATTATCTCATTCCTATATAGTCAAATTGACCACACCGAAGCGAACTAAATCAATTGCCAGCAAGACGCAGAAACACTGGACAGCAACAAGCCCGAATGCTGCAGCAAATATAAAAACGGATTAGTAACTTAATCGGACCAGGATTCTCTACAATCATTTTATTATCCTGTAATTATTGTAGTTACTACATATTTTCCTGAAAATCTGAAACAGTTTCTTTTTAGAAATGGGTACGGTTCCTATTTACACCATAATACTAATAACTAACATTTTTGTTGGTTAGAGATGAAAATATAAAGCAGCATAAATTCATTAACACCTCCCATTCTATTCGAGTTTGAAGAGTTCACCCAAAAGCTAATTTTAGTGCAAGTCAGCTGGTTTCCTCCACCAAAACTCAAAACTCATTAACTCGCTATTTTGAAAAACATCTAATGGTGAAGAAAACTCAGTGTTGGCGGCTACCTAACTTGTCCTTCGTCGTTCTTGTACCATATTCCAATGTTAAAAACTCCACACACAAATAATACATCTATGTTCTTCACTCTTCAGAGTTCAGACGGCACAAGATACTAACTACAAATTATGCATTATCATTTGTAGTTTATCTGTGACAATTTGCTACTTCCAATTAGGTGTGGGATATAAATTGGTTTCTTCTTTTTTTAAACGAATATTTAATCATCTTCTACAGGTTTCAAAAACATTCAAATAAGCGTCCTGCGTTGACTACTTCAGCGTTTTAACCAAGTTGTTATCAATGTTTAGACTTCAAAGTGGGGCAACTGAAGAAACAGAGAGAAAAGCTCCAATTCAGTGGTCTTCAAAGCCATCAACTCCATTTAATGGGTACCGCAGCCCTTTCAGCATAAATTTGAGTCAGACAAGGCACAAAGAGAGTGCCTTAATTTCTCTATCTCTTAAGTTCATCATCTTTTCGATCAGTTTTACTCTTTGGTGATATTTTATTTCATTTGATTTTAATTATGATTGATGACTACATAGATATTTTTATTAGAACACATGTATGTTGCTGATATTATTATTTTTACAACTTGCCTTTGAAGCATCACACCTGTGCCAAAAGCCATAAACAAATTTATACCTCTTCTTCTTTACCAATATCCACTATAGTATCCATTAGCCTTTGTTGACCTTCTAGATTCTTATTCTACATACCCATATAACAGAACTAGGGAATTATCCTAATACCCTTAAAGTTGAGGTTATATATCATGATATCTTTAAACTATTTTAATTATAGTTTTATTTGATTCAAGTCATAATATTATCCATTATGTAGTAAATCTACGTGGTAAGATAGTAGGCCTTGCACTGCTGCTCAAGTCTTGAAGAGAATAAAACTCAATCACCCTTTGATTCTTTTAAAACGCATAGTGATCATTGAGGAGGCCCTGCATTTTTTTTTTTTTTTTGCTGTTCAAGCATACACCTTTTGAAGAGAGAGTGAAGAGGAAAGGAGAAGAAGAGTAATGAAATAAATAGATAGAGAAACAATACATGAGAATGTGCTCTAGAAATATATTATTTTAATTTAAAATTTGAAATTAAATAATAATTAAATTAATGATGATTGATATTCAATTTGAAATATTTTTATTTATGAGAGATATATCTTACCATCAATGTTTTGATTTAATCTCAAATTTGAAAGTTTATTGATTATTTTTTAATTAACAAAAGTATATCAAATAATATTTGCCTTCAAATATATTTATAGTAGTTGAAATTTGGATGGGGAAATCAGATTTGATTCTTGTGTCTTGATCAAAAAAGGATTTGATTCTTGTGATTCGATTCAAATATATTTTATAGTTGTCGAAATTTGAATTGGGACATCAGATTTTATTAATTGTTGATTTGATAAAAAAAAAATCAAATTAATGTTGATAGAGGTAATAAGTATCATAATCAAAATATAAATAATGAATCACGTAAGTAATGAGCCGCAATTTTATTCACCGTGAGAGCGACACGTGTACTATTTTATGTGAGACTCTATGATTGACTGCCACGTGTAATTAGTTGCTCAATGTAAAATCATCTATTATTTCGGTTTGTATATATTATAGATTATAGATTATAGATGCAGAAAGTGGAATGGGGCATAGTCAACATGATTGAAGCTGAGCGACGCCTGCTAACCAATGCACTTCTTGATTTCTCAAACCAAGATTTGTTTTCATATCAGAATCCCGCATACCTCTCTTCAACTTCCCAACCATCTACTCATACTTAATCAATTCTACCCAATATTATGTAATGGCTTTTGATGAGCCTAGTGCAGACGTGGACGGCATAACAATTTCATGTTTCCTAAGATCACCCTCAAACAATGGAGAAAAGGGTTTCAATGGTTTGAAATGGACAGAGAGCTTGCCATAGAAGTAATATCAGATAGAAGATACTTCCTAGACATGTTATGCAGATGAACATTACTTGCCAACTTTTGTTAGCATCATGTTTTGGGAGATGAATTCAAATAGGAGTTTGACTTGGGCTGACTGGTCAAAGGGTGGGCAACACCCAGCTAAATTTGTGAGACCAGAGGTGACTGTTGAGTTCTTGGGGAATTTGAGGAATCAGAAATGCCAGTATAATGGAGACAGCACAAATGCTTGTATTCTGTTTGCTAGAAAATTCATGCCTTCTGCATTGACAAGGCTCGAATCCAGCGGCTATTCAATTATTGATTGAAGAAATTAAAGCTCTAGCTCGGGGGAAGGACTGGATGGTGGAATTTCATCATACTTTGAGATCTGCCAATGTGCATATGCGGATCATTTAGGTCATAGAGGTCATTCAGGGCAAATTTTCCTATGTATTATTGAGACACATTGGCCTATTCTAACTCTTCTTCTTGAGAATGATGTAAGAGGAGTTTCTCCTCCTTTTTTTAGTTAATAAATCTCGTTTTTCATCTAAAAAAAAAAAAAAAAGAAGCACTGAGCTAGCAAATTTGAGATCGCATGGTTTGGCTGTAACTGAAATACTAGGTAGGTGAATTGTTTTATTTAAATATAATACATGCTAGTCTTCAGGTCATTGTAAACCCATTTCTATTTGTGTAAGCAATTTCTAGATTATTTGCTGACAAGATACTATATCAAACTTATGAGTAGAATTTCATTACAAACTCACTTGTTCTCCGATGAATCAGTTATATAATTCAAGATGAACTCTGATTTAGATCTTGTGAATCAGTCCATCATTTAAGTTATACATCATTCACTTCTATATAGACCTTGCACCAGAGTAAATTTCATGACTGCAAGCTCTACAATTAACATTTAGTTTTAGGGAGTTGAGCATGCCTAGAAGAAACTCAGACTCCAAACACACTTGTAAAAAGAAAGTTGAAGAGATAACCATAAAACAGACATAAAAAAAATTCAATTCAACTATCATTCCACTAGAAAAATTTGGAGTGATATATTATAATCTTTTGCCAAACAAAGAACAAGATGTTTAACAATGTGATACTTCCAGACATCAGATTTCAGCCACCCCTACTTTGACATTACATTGAGGGAGCAAAAATAAGTTATCTGGTTTTTTTTTTTACTTTGTCAACTCCAAGCCTCAGATGGAAATCAACATCAATAAGAGGAACACTATCCCACAAGTTGACCTTCAGTTCCCAACATAGTTCCTTTGCTTTTAGGAATGTCTGGTTTTCTTTGTTCCATTACATCAGGAGTGTTCTCCACCATCTTGACGTCCACATTTGGATTAGTAAGCTGCAAATATTAACTGACAATGTTTCCATTCTCATACTGCAGATAAATATAGATGCGATGTCTTGGTTTTGTATGGTGCACAAACCGTTCTTCAGGAAAATAGCTCAATGGATAATTGGATTGGTAACCAAGAATACCAAATCACTTTTTGCTACTCACAACTTATACTTAAAATGAAAACAAATTTGTAAACCAAACTAGGACAGATGAATGCAACTAAAAAAAGAAAAAGCTTAAATTGACCTCCTTCACTGTCTCACCAAGTTCGATCATAGTAAATTCACTGGAAAATGTAAAGACGCATAAATGCGTAACTGAGCACATTAAGAAGGTAGAGATACTTACCCAACTAAAAAAGTAATGATACTCGAATGTAGGCCTTGCAATAGAAATCTAAACTGGGTTTCTTAGGTTGATTTGCCAATCATAAGAAGAATTCCTAGGACATGCAATTTTATTATGTCACTAGACCAAGCCATTGTGGTTTAGATCATAGGTTCAATGAAAAACTTTACATAAGTACAAGACATGAATACAAAATATATCAATTTTAATTCTCAATAAACAGGATATTATCGCGTCAGTTTATTGAAGAATGTCATGATGATCTTGAAGGAGATGACAAGAATGGTTTTGGTGGTATTTGAAAGGTCTCAACTCTCCCTTCGAGCATATCAACCACTGTACGCATTGTTGGACGGTCTGAAGGGTCAGTTTGAATGCACCACAAGCTTACTATCACCATCTTTCTCATCCTCTCTTTGTCACTTTCATTGGTAATGTTCTTAAGTGCAAGCTCTTCATTCAACTCTAGACGCTTATAAATCCAATAAGGAAAATAAATTTCACTAGTGCAATCAACTTCAACATTAATATTCTTTCTTCCCCCCACCATTTCCAAAACCATCATCCCAAAACTGTAGACATCTGATTTGTGAGAGACCATTCCAAAACTTCTTGAGAATACTTCAGGAGCTATGTATCCTGGGGTTCCTCTAGCACCCAACATGGATACCATGCTCTCATTTCTAGGACATATTTTAGCCATTCCAAAATCTGAGATCTTAGGACAAAAGTTCTCATCCAATAGTATATTGTGTGGCTTTATGTCAAAATGGAATATTCGAGTATTACATCCTCTATGCAAATATTCCAATCCTCGAGCAACACCAATTGCAACTTGGTATAATGTTTCACAATTCAATTGGTTAACTAATGTCATTTGATTGGTTCCATATATGAACTTCTCCAAAGACCCATTAGCCATGTACTCATAGACTAATGCTCTATTAGATCCTTCAAAACAAAATCCTAATAGACTGACTATGTTAACATGAGACGTTCGACTAATGCTTGCTACCTCGTTGATGAATTCATCTCCATTACCTTTTGATTTATTCAACATCTTCACAGCAACTAGACGTTCACCATGTATCTTCCCTTTGAAAACACCTCCATATCCTCCTTGGCCTAATTTTTCTGCGAAGGAGTTGGTCATTTTCTTTATCTCCAAGTAGCTATATCTTCTTACAGCAAGTGGTCCGTGATTCCTAAGAAAGGCCTCAAAATCTTGATGAGCTTTAGATTTGTCCTTCAATAATCCATTCAATTTATGAGACCATGACCTCATTCTATAGCAGTAGATGATAATAATTATAACCCCAACTCCCACTGCTGCAGAAACTGTAATAGAAGATATATAAAATTAGATGAAAACAGTGAGTTAAAATAAGATCAAATCGATGGTTCTTAAATCTTGATACTTAATTGGAAACAATACTAGTCTTTCCTTTGTTCAAGTGGTTAGCAAACCACTACTGTTTCTCAGGTTTGAAGACTGATTAGAAAGAAACTGAAAGGAAATGAAAGAAACGATAATGGCTAGTAATAAAACTTTAGCGTAATTGATTAAGTAAAATGGTCACCTGTTGTTGCTATTATAACAATGGACTTGCGACCAGTTTTCTCTGACTCTGTTGAATAAATAATTCAGTAAACTCCAATCACCATAGACACGCAAACAAGCGCATAAAATGATTATACAAATATTATCAAAAGGGAAAAATACAAAAGGTGTTTTTCTTATTATAAAAAAGTTAAAGAGATAAACAAAGATAAAAGAAAATACTACAAACATTGTTAGGGTTAAAGCCTGCTGCAACTTACAAAACACAAAACAAGACAGCAAAAATAAAATGCAGAGAATCGCAATCAATCGAAGCAATAAAACACAAACATTTGTGAAACTTAAAACCATAAACAAATTAAGAAGATCAGGATAGAAAGAAGAAAGAAACCATATATATTATATTCAGCCAATGTGACTTACGTCCACGAGAGGAGAAAGCAGTTCCACTATGTTAACAAAGATCATAATCAAGCCTTTACAACAATGTTTCCTCCCTTGGCCTTTCTTTCTCTTCTCTCTCACTACACCAGAGAATACCTGAAAGGACCCAAGTCTTGTTTTTCCCTCTATTTCTCTCCCCTTGATCTCTCACCAAACCTCTCAGATTTTTCTACAAAAGAATATAATTGCACTGATGATTAGTGTTACATGAAATCTCACCCACTCATTGTACATACTACTACATGCATACACACATATAAGTATGTATATATAGACAAGCTAGCAAACGCTCAACTCACAATAAGTCATCATATGTCACCACTAGTCATCTGAGTTTTCACTCGTCTGATAAGACACAACTGGTCTGATGTTCCATCAGCCCATTAATCGTATGATGTTACACCAATCTTCTTATGTATTACCACTCGTCTAAATTAGTTGTGGCCAATAGCTAGCATAAACTTCTCAATTATTTTATAACTAGCTTGAAATTGATTTTGTGACACTTCAACAATAACCATTATTTTAATAGATCTACTGAAATTTAATTTCAAATAGTCTAACAACCCATCCATTTAGGTAACTTCACCTGATAAATTGAGGCCTAATTGTATCGAAGTTGTGAATAAGTACTAAGTTGAATTGACCAACTGATGATAAAGTTACTACAAGCATAGTCATTGGACATTCGTCACTAAATTTCCACTGCGTTGGCGCAAAAAGATGTCCACAAATTTTTTGATAGTTACGTTGTGAGTAATGATTGTTTTCCTTACCGATGGCCATAACGTCGATAAGCGTCTTTGGGACTTATGAAACTGACAATGTCTTTTTTTGCCTTAACGACAATTGCGCCTATCTGTAATGATGGTTTTCCCTACCGTCGGCAATGATGGTAATTATGAAACTCGTTTCCCTCCCTCCTTCACGACAAACCCCTTCTCTTAAAATCTCTCCGCTATATCCCTCGTTTCTCGACTCTCATCTTTCCCTCATTTTTTCCATTCTCATTTCATTTTGCAGATGAAACTTCTACCCAGAAATAGAAGTTTCTATTATTTAAAAAGAAGTCTTTCCTTATTTTTCTTTTTCATCTCACAGGTACCATTCATAACAAATTAGCCTTGGATGCTAGTTGTTTTCAATTTGTTTTAGTTATTTGTTCATTTTCACTATTTTTTTCATGGGCTAGGTGTGCTGGATTGGATTGTTTATGATGTTTTGGAATAGTAGCAACTAGAATCATGTGATGTAACTACAGTGTAGAACTAATACACCCATCCATCCATCTGTAACCTTAAAAAAGCAACCTTAATTACCTTCCACCGGTAACACACATTACATGATCAAAGAATACACTCGTCAGTCCACTACTGACGACTGGATCCATCGATAACGGTTTTTTGCCTTACCGATGGATGAGGTCGTCGGTAATGCTGTGTGAGTTATTGACGAACCATCGGTAAGGAGCACATTTACCTACGGGTTGTCCCACTGCTTGGTTGGCTCATACAAACGGCATTTCACAATGGCTGTCATTAATAGTTACCAATGAGCCTTATTCCGATTTATTTTTGGTCATCGGTAATTAGCCATTGATAATTGTGAATTACTGATGGATTTGGTCCATCGGCAATATCAATTTTTCTTGTAGTGTAATATATGTGTGTATTAACTTTTCTATTAAAATAGATTTTGCTAAAATATTTTGACTGCAAATTTTTCTAATATTGAAATAAATTAAATCAAAGAAGTATTATATTTATAATATTATATGAAATTAAAAAAATGTAAAATATTTATAATTAAGAAACAACATTAGTGTAAAAGTATTTATCCCACAAATAGTTTTAACACCAGATGACTCTAAGTGACATTATGTTTTTTAAAAAATATCAGTTCTCAATAAAGATATGTTGTTTAATTAACGACAATAAACAAAAAGTTAAAGGGCAATCACTGAATTGAATTTGTGTAACTATATTTGGCAAAGTTTGTATTTTGTCATGGACCATTATATGTTGTTTTATCAAGAGTGACATCCCCAAAAGGATTGATAATTCTTATTGTGGAATGGGATAAAAAATATACAAACTACACCAAAAATATTGTCCACAACGATGTATTTACTTAACTTCCTCAACAATTACCATTGATTTATTTTATTTATCAATATATTATAACATATTTAAATTATAATCATTTTCATACCCTTTTTTATCAAAATTACACATAAACATTGCAAGTTCAAATTAAATATAAAAAAGGCAAAATAGGTAAATTGGTCCTATATGTTTATTTTATTTTTCACATTGATCCTATAAGTTTTATTTTTTTTCAAATTGGTCCTATACGTTACATTCCGTTTTCATGTTAGTCCTTTCCATCAATTTTGACATCCGTTAGTTCAAAAGCCACATGTCAGTCTAACATGATAGTCACGTCAGGTCAAAATTGACGGCGTTAGGTCAAAATTAACGGAAATGACTAATGTGGAAACGGAACGTAACGTATAGGACCAATTTGAAGGGAAAAAAAACTTATAGGACCAATGTGAAAAATAAAATAAATGTATAGGATCAATCTACCTATTTTACCTATAAAAAACTTTATCTAATTAATGCAAAAACTCAACTAATTAACAGTTTCATTACTCCTCTAAAGATGGGAAGTGCACATCAATAACACTCATCGTGGATATAATAGAAGCTGAAAATGGGAGGCCTGTATAGGCTTGTTTAATTTATTAAGAACTATAACATCCACTAAGATTAAAACATAAAGTATAAATTATACCCAAAAAAAAAAAAACAAAGTATAATTAGTGAAGCCTAATTGCATCAAAATCTATGCATTAAACCCCATCTTTAAATCAGTTTGACGAAAAAGATAGATCATAGAGGAATATGACCAGTTAAGAAGAGGACCCCAAATATGTATATATATAATGAGGTGGCGAGGTATGGAGAAGGAAATTGAAGAAAGAGAAGAGAAGAAGGCATACTTGTGTTATCAAGACACGATGAAGAAGTTTCTGATCCATCTGGGCAATAACAGGAAAATCTATACTCATCAGTATCACCAGTGTCTTTCCTCCCACAAACTCCTTTACTCTTCATGCATTTACTGCATTCAACCTCTCCAATATCATATCCCACTTCAAACCCGCTTTTCACAGCTTCTATCAGACCACCAATTCCAGCACCATGTTTGAGATGAGCAATCGGCAAAACCTGAAGTTGGCTACGATTCTTACAATTCTGAAGTTCTGGATATTGGTGTATCTGAGTATCTTCCACATAGAAAGCATAATGCTTATCTTCAACATAATTACCTTGGCTTTGGCATGTAAAATTGTCTGTTAGGGTACCTAACAAAACATTCTGGGGACAATGGTAGAAAACAGTGATGTTGTACAAGTTTTGGGTATAGTGAAAGAGAGTGTTGCTCAAAGTATTGTTGATCAAAAGAGGATCACAAGTACCATAGGCAAAGTCCGTTCGAACCATTCCCATGATGTAATCGTTGGTGTTAATAAAGCGCACTTCGAAATATTGTGAGCCAATTTTAATTGAAGGAAGTTGATTAGGCTCACATGTGAGCTTGAATTGGTCTCTGCCACCACAGTACTTAGGTCGTTCTGCACCCCAGAAAGGATAGGATATGCTGTGGGGCAATGTTCCACAGGTGAATGGCTGGCTACAATCATGGTTCTTATTTCCTTGAGAGTGGGATTGTGGCAAAGAGATTAGGAAGATTGAAAGGAATAAGGGGATATGGATGATATGGTCCTTCATTCCAACAAATTGCAACGACCTTACAATTACAAACATGAATAATTCTATATATCATAGCTTTCCCACTTTTAATTCTTCTCTTGACCTCGAGGTCTTAACCAAGTTGCATTAGCAGTTTCTGCGTAATAATGTTAGGAAAACGATAGCCAGCCATGACATGATTCCCACACGGCACTATTGTTGACTAGACTAAGAATGGGCACAGGTCGCACACAAATAAATTGGCGCTGGCCCAACAAGACAGAACTCGCCAAGGAAAGTACCAATACATTTCTATTTAGGTTAGATTTTCAACCTTGTTGGTTCATATGCTTTGAGATGAACTTTTACCTTGGTTGCTCGCATATACTTTTCGTTCTATTTTTGTATATGGGTATGAGTACCTTGTACTCACTTATGTACATAGTTGCTTATAAAAAAATGACTAAAAGAAAATAATTATAAATATGAAAATGAACTCAAAATAAAGGATTTACCTCAATTTTATTATCTTTTATCTATGGGTAATAATTTTTTTTTTACATAATTATTATATATAACAATTTATAATTAATTTTTATTATTATACTTTTTTTATGAAATTATTAGACTTAGGCTCTGTTTGATAAAAGCTAGCGGATAGCGGTAGTGGATAAACTAGCGGATAGCGGATAAGCTAGCTGATAGCGGATAGCTGATTAGCTAGCGAATTGGATTTGAAGTGTTTGGTAAAACTAGCGGTTTGACTAGCTGATAAATGTAAAATGACATAAAAGGATATGTTTGCATTTTTTTATGTAAATTATATGTATATATATATTATTTATATTATTTATTTTAAAATAATTATCACTTATAATAATTTATTTTATTCTAAATTATTTATTGTTTATCACCTCAAAAAATTTATTTATCGTTTAAAAAATTCAATCATTGATTTTAAATTTTAATATTAATTTAGTTTTAATTATTTTTAATAAATAAAATGGAATAATAAAAATAAAATTATATATTGATTTGACTTTTATATAAGTTGTATTTTTTATAGATAAAAATATATTTTCCACTTTTTTTTATCTTAAATATAAATCTAAATAGCAAAATTAATTCTTATTTATATACCATGTTAAATTATTAGTATTTTATTTTATAATCAAGGATAAATGAGAAATTTAATTAAGATGGTAGGGATAAAAATGGAAGAAAAAAATGAAACGCTATATGCTATAAGCTCAAACGCTACTTCAAGTAGCGTCTGGGAAAAACGTTATACACTAGTGAAAAAACGCTATATGCTAATTTTAAAAACGACTGCCAAACGGGACTACTTTTCCATCCGCTATACGCTATCCGCTAAACGCTAGCGGATTTGGCAAACCAAACAGTGCCTTAATATGTATGAATTTCTATAATATCATATGAACAAAGGTTTGGACTGATCAAGTGAATCAGTTTATTAATTAAAAAAAATCTGCTTCTTAACTTAATTATAATGACGTCGTTTCAACTTTCAAAGTCCTTGTGGACGAAAAATAAATTCTTTTTTATGAATTAACATGTAAGTCACTAATTCTTTTCTTTCTTTCTTTTTTTGACAAAAGTGGTCTACTGCATTTCATTCATAATCAAAGAGTCAATACATGTTGGGATATCAACAAAATCATGAGAGCTAGTATAGTCAATGGCCACCCTAGCTAAACTATAAGCAACCATGTTAGCTTGCCTCCTAGTGAACTCCACATGAGAGTTTTGAAAAAAGACAAAAACAAATCCTTACAAGAGGAAATAGTAGCACCAAAATCTTAGATATCATTAGACAACGAGTTAAAACCATCAGCCACCAACTTCGAATCCAGCTCAAAGATGACTTTCTCCACCCTAATCTCTCTCATCCAGTTGATTACAAAATAAAGACAAGTGGCATTCCCCCTATGGATATCAACAATAGGACTGAATCAATGGGTTTTGGCACCCAAAAAAATTACCAAACTCATCTCTAAGGCACATACAATACCCACCTTATTAGAGTTTTTTTAAAAAGAGGCATCAATGTTGCACTTAACAAAACCCATGGGTGGTTTACTCCAACCAGTGTGCACCTCCAGAATTGCGCAAGGGCTGAGTGTGCTCACACACAACTGAAGCTCTAGTCCATTCATCCAAAAAGTGATACCCACGCATAACAAGGGCACATTCCACATCTTTCTACCTTCCTCCAACAAATCACAGACCCTCAAATTAGGATCAAAAGAAGCGGCATTCATAGGTAGCACCAAATCCGAGTTATTAGTCCACCTATCGCAAGCCACAAACTAATATTACTTCCATCACCACCACCACTTGATGCCTTCTTTGAGAACAACTCTTGCTTCACATAAACTTCGCCAAACATAACTAGAATTATTACCAATAGATGCTTCGAGAAACCTACAATGTGGAAAATATTTAGCTTTGAATAGCTTCGTCACAAGAGAATCCGGTTGTGTCAAGAAACGCCATCCCTGTTTACCAAGAAACGCCACATTAAAAGCATAAAGATTACTAAAGCCCATACCACCATCAACTTTATGCATAGCAAGTTTATCCAAAGAGAGCCATTTTATTCCTTTGCTATTAGCCCCACCGTTACCCTACCAAAAAGAATTCATGAGTTTTTGAATTTCATCTCCCAGAGAAGGAGAAATAAGGAAAATACTCATAAAATAGGTAGGAATAGATTGAAGCACTGATTTTATCATAACCTCCTTTCCAGCTCTAGAAAGAGACCTGCCACCCCAAGATTTAATCTTCCGCCACACCTGATCCTTGATAAAAGCAAATAACGATTTTTTGTTCCTACCAATCATAGAGGGGAGACCCAAATATTTACCAATACCCAAACATATTTGACCACCAAGTAAATTAGCAATAAAGTCACGCACCTCCACTCTAGTATTTCTATTATAATAAATTTCAGATTTCTGGAAATTAATTACCTGACCAGAAGCAGCTTCATACTTAGCCAGGATTTCCTTCATAGCCACAGCTTCACTCTCCTTGGCCTTAAAGAACAAAAAACAATCATCTGCAAACAGGAAATGCGAAATAATTGGAGCTCCTCTACAAATTTTGACCCCATGCAAATCACCTCTGCTCTCAGCTTGATTCAATAAAGCTGTCAACCCTTCTGAACACAGAATAAATAAATAAGGCGAAAGTTGGTCTCCTTGTCTCAATCCTCTGCCAGGCTGAATTGGACCTACAAGCTCCTGATTAACCAAGACTGAGTAATTTACTATCTCCACACAAAGCATGATCCACTCAATCCATTTATCAACAAAGCCCATACGCCTCATAACAGCTCTAAGATAACCCCAATCCACCCTGTCGTATCCCTTACTCATATCAACTTTTAGTGCCACATCACCCACCTTACCTTTTGTCTTGCTTTTCATAAAGTGAATGATCTCAAAGGCCATCATAGCATTGTCTAGAATAGAACGGCCTGGGACAAAAGCTGATTGGACATTAGAGACATATGAAGAATCAATTTCAATCTATTGGCGAGAACCTTAGAGAGGATTTTATAAATAACATTACATAGCGAAATAGGGCGCCAATCCTTCATCGATTCAGGATTATCATTTTTTGGAATCAAAGCTATGTTTGTATCATTAATAGTGCATGGGAAAGTACCTTTCTCAAGCCAAAGATAGCAAGCACTAAAGATCTCCTCACCATAAAGATCCCAACTTCTTTTGAAAAAAGCCGGATTAAAACCATCAGGACCTGGGTACTTATCATCATTCATTTGATTGAGAGCTTCAAAAAATTCCAGGCGCACAAAAGGCCTAGTTAGGACGTCATTATCTTCAGTTGTGATGCATGGATGTATTGCGTCTACCACCAGATCATAAGACCCCTGGCGCTACATATAAATGTCCATGAAATAAATTTTAGCAATACCCCTTATATGCGCTGGATCTTCCGTAACAACACCAACATCATTTTGTAGCCTCATGATTCTATTTGTTTTAGACCGAACAGTAGCAGAAGCATGGAAGAAACGGGAATTTAAATCACCATTTTTTAGCCAAAAAGTTTTTGTCCTTTGCCTCCAAAAGCTATCCTCCTGAACCACAAGTCTAGCCATACAATTTTTCATCTCCACAAACCGAGCCACACCTTCTTCATCTCCACGATCTTGCAACCTCTCCAACAGCTTGCGACACTCTAAAATTTTGGATTTAAAATCTGCATGCAAGTTCTTACTCCAAGAACTAAGGCTATCAGCACAACCATGTAATCTAGAAACCATGTCACCTTCCCTACCATGCGACCAACCCTTCTGAACATTATCCGAAAAATCATCTTCAACCAACCACGCATTTTCAAAACTAAACCGCTTGCGCTTGACATTCGTAACCGGAGGATCACGTTGAAGAAGAATAGGAGTATGGTCTGAAATAGGAGCTACCAAATTTAGAAGATGAACCTGAGGAAATAACTCTAGCCATGTATTATTAGCCATTGCTCTGTCAAGTCTCTCCTCCACCGCCTGATCAGTTCCTTTCCTAGCATTCCAGGTAAATTGATAACCCTCCAGATTAATATCACAAAGACCTGCTACAAGCACTGCTTCCCTAAAGCTACTCATCAAATAATTAGGATGATCAATTCTACCCAAGTTATCCTCAGGAGATAACAGATCATTGAAGTCTCTAATAATACACCAAGGCAACTGAGATAAACCAGCCAGTCTTCTCAAAAGAGCCCATGACTCTCTTCTACGAGTACGGTCAGGAAAACCATAGAAGCCTGTAATCCTCCATCTACCTTTATCAGCATCATTAACAAGGACATCAATATAATGAAGAGAATAAGTAGAAATTTCACATTGAAAAGAACTCCACCACTCCTCCCCTCCTTATCAACAGCAAAACCACCATCAAAACCAATACGCCTCCTCACCTCCTCAAATTTGTTAGCATTAACCAAAGTTTCAAACAAAAAATTAACTTCCGGTCTATATGTCCGGATAAGGTTCTTTAGTGTAGGAACTGCACTCAGGTGTACCAGGCCTCGGCAGTTCCAACTGAGAATCGTTATTGACCCCGGTAGGCCTGGGACACCGGGCCTACCGATAAAAAATTTTCTGAATCAACAACAGTGGCATCATCACCCTCCAATCCTTCATTCTCTCTCCTCCTTTTACGCTCATTATACAAATCCGAGTCAAAGTGAACTCATGCATGCAAAATAGAATTCGATGCATGAAGAGTCATAAACTCGTGGGCCCCTTCCATATCTGCCGCCTCATGAGTATAGGAAATAACAGCCTTTCCTTTATCAATGATATCCCTATTTCCACGCATAGCATCTTCCAGATTGCATGAGCCATGCATATCAGCATTAACTGAATTTTTAAAATTCAAATTAGCTCCCATATCTCACTCCTAACACCAGCTGCAAAATCCCGAGAATCACGTTGTGGCATATCGTATCCATAACTGCTCTGACTCCCAGCCGTCAATGGTTTCGCCCCACCGCCCTCCTCTCTCAACCACGGGTTCATGGCCCCGATCAGCTGACGCTGCTCAGCTTTCAAGAAGTTAGCCCACCGCCTCTCACCCTTATCATCCTCCATCTCAAAAATTTTATCACACTGTTGATCAGAATGAGCAGCCATGACACAGAGGAAGCAAAACAACCATAGTCTTTCATACTTGAAAGTAACAGTGACCCAATCTCCTCCAGCCTTCCTCACCCTCCTCTCCTTCTTCAGTGGCTTATGTATATCAATTCGAACCCGCACTCGCATGTAAGCATGCCATGGGCCATCGTTATTTTTCTCATCATACTCCAGGAACTCCCCAAAATAGTTTCCCATACTCCTTCCCACCATTTCTGTTATGAAGCCAAAAGGGAGATTAAAGATCTGAACCCACATATCTACATGCTCCAACGGAATTGCCATCACCTCATCACCTGGCTGGATTCTTGCCAAAGTCAACATATAATTATCAAAAAGCCAAGGACCACCCTTTAACACATTCTTCATATCAAATTTGTGAAAAAAATTGGAACAGGAACCTCCCATGCTCCAAGGCCTTAACAGCAACTCCCTTCCCGGGCTCCCAGATAGTTGACAACCTATCCCTCATGGCAAGGAAACGAATAGGTTTAGTCGTGAGAAATCTCCCTACTAAGCACCACTGTGTCCCTTCGCCCCCTGGCTGGTCACCCTCCATGTTTAGGATTAGATCATCTCCTTCCTCCACCAAAGACAGACCCTCCATTCCCCTCTCCATTAGAGTAACAGAGAAGGAACACCTCAGAAAGAAAACACCGCAACAAAGCCATGAGGAAAACCTAGCTCTCAGAGAAAACACCCGAGAGGCATTATTTATTTATTAACTCCAATAAACTTTCTTACATTTCATGTAAGTCACTAATTCTATGTACTTATATATATTAGGCTTAATTGCACTTATGGTCCTCCTATTTTAGTGTTTGGGCGATTTTGGTATCCCAGTTTTTTTTCGCCGCTCGATTTTAGTCTACACATTTTAAAAATTTCAGTTTTGGTCCATATGTATGTTAACATTCCAAGTTAATGATATATCCAACGTGGCTTATGATACAAGTGGCTAGAAATATGTAGAGAATTCATGATCTTAACAAAATTTTGAAAGGTCATTAAATTTGTTTGGCATTGATGACACAAGTGAACTAAAAATGGGGATACCCACAAAAGGTTCTCGTTTTCCTTTGATGTAGAATGGGTCTTGAGCTCACAAGCTTCCAACGTGTCCAACTGAACCAGAAGTTTCAAATAAAGCAAAGAGGAGAAGGATAAAAAAAAAATTCAAATATTGGTGTTGTTTTTTAATAAGAATAATAGATGTATAACAATTTATCAATAAAAAAATAATATATGTAATCATCATTACACATTTTAAAAAAAAAAAAAAACAACACAAAAATATCTATGAAATAATGTCTGAGTTTTGTCCAAGGTGTTCTAACACCACTTTCCGTAAATCTTGTGAAGAACTTTTTTTAAGAATAATGATAGTTGGACACACTTTTGGTGTCCAACATCGTATATATATATGTATTTATACTTATTTATTATTTTTTTCTCTCTCATCACATGTATTTAGCACTTAAAAACAATACACCACCATATGGTGTCTATACTTGATGTCCCAAAAATGTGTTCATTTATCATTTCTCTTTTTTTAATTTATTCCTCTCTTTGAACCAGCAGAAATCTACTTATATTACAGGTTTCAATAAGTTTTTGGTCCCTACAAAGTTCATCAATATTGGTTTTGGTCCCTGTGAAATTTTTTCTTAGGTTTTTGTCCCTGTAATCTCAAAAATTTTGCAAATAGTCCCTACCGTCATCTTTTTCCGTTATCTAGTACTCATGGGTATCGAAGTAATTTTATTTTACTGCCCGAATTGCTGTAAAATTTAGCCATAAAATAGAACAAAATCATACATGAGGGACATAAGGTTAAAATTGCTAAATTCTTTCATTTTGTATGATATCTAATACTCAGCGGGTACTGAGATAATTTCTCGTTCTTATCTGACTTGCTCCAAAATTTGGCTAGAAAGTAGAAATAAAATCATACATTAGGGCCATAGGGTTAAAATTGACAAATTTTTTCATCTATTATGATTTCTAATACTCAAGGGACTATTTACAAAATTTTCGTAAATACGGGGACGAAATCCTAAAATTTTTTTTTACAAGGACTAAAACCAAAACGGGTAAACTTTTCAGGGACTAAAAAAGCTTATTTAAACCTATATTACAAAAAGAATTGGGGTTGATGTATAAAGAATTGTCATTGACCAGTAGTTCACTCAGCAAGTGTTTGGTCAATCAATACAATTGAATTATTGAAGCTTGAAAGGTATGCATATGTAGTGCTATTGGCCCACCTACCACACCCCGATGGCAAGACTTTATATTTCACAAAAAAAAAAGGCGATAAAATAGTTAAGGCTAAAAAACCATTTTCGTCCCTTAACTTAATTTTTAGATTCAGTTTGGTCCTTTAACTTTTAAAATGTTCAATTTGGTCCCTTAACTTAATTTTTAGACTCAGTTTGATCCCTTAACTTTTAAAAGGTTCAATTTGGTCCCTTAATTTGTGTCTGTTGACCTAAATTAGTCCTCTTCGTCAATGAGTCAATAACGGTGTTAACTTTTTGATGATCGGGTTGAAACTCGCTAACAATTTAAAGGAACAGTTTGAATTTCATTAACAATTAAAAGAACCAATTTGAAACAAATTAACAATTTAAAAGACCAATTTGAAACTCCTTTAAAACATAAGGGACCAAATTTAAACTCACTTAGCACTATTACTGATTTTATTGACTGAGAGGACTAAATTGGGTCAATAAAGACAAATTAAGGGACCAAATTGAACCTTTTAAAATTTAAGGGACCAAACTAAATCTGAAAGATAAGTTAAGGGACAAAAATGGTATTTTTGCTAATAGTTAAAGATAAGTGCGTTTGATTTACCCAAAAATAAAAAATAAGGAACTGGACAGTATAAAAATTGTTTCATGCTTAATTTTAAAAGTCGTTTGGGACAAAACAAAAAAAGGTTGATGGACTGTATAAAAACCCAAAATTTTGTCCATTATCAAACCATGAGGCAAATTTTTGTTCCACGGACATACTACACAAAAAGGTAAAATTATCCTTACATCTCCCTCCCTCCCTCCCGTTTATATATATATATATATATATATATATATATATATATATAAATAATCTTATATATTATTATTTATAATTCTTATATATGTTATATAATATCATAATATATAATAGTATAATTTGTAATATTATATTATATTCCACTATAATATATATTATATAAAATAATTATATATATATATATATATATTATCACAAAAGGTATTGTAGTAAATTTAACATTATTTTGTTTGTCCTGTATATTGTTCATCAAACATCATACAAGACAAAAAATTGTCTAGTAAATTACAGGTTTATCCTGTGGTGTTCTCTTTGTCTTGTACCTCAATGCAAGTCAACAATTCATAACCCCTCAAAACTCAGCTTGACTCACTATTTTAAATCCCAATAAACAGGACATTATCGCCTCAATTTATTGAAGACTGGCGCAATGATCTTGAAGGTGATGACAAGAAAGGTTTTGGTGGTATTTGCAAGGTCTCAACTCTCCCCTCAAGCATATCAACCACTGTGCGCATTGTTGGACGATCTAAAGGGTCAGTTTGAATGCACCACAAGCTTACTATCATCATCTTTCTCATTCTCTCCTTGTCATTTTCATTAGTAATGTTCTTAAGTGCAAGCTCTTCGTTTAACTCTAGACGCTTATAAATCCAATAAGGAAAATAAATCTCACTAATGCAATCAACTTCAACATTAATATTCTTTCTTCCCCCTGCCATTTCCAAAACCATCATCCCAAAACTGTAGACATCTGATTTGTGAGAGACCACTCCAAAACTTCTTGAAAATACTTCAGGGGCTATGTATCCTGGGGTTCCTCTAGCACCTAACATGGATACCATGCTCTCATTTCTAGGGCATATTTTAGCCAGTCCAAAATCTGAGATAGAACAATGGTTTGGATTAGATTTCTTGGCTTGAATCTCTTCTATTATGATGAGAGTATTTTGTTGGTGTTGGCTGTTACAGTAGGGAAGCCTATCAAAGCGGATAGTAATACTCTAGACATGCGAAGAGGGCGTTTTGCATGAGTATGCGTTGAAGTCGACTTAAACAAACCCGTGGTGGGCAAGGTTTGGTTTCAAGGTTTCTGGTACAAAGGGGAAGTATGAAGGTCTTCATCGCATTTGCACTAAATGTGGGAGTTATGGCCACTTTGCACGAGACTGTAAAGCAGAAATTGAAATGGTTGATTAGGCAACGCCTCACCCACCTCCAACATAACCTGCGGTGACTACAAACCCTGGGGGTGAAGATACGGAGATCACTAACGGGCCTACAATCACGGAACGAAAAGAGGCAGATTCTTTGGGCCAAAAATGAGGAACTGTTATAGCTAATATTAAGGAGCCTCTTCATGGTGAATTTTTAATTGTTAAGAGAGAAAAAGGAAAGAATCAAACGTCCAAATCTTCTAAAAATGGCAGTGATTCAAAAGGTAAAATAATTACTAGCAATAATGGCAAGAAAGAGAAACCCCATGAATCGAGGGATTCTTCATGGATACATGCATCAAAAGTCCACACTACGACTAAGGCAGGGGGGCCCACCAAGAAATATACACAAATCCAAACAAGCTCTTTCTGCTAAAAACAAGAGACCAAGACAGGACTCTGACTATATGGCAATGCAATTCCTTCGGGAAGGGACATCTAGTGGTGATTGTGCTATAAACTTGCATAACAATGGGCCAAACAATTATCATATGGTTTATGATTTAGGCATGGTGCAAAATCTGCATTAAAAATAAAAGCTATGTCCAATAATAGATTCCATTTATTTCATGAAAATGAGGATCCTAAACAAAACAACAATGTGACTGTTCTAGTTACTGAAATTCCTTCTCATCAAGAAGCAAGCCAAATGCAACCTGATGCTAGACAACATAACCTTATGGTTATTCCCCCTCTCTTTATTAAACGATTTTTTATGGATTTGTTTAATAATTTCTCTATTCTAGCTTGGAATATTCGAGGTGCTTTTAGTCGTAGTACTAGGGATCATGTTCATGACTGAGCCAGAGCTTACCACCCTTCTTTGTTCTTTGTTTATGAAACTCGTAGCCCTTTTGCAAAGGTGGAGAAGTTGTGGACACCCTTGGGGTATAAAGCCCTCTTCCTTAAAGAAACATGTGGCCACTCAAGAGGAATATGGGTCCTATCTTATGTTGATGATAATAGTGTGTCCATTGTTCATAGCATGTATCAGGCTATATCTTTCTCAATTAAGAGTAGGGATGAGATTTGGTATTGTGCAACAGTTTATGTTACACCAGCTTTCTCCAGTAGATGTGATCTTTGGGAGGATTTGAAAAACTTGAGAAATATTATTCGTGGACCCTGGATCCTTCTTGGTGATTTTAATAAAGTTGTTAGTTCCTATAAGGCCTCTTGTGGCAATTTCAGCCCTAGTCATGCTAATCTTTTTTCTAGTATGATGTCTGATTGTAACCTCATGGATTTACATACAGTGGGAGGTCTTTTAACTTGACACAAGAACATCCAATTAGGTGGCCATGTAAGAAAGAAATTGGCTAGGTGTGTGACTGATGTGGACTGGTGCCTCTCTTTCCCTCACTCTCTTATGGAACCCCTCCATATGCATAATTCTGATCATAATCCACTTTTAATGAGCTGCAAAAAGTCTAATAGTATTGAGGCCAACATGTTTCACTTCCAAGAGGCTTGGATTTCTCATCCCAAATATGAAATTATGGTTGCGAACACTTGGAAGGAGACTGATGGTTATGTTGTTGTGAAGCCTGAAAGAATTCAGAAACATTCTACAATTTTTAATAGAGAAGTTTTTGGAAATATCTTTAGAAGGAAAAGAATCCTTGAAGGGAGAATCTGTGGTCTGCATTGTCAACTTGATATTTTCCCTTACTCGGATCTTGTTAATCTTGAAAAAGATCTCCAGAGACAATACAATAAAGTGCTAGCTCAAGAAGAGTTACTTCGGCATCAAAAGTCTTGAGAGAATTGGGTGAAATTTAGCAACAAAAACACAAAATGATTTCACACTCAGACTGTTATTGAGATTTGGTGTTTTGATGAAGAGATGTTAAAGAGGGAATCTCTCAAATTTTTCAGGAAGCGTTTTCAAGCAAATGACTTATGTATCCCTGATAGCCTTAACTTGAAGCATATTCCTGTGATTGGTCCAGACCTTTATGACATTTTACTGCAACATGTTTCATTCACTGAAGTTAGAGATGCTTTCTTTGCCATAAGGCATTATAAAGCACCAGGCCCTGATGGTTTCTAGCCAATCATCTATAGACAGTGATAACTCTTACAAATAAGATTTATTTAGCCTGTCTTAACTTAATTGTTGTGTGTCTTTAAGTATTTGGTAGTGTGTTTTAGTTTAAATTAGGATTTAATATGTTTTGTAATAATTGTGTAGAGTTAAGATGTTTTACTCTGTATTAGATTTGGCTAATAAAATTCTCGTTTTGATCAGGTGAACACTTGAAGTAAAAAGCTAGCTGGATTGAAAATGCTCTAGGATGTTGCAGCTTCTGAAGAGTAAGTTCACTAAGGACAAAATGCTAGCTCAACACACTCTCTCTGTGGATGGTCCCCAGCTGCTCGGGACATGTCCCACATGTCTTCTAAAGATATTTTAGTGTAGTTAGATAAAGGGGCCAAGTGTGTTAAATGTACTATTATTTTAAGCCCAAAAAGTGGAGAGAGAAAGAGGGTACATTCCAGAAGGCCTTTGAAAATCATAAAGGGGGAACATTATATGCATAGAGGGATAAGTCAGCCTTATTAATCAGGTCATACACACAGTACAGCCGTCACCTTATCTTCTTCTTCCCCCTTCACTAAATTTTCTCCATTGTAGTACATTTTCTTGTTCATCTATAATGGCTTTATTTTCCATTTTCTTTTCTTTTGTTGTTTGTAAGCTCACTATGAGCTAAATTCCTTATGCTAAAATACTATGAACTTATAACAGATTTTAATGGTTGATTTATGTGAATGTTTGCTTAGCATTTTCTATTAAGTTGATCTTTTTTTATATTTCTAATTGAACTTGACCACCTTAGCTGAAGCTTGGAAAAGTTTAACAAGTGGAAATACTTAAGAGATAAGGATTAATTTGGTTAATTGGAAAATTAATTGATGTTGCTTGTAATAGGAATATTCTTCCAAGTCCTTAGGTTAACTGGATGTGCTTATTAAGACGTAAGTGCAATTAATATGGATTAGGAATAAGGTAAGTTTAGTGAAACTCATTGTGTAGTGCTGGAAAGCATAACTTTAATTCCTAGACAAAATGTTGTAGCATCGTGTAGCATAAATTGACTGTTAAGTCTCTAAATGTCTAATATGCATTTGCCCTAAGTTTTGATGAAAACTAAATATTTGTCAATGATTTAATTGAACTTCATATTGGTTGTTGACCTGTCTATCTTGTGTGCAGATTACTAAGTGAAAGTTTATTTAACACAGGTCTGCCCATAGACACTCTTAATCTCTCTTGAAGATCACTTGTCTGATGAGTGAAAGTCAACCTGTCTGCTGACTGGATTGTTGACTGTTTGCATTGAAGATGTCACCTGTTTGAAAGGAGCTCTCACTTGTCTATGGTCCTTCGACAGGGAACACAATGATAAAGAAGCCTTTAGTAGCTGTCCCCTCAAGCAGAAGTCACTGAAGCTTTCTCTCTCAAGCATATCAAGAAAGTCAGAAGGTCAAACACTCAAGCAACCAAGAAACTCAGAAAAGGAGTGCTTCTAATATGCTTTATTGCCTAGTACAACTGAGAGTTGCACGAAAAGGGAAATGTGCTCTGCAAAGTACAAGAACAACCTGCACAACTCTGATTTGGCTGCTGCACAAAGCATAAAGCACTGGACTTACGTGCTAGAGTACAAACAACGTTCCTAAGCATTAAATGGTTGCCCAGAACGACTCTATTGCATTTAATGGAGCTCAGCTCAAAGCCAAAACCTGGAGGAACGTCTCTAACGGATTTAACATGATTAAAGCCTATAAATACAGAAGTCATTGAAGATGAAGACAACACACATCATTAAAGAGCCATTACTCTGAGCATTTATTCCTTCATTCTTTCATTCTGTATTCTTCAATCATTTGAAGTTATTACTTAGTCTTTCTAACCTTCACATTAAATTCACTTTTCTGAGTGTTAATGAAAGACTTGCAAGTTGTATTTATTACAAACTTGAGTGAGCCTGAAGAGGCTAGGTGAGAAAAGAATACTTGTCTTGTAGCCTGGAGAGGCTAGGTAAGAATACTTGGAGTCTGTAACATGATCAGTTATAGTGGAGAAAACTTGGTAGTGTCAGGGACTGGATGTAGCCCAAGTTGTTAAAGGGTGAACCAGGATAAATATCTGTGTTAAATCTCTCCATCCTTATCTCTTTAGTTGCTTTGATTATCTTATCTGTTAACTAACTAAAAGGGTTTAAGTGTGAATATCAAACAAGTTTTACTCTTGCATGTTTGTGTGTTTTTCTGTGAAAAACTGATCAGACAGGTCACCTATCTGTACATTGTGAAAACACTTTTCTGAACCTAGTTTCTGTGTACGAAAAGTTTTCAACTTCGTTTTAAAGTCTGATAAACACAATTCAACCCCCTTCTCATGTTTATAGTTGTCTATTTCAATTGATATCAGAGCTAAGCCTCTGGGTTAAGCATCTAACAGTGTAGAGGAAAAGGTCCTAAAGAATAGACATGATTGCTGGAGCTAGTTCAAGTGGAGGTCACTAAACTGAAGGAGCCTCCCTAACCAGACCTCCATTCTTCAATGGAGAAAACTACAACTATTGGAAAGATAGATTCCAATGGTTCATTCTATCAACAAACTCTGGTCTCTGGGATGTCATCACTGAAGGTCCATTCATTCCCAAGAATGACGACAACACTGACAAGCCAAAAGCTCAGTGGACCTTTGCAGAAAAGACAAAATGGGAATCATAAAGCTAGATACAACATCATCTGTGCTCTCAGTCCTGAGGAATTTGAGAAAGTATATGCTTGTGACTCTGTAAATGAAATGTGGGACACCTTATCTGTCACACATGAAGGAACTGTCAAAGTTAAGGAGTCAAAGATTGCCATACTTGTCAGAAAGTATGAACTGTTCATCATGGGGGAAGGAAAATCTGTTGTTCAGATGATAGGAAGATTCCAAACCATCATCAATGGTTTAAAGTCTCTTGGGAAAACTTATACAAATGTTGAGAAAGTTGGAAAGATTCTCAGAAGTCATCCAAAGTAGTGGAAACCCCTAGGTCACTACTATCTCTGAAGCCAAAGATCTCACAACCTTGGCTATGGATAAACTTCTTGGCACCCTCATTGTTCATGAGCAAAAACTTGGTGATGATGTGACAACTAAAAAGGGCAAGTCCATTGTTCTAAAAGCTTATCAGAATTCCTCAAAAGCCTCAAAAGCTCTAAAAGCAGACGAGTCTACCAGTGATACAGACCAGTCTGAAAATGAGGATTATGAAAGTGATGAGGAGTTGCCTCTCTTAACCAGAAAGATAAGGCTGCTCTTGAAAAATAAGAAGTTCATAAACGAGAAGCCCTTCAGAAGGTATCATAAGGAAAAGAACTTCAAGGAATCTACATCAACAGACAAAAGCCCAATTGTCTGCTGTGAGTGTAAGAGGCCTGATCACTTCAAGGATGAGTGTCCTCAACTCAAAAAGGCCCCTCATAAGAAGTTCTTCAAAAAGAAGAAGAAAGGGATGATGGCTACCTGGGAGGATCTTGATTCAACATCTACTGAAGATGAAGAAGCAGAGGAGGAAGCCAATCTCTACTTAATAGCTAACACTGATTCAGACTCTGAAGATGAGATGCACCCTGACTTTGAGGAATTGCATGATGCCTATGAGGAGTTGTTGGAAGAATCCAACTTCTTATCTAAAGCCTTCAAATCCCTCAAGAGAGAGTATGTAAAGCTCCTTAGTGAGCATAAACAGAAATCTCAAGAGTGTGAGAAGCTGGCCAAAAAGAACTATGAGTTGAAGACTGCAAAGTCTAATGAAGCTGAGATCATTAGTGAAACATCACAGTATGAAGAAGTTGTGAAACTTCAACAAAAAGTGGAAGACTCACTTCTGAACTTGCGAAATTTGTTAATAGTAGAGACAATCCGACCAAGCTGATTGGCTGTCAGAGACACTCCGTTAACAAAGAAGGTATTGGATATGTCGATCAGACACATCATAAAGTATCAACAAAAACCTCTAAAGTGTCTGTTAAGTCAATTTCCATTAAATCCATACATGTCTGTAACTTCTGTGGAAAAGCTGGACATGTTATGTCTAAGTGTATCCATATGAAGAGAAGGAAGTCTTCACAGACTCTTATAACTAACAGAAAAGGATGCAGAAAACCATGGGTACCTAAAGATCAAATAATTCCTGTTGCAGATGTCCTTAATAGGACAAAGAAAACACCTATGTTGGTACGTGGACAGTGGCTGCTCGCGACACATGGCAGGAGAAAGGTCTATGTTCCTAGTCCTCCAACTTAAGAAATGAGGACACGTTGCCTTTGGAGGCAATAAAAAAGGGAAGGTTATAGGAATTGGTACTATTGGTAAACCCCCTCTTCCCTCAATCTCTAATGTTCCCTTAGTCAAAGGATTAAAGCACAATTTACTTAGCATAAGTCAATTATGTGATAGTGGATTTGATGCCTCCTTTATTAAGAATGCTTGTATAGTCAAAGACAAGAGTGACAAGACCCTCTTTTCAGCTAGTAGGCAACAAAATCTTTACAAGATTGAACTGACTGATCTCTCAGATCAAAGTATAACCTGTCTGATGTCAAAAGAGGATGAAAGACGGTTATGACATAGAAAACTAGGACATGCTAGTATGAGACTAATTTCAAAATTGAGAAAGGATAACCTTGTGAGAGGATTTCCTGATATTAGTTTTAAGAAAGATGTTCTGTGTGATGCATGTCAGAGAGGTAAACAAGTAAAATCAAGTTTTAAATCAAAGAACCAAGTATCAACCTCTAGACCTCTTCAGTTGTTACACATGGGTCTGTTTGGGCCAGTTAGTGTTTCTAACTTGGCTAGAAGAAAATATGGATTTATCATAGTTGATGTCTATTCTAAATTTATATGGGTACTCTTCTTAACCCACAAGGATGAGTCATTTAAGGCTTTCTCTGTATTTTGTAAGAAAGTACAAAATGAGCAAGGTTTCTGTATTTCTACTCTTAGAAGTGACCATGGGGGAGAATTTGAAAATGAACAATTCAAAGTGTTCTGTGAGGAGAATGAGATCTCTCATAATTTCTTTGCACCAAGAACTCCACAGCAAAATGGAGTGGTTGAGAGAAAGAACAAATCTCTGCAAGAGATGGCTAGATCAATGCTCAATGAGAATAATCTCCCTAAGTACTTCTGGGCACTACATGTTATGTACAAAATAGAATACTTATAAGGCCTTTTCTAAAAAAGACTCCCTATGAACACTAAGGATCAACTTAGAAAGTTTGATTCCAAAGTGGATAAGGGTATCTTCATTGGATATTCTGAAATGTCTAAGGCATTCAGAGTTTACAACTCTAGAACCCTTGTGATTGAGGAATCTATACATGTTAAGTTTAATGATGACTTAAAGACTGATAGGAAACTATCAGATCTAGAAGATGAACTTGCATGTCTTGAAATAACCAGACAAGATAGTCAACAGCCTGACATATCTAAAGCAGAACCTGTTGAAGAGTCTGACAGACAAGTGGAGCAGACAAGTCATCAAACAAGTCAACAGACTAATCAAGATCAACATGATGATCTCAAAAGAGATTGGAAGTTCAAAACTCATCATCCTAAGGAATGATGACAAAAATTTTCTCATTTCAAGCCATAAAACTAACTACCAAATAAATATTATTAAATTATATAAATAACATCATATCATTTATTTTAAAACTTTCTATATAAAAGTGAGTTTTGTTTACACAACTCAAATGAAATAGATTATATTAAAATCGCTTTCCAACAAACAATTCAAACATAAAATCGATTATATTATGACCTATTATAACAATATTTGATTATACATATAATCATGAATAAAGACCCAAATTGGTCCTTAAAAAAATTAGGGGACCCACTTTTGGTCCCTAAAAAAATAAATAAATTAACCACTTAGTCCCTCGAATTTATAAATGCGGGACACATTAGCCTCTCCTGACTTGTCTATGTGTCTTGTTAACCATCCTGCCTGACTCGTTAGTGGTCATGCATAGCCTATGACAAATCTCCAACGTGAAAAATGAATAAAAGGTGAAAAAAAACATACACAATTTTCAGGTGTCTAAGTTTTAAAATTTTGCATGTTTTTCCACTTTCATTCATTTTTCACGGTGAAAATTTGTCATAGGTCACGCATGACTATTAACAAGTCAGGCAAAATGGTTAACGGGACAGAGCCAAGTAAACGGACGTCGAAAGTGGAAAGAGGGACTAATGTGTCTCGCGTTTGTAAATTTGAGGGACTAAGTGACTAATTTGGTCCCGAAATTTTTCAAGGAGTAACTTGGGCCTTTAGTCTATAATAGTTATTGCTAAATTCTTTCATTTTGTATGATATTTAGTACTTAGATGTACCGATGTAATTTCTTGTTCCTGTTTGACTTGCTTCACAATTTGGCTACATTATTAAAAAAAAATCATATATTAGGGTGACATGGTTAAAGTTGATAATTTTTTTTCATCTGTTATGATTTCTAGTACTCAGAGGTAATGATAAGGACTATTTACAAATAATTTGAAATTACAGGGACGAAATCTTATGAATTTTTTTACAAGAACTAAAACCAAAATTGATGAACTTTGCAGGGATTAAAAACTTATTTAAACCTTATTTGTATTTAATTTGTACCCTTGAACTTGTAATTAAACTCTATAAATAACTTAGAGCATCTTTAGAGGGAGTTCCTTAGGGGTTCCTTAAAAATAAAATATTCTTACAAAAAGCCATATGTGATTTTGAGTTCCTTAAATTTAAAATGAGTTCCTTATCTAAGGAACCTTAAAAGAGAGTTCCATAGCATTTAAATAAAATTTTGGCAAAATTACACTTTTATTCCCTTAAGTTAATTGTTTTGTTCAAATTGGTCCCTTAAGTTTTTATTGTGACAAATTAAATCCTTAAGTTATGTTCGGGTGACAAAGTTTGGCTTTTTTACCATTCCTTCCAATTTGTCAGATCCTATCCTAATGGCACTCCCAAGCCTATTTGAAAACAATAAATTAATAATTTTTAAAAATAATAATTAATAATAAATATAATAATAATTATTTTCCTTTTTTTTCAGCCTTCTCTTCTGTCATCTTCTTCAGCGAGGCCACCACAAGGTCTTCTCCGGCGACTGCGATGACACAACGACTGGGTGGCGGCTGCGGCAACTCCCTCACCTCCTCCACACCCTCTCGTCCTCCTCCGTCTCCCTCCACCTTATATAATATCCCTGGCTGCTCTATGGATTGACGACTGACCCCACAGACCAACACAGGTCTTTTCAACATGCTTTGTCCTCACTCACACGCTTTCTGGGAAAACTTCCCAGGAGGTCACCCATCCTAGAATGACTTCAAGTCAAGCACGCTTAACTGTGGAGTTCTTAAGTGATGGGCTCCCGAAAAGAAGATGCATCTTGTTGGTATAGGTAGTACCAATCAATTCATATAAGCCATCCTCTACTGTATAGTCTCATACCTACACAGTCTCAGGATCCCTCTCATTCAGGTGTGCTATCGGTTCATTCATCTGTCTTTCCGCCTAGAAGACTGTCAGGAGCCGCTTCTTGATCATGCCTTTTGCACCGGCAACCATTCCCCGCCTCGTCAGCCCTAGGTGTCACACCTTACCCCCTTTTCGATTTCGAAACCCTATAATCCTACCAGGCTTCTATGGCTTCGAGCCGAGATGATCGTGCACACTGTTCCACCACCTCGGATCTTCCTCTAGCACCATCGTGGAACCACCATCTGGCCATTGTCAATCTGTTCATCGTCTTCCGCGACGTAGAATTTCTATACAGAACCGCTGCCGTGGTGTGGAGGCGTCGCAAAGGACAAGGGAGAAACCATGGCGGTGAGGGTTCTGCCAGGATCGAAGGTGACGATGGCGAAGGACCAAACACAGAGCTGTGGTTATGGGTGGTCTCTCAGGTGGAGAACCATGGCGGTGGCATTGCCGGCAAAGCCATAGTGGAAGAACCGTGGTTTACCCGACCAAAAGCCATCGGAACCATAGTCAAAACGAAACCAGAAATTTCAGATCTGAAAACACAGAAGAAATTGATGGAAGTGGAGATGGTGTGATCTGAATCGAAGGGAGGGAGATCGATCTGATGCAGCATTTGAGAAGAAGGGTCTTGATGTGGTTCTCCTTTATCCTTGATTCATTTTGAGTAATTGAAGGAAAAATTGTTGCTGGGTGGTGGTGGTGGTTGAGAGAGAGAGAGAGTAATAAGAAGAGAGAAAACAATGAAGTGGTGGTGGTGGTGGTCCTCAGTCGCCACCGTCGCTTAGTCGCCGCTGCCGCCTAGTCGCCACCGCCTTAGAAGATTCACAGTGGGAGTGGGATGTTGAAGAAGAAGGAGAAAAGATTAAAAAAAAAGAAAAACTATTTGTTTACTAATTTATTTTTTTAAAATTATTAATTTTTTATTTTAATTGCCACATCAATGTGCCAGCTAGGCTCGGGTGTGCCACATAGGCCACAATGGTAACAAAGCCTTACCTTGTCACCCGAACCTAACTTAAGGGTCGAGTTTGTCACAAAAAAAAACTTAAGGGACCAATTTGAATAAAATAAATAACTTAAAGGATCAAAAGTGTAATTTTGTCTAATTTTTTTTTCATTTGATAATTGATAGTGTAAAAGAGGGAGAGAGAACTTGAAATTTTAAAGAGAGAGAAGTTAAGGAACTTTAGAAACTTCCGTTGTAGTGAAAATTGAGTGTCATAAACTCTCATGGACCCACTTAGAAACTTAAAATGGATTCCTTAAAATTTTATCATTAGAGATGCTCTTATTTTAGAGAAAATATTTTTTGACATCTGGGTGGTGACACCGTATCCACACCCCACCGACAAAATATGATGTTTGTGGAATTTTGATATCGGGCCCGGTAGAAATTGTTACCTTTATACGGTGTCGGACACTAAAATTATGTCCAAATATCAGACCTCTTAATTTAGGTCATAATAAAGTGGGACACTATCAGGGAAAGCAGAACCAATATCAAGGATTACGATTCACTTTTATTTTTTTCTTTAAATTCTTCGTCTTGTCTTTAAACCATAGGTTTATTCCTTTCATTTATGTTTCACCCTTTACAAGGGTGACGAAGTAATCTCTCTATGATGGGACTTATTTGACACAAAATAAATTATGGGGCCAGATTAAAAATAAAATAAAATTTAAGGGATCAATGTCTACTTTTGTCTATTTCTTTTTATTTGATATATGCATTAAAAGCATATTTTTTGGATTAATATGTCATTAGTAAGAAATATTCACTGTCGTAAAAAGTGACTAATCTTTGTCGGGAGACCTGAACGACATTTAAGGGTTGTCCCATCCCAACACAAGTTTTCAATATATACAAGAATTAAGAATTGAACCATTGACCACTTGCTTAAGGGGTCCAAGCTCGTTACCACTCGGACCAACTGCATATTAATTGGTGCTTTAAAAGTGTATTAATAACATTGAAGAAAATGAATGTGAAAAAAAAAACCATTGAAGAAAACATTTGATGAATAAATATAAATTTATTTTTCTTCAAAACAAGAATAAAGAAAGAAAAAAAAACTCAAGATTAAAATTAAACGTCACCCTTTTCATTTGTTTTTTAAAGGTTTTATAAACCCGAAGAGAGCAAATCAAAAGAAAAAGAAGTGAGAGAGGCTGCATGTTGAGGGAACTAACCTGGATGACAATCTGCAGCACGAGCTCCATCAGCGCAATAGCACCTAAAAGCGTATGTATCTGGGTCTTGGTCGAACCCCCACCTCCTTCCACTCCTCGTGCACTCGCTACAGCTACTGGCATTCCAATTCAATGTAAACCCTCTTTTTAGTGCCTCTTTAATCCCACCTTTCCCATCCTCCACTGTTGTGTTCACCACCCCACCTTTGCAATTTTCCCACGCTAATCCCGAATTTGGATCCTCCCAATACAAGGCCAAAACTGAACTCGTTTTGTTTTCTGCAGAACCCCCAATTCTGTTCTGCTTCAACGCTTTAGGCAACCATGTTAAGCCGCAGCCATAGAACAAGACTAGGTCCCTTTGGTTGGAAGCAACTCGAAACCTATACCTGCCAATTGTGAGGTTCTGAGCGAGAGCAACACACTCAGAGGTTGTTGGTTCTGAAAACAAAGGGTTGGAAACACGGAGTGCGTGGTTGTCGTAGAAAATTTCCTTTGATGTAGAACGGGTAACTTATATTTTGGCCATTGCCACAGGTCTTGGGCTCACAAGCTTCGAACTTCGAGTCCACGGAATGAATAGAAGTTTCAAACAAAGCAAAGAGGAGGAGGATTAAAAATATTGGAAAATGGGATGACATATTCCGCTAATAAGATAAGATAAGATACGAGTTATGAGACTGCAACACACACTCTTCGTGTCTTCTAAAGAAATTTTCATTTTATTGTTCTCGGGGGTGATGGAAGAAAGGATTGGCTTCGACCAATAGTTCCTTAGCAAATGTTTGGTCAGTCAATTCAATTGAAAGGTATGTATTTGGATTTGGTGCTACACGCCCCATTAAACGCGGGAAAGACTCTTTAATTTCAGGGTCAATGCCCTTAAGAAAATAAAGATAAAAAAGAGTTAAACGTATGAGTTCCGTTAAAGTTCGTAGGCCATCCAAAATCGTGGATTCTCTATCTAGAAGTGATATGATCATGGATTCTCAAGGACAACATGTCCCACACTTAGAAGACATTCAAGGACCAATAAGTCGTGCAAGACAAAGAAGAGTTCAAGATGCTTTACAGGGAGTAGTGGTCAACCATTTGAATTTCAAGCAAGCATTGGAAGAGGGATCTACATTGAACCTCTTATACATTGAAGTCTTGACCACTTAGTATAGGAACTTTGTAATAAATGTAGAATAGGACCTATGTAATAAAAGTGCTTTTTCCAATAAGCACTTTAGGATAGTTTAGAGTAGTGAGCTTAGGTAGTTGGGACAATTGTGCCAATTAGCCCTACATAGAATGTGAGTAGGAAACAATTGGGCCAAAAGCAAAGCCCACACTTGGGATTAGGAGGAGTACTGTGAGGCGCTAAAATGGCCCTATAGGATGTTGAGCTTCATGCCATCACCTATAAAAGGACATCATATCCTCATTTCTTCATTCAATGAGTCATTTGTGTAGTTTTCTCATTTTGAGAATTGAGAAAGAGTTGAGAGAGTCTCCTCTTGAGAGGTACTTTAGTTGAACCTTGATTCTCATCTAGAGTTTCCATACTCTAGTGGCGAATCATCCTCAAGGTTTATCATCCAATCCTCCTACAATATTGAATGTGGCGCCTCATCCCTATCATCTTCTCTATATTTCATTTTCTTATTTCAATTTATTTTACTATCTTGTAGTTTAATTCATATAATTATGCTTCTTCTACTCTTTTTGGTTTCCTTGATTCTGACTTAAGAATTTATGTTCTTGTTCTTGATCTATATGTGTTTGATCTAGCATTTTCAATAATCAAATTATAATTTATTGATTATTTAATTAAATTTAATAATATTTGACATGACGTAAAAAAAATTACTAAACCTAAAAATATATAAATTAAAATTAAATTTTTTATAATTTAAAGATATTAAAATCTATACTATTAAATAAATATGTATAATAGTTTCGTATAAGGTGTTTTTTATCCTCAAATTTGCGTGGCAAATGAAACATTTTTGTTTATAATTGTTGGTAGATGATTCCTAATACATTTTATTAGAAAATTCTTATATGTTTAAAATGTAAAATATTTTATAGAGAAATGTTCATAAGAAATATATATCATGTTTATGGCACGGGTCACTACGCTAGTCTATTTACAAACTGCTACATCAATAATGTTTGTTTCTTTTATTGGTAGTAAATGGAGATATAAAAGATAAATTAAATTAAATGAAATGAAAGAATTGATAATTATATATTTAATTTAGTTTGAATGACACAATCCAAACAACACCCATTCTATCAAGACTACTTTTAATAACAAAATATCCTAATATAAATATGTTATATATATAAACTCACTTTTAATCAAAATTAAATTTACAAAACTCAGTTCGTCTAATAAAATCAATTTACAAAAAGATTCTGATAAATCCTAAGTCATTGCACTCCACTTTTTTTTAATACTTGTATGAAAAAGTCTCCTTTAAAATTATAAGCTCATTTGTAAAGTAAGCAAATAAGATTATATCCTTCATTGATTTGATAAAAATATATATTATGATCATATATATATACTTTTTTAATTTATCTTTATATATCTAGGTATTTTTTTTTCTTTTAACTAAGTATTTCTACTTAAACATTATTATGAGATTAACTCTTAGACAATATTATTGCTTTTTTTTTAAAAAGAAAAAGAAAAAGAAAGAGAAGGCAATATTATTGCTACTAAGATACTCTTCCAATAATACATATTCACTTACTTTCTTCATTATATTATTAATAGCATACTAATTATTAACATTTGCCTATAAAACAAAAAAACAAAAAAACTCTTCCAATAATACTCCCTCCAGTCCACAATGTAAGCAAAAATTTTCAAATTTTTTGGTCCAAAATATAAGCAAATTTCAACTATTTTCTTCTCATTTAATGAAGTTATTCTCAAAATATCCCTTTATTTAATACAAATTTTGTTTTCCAATGACTGCTTTTATTCTCAATAACACAAGCTTAATAAATAAGAGGAAGGGTAATTTAGATAACAAGCTTAATTTTTTATTTTCAATGATTCTTTTAAATGAGATCAACTAACTATCTTAATATGTGTGTCCCATTTAATTTTTGTTTATAATAGAGACCGGAGGGAGCACATGGACCCATGGCCATAGAGGCGAACCTTGACAAATAAATGCTTACTCTTATCTCATAACTCCATTATCTATCTATGAAACTAAATTTGACATTCATATAATATTTTTCACATTTACATGGTGTTTATTCACCGATCCTTAGTTAATATAAACCGCATGTTCGACAAAAAAAAAAAAAAAACCCCTTGTCTGTTTTCTACTAACAGGAAAAAATAACAGCTTTAAACTGAGAAGAAAGATATATAGACTAACCTGGTTATATATATTGCAGTTGCAGGATTGTTTTAAGTGAAACGTATATATTACTATCATATCATTAAAACTGACAAAGTTTTAAACTATAAGATGAGAGACAGGCTAACCTGGTTGTGGTAGTGACTGTGGTGATTGTGGTTGTGGATTACAATTGGCAGTCTGAACTCCATCACGACAGTAACACCTGAAAGCATATGTGTTCAGGTTTTGGTCGAACCCACACCTCCCTCCACTTTTGCTGCACTCATCACAATTGCTGGCCGTCCAATTCAACAGAAACCCTCTTCTCAGTGCATCTTGAATCCCTCCTCTCTCATCTTCCACTGTTGTATTCCCCACCCCACTTTTGCAATTCCTCAACGCTAAGCCCAAATTTGGATCCCTCCCTATACAAGGCCACAACAGAACGCGTTTTGTTTTCAGCAGAACACCCAAACCCAATTCTGTGCTCTTTAATCTCTTCAGGCAGTGATGATAAGTCGCAGCCGTAGAGCAATAACACTTCCTTTAGCTTCGGAGCAACACTGAACCTTCTACTGTAATTGGAGAAGTGGTGGATTAATAGAGGAATACAAACACTGGTGCTTGGTTGTGAAAACGTAAGGATGGACACTCGAAGTGATTGGTTATTGTAGAAAATTTCTTGGACTATGTATTGGCCTTTCGTCTGTTCGGTGAGAATTGGGAAGCCATTTTTGGCACATGTGAGCTCAAAACCGGGATACGAACAAAAGGGTGGTTGTTTCCCTTTGATGTAGAAAGGGTAGCTTATATTTTGGCCATTGCCACACGTCTTGGGCTCACAAGCTTCGAAACTTGGATCCACGGAACTGATAGAAGTTTCAAACAAAGCAAAGAGGAGGAGGATCAGAAATATTGGAAAATGGGATGACATATTCCGCTGATAAGATAAGATACTAGTTCTGAGACTGCAACACACACTTTTCATATCTTCGAAAGAAATTTTCATTTTATTGTTCTCGGGGGTGATGGAAGAAGGGATTGGCTTCGACCAATAGTTCCTTAGCAAATGTTTGATCAGTCAATGCAAGTGAAAGGTATGTATTTAGATTTGGTCAGTCCACTGCTTATCATAAAAAAATGATTAGGTGCTCCACACCCCATTAAACGCGGGAAAGACTTCAAGAAAATAAAGATAAAAAAGAGTTAAACGTAAGAGTTCCGTTAAAGTTCGTAGGCCCTCAAATTCTACCTGACTCACTTTCTCCCTTCTAGGTTGCTCGTTCTCATATTATTGTTCTGTTATGTAAAAGTGACAATCACCGACAGGATATTGTGAATTGGTGACAACTTTAGCAATCTATTTTATTTTGTATTTTGTATAAAAAAAATCCATTTTTTTTGTTTGTATTTTTAAGTTTTCATATTTGGGTACTTTATCCTTGATGGAACCCATGTGGGTTCAATATGGCTTTCATTTTCTTTTACACAACGACTATGCTATTTTTACCACTAGTGTTTGATAAAATGCTTCATAGACTACTTTAATCCCAAGTTTTAAGGATTAATTCTTTCTAAATTAACTTTATAACTTAAAATGTACAAACCGAGATGGCCGACCTACAAAATCTATAATATAAAAAACAAATCAAATAAAGTGTTTATAAATTCTGTGACTTGTAAAAGCATCTTTTATTAGTACAAAACAGATAACATTTTTGATTAAAATGTGGTCATTGTGACAAAAATTGTTTGAACTGATTCCAACTAAATTTACAACATATGTTACTTAGAATTAAATTAAATTAAATTAGTAAGATCATGTATGAATGGGTGGCATATATTGCTTTGCACTATGCACTCACTAGTCCTATTTTTCTTGAGACTTCAATATATATATATATATATATATATATAACTCGACTCTAGAAAGGATATTGTGAATGGGTGACAACATTAGCAACTTATTTGGATTAATCTAACGGTCGAGAGATCTCTCATGTTAGTCATTAAATTAATTCAACGGCCGACGTTTGGTTGGAAAGAGAGGATGGAGAGGCAATCCAAATGGAGAAGTTCCGTAATTGGTCCGTACAAATGATTTTCATCTTCTTTTTACATAAGGACTACACTATTTTTACCGCTAATGTTTGATAAAATGCTTCATAGAATTTTGGGGTATCTAGGTGATGGATCCTAGCTATAAAGTCATCTTATTGTTTTTACCTATACGAGTGTATATGGTTGCACACGAACTCTAATTTTCTTTAACATTTGCAGTATTTAGTGCAGAAAAGACTATTATTCTGACTAGCTCTTTGGTTCTTGTGACACCCTACTCCCGGGTCATCACATGGTTACCCATTTACGGAAAAATAAGATTTTATTTGCTAGTTGCTTTCGGAAAATATTAATTTCTCAACGTGAATCTCTTCAAAATATATGGTGACAAAAGTTTTTCCTTTTAACTCCCTAACAACGACATAATCATAACCATACTTAGATATATAAGCATATACAGAAGTCATACAACTATACTACCTCGTAAGTTTCACACTTAGATCTTTATCAATTTCGTTTATTTCAACACATGACATCACATAAAAAGAACCTAAGCTGGTCGTAACTAACAAACAGTTATTGAGAATACCCTTATGGTCATTCCCACTAACGCATACTTCTCCAAACATCTAGGAGTTAAGTCCTCGAGTGACTTAGTGAATCCCTCTGCTTCGTACTAGTATACCAAAGGAGTGCGGTAGACTAGAGTAAACCTGTTGTATATTTGTAAGGGTGAGACGCCAATATATGGATTTAACACAATAACTAAAAGCGCGACTCACAAAACAGCATATACACACATACAATTATAGCAGCATACATTCTCATAACTAAACAAGTACTTTATCAATGGGTTTCATACCCCAAACATCAACGTTTGAAAACTATGCATGAACACTTCAATATATAGTCTCTACATTTCGCTAAATCTCCGGAGATCCCCAACAACGTGTAAATGAGCTGATCAGGCTCGATTGCCAGGTATATTAGGCACAACGTAGCCAGGTATATTAGGCACAACGTATTTACCATAGCACACTGTCCACACAAGGCACAGTGATTAACGTATATGGTATTGCCAGGTATATTAGGCACAACGTGTTTACCATAGCACACTGTCCAACACAAGGCACAGTGATCAACGTATATGGTTTTTCATTGTCCATCAAGGCACAATGAATCAACGTAGCATGAAATACCTCACACCTCAAGGCATTCACACAAAACAACGTGGCATGGAATACCTTACTCATTAAGGTACCACACTTCACAACGTGGGCACGTCTGCCAATGAATGCATGTAAAACGTTTGTTCTCATCATTTTTCTTTGTGTTCAGTCTTTATTTGCCGAAGCTCAAAATGGCTTACGACTACTCGTGATTTTCAACGTATTAACTTAACAACGTGTTTAAATCTTTCAACGTCAACACAGGACACGAAGTTCGAGTGCTGAATCACAAAACCTTAGACCTTGCAATCAGCCTTGGGGTTTGTGGTCGTAGAAAACAACATTTACCTTTTACAACGTAACCCACCATGTGGATATACAACGTGAAAAGGACACCAAGTCCATAACAACGTAATCTCATAACATGGATACTCAACGTAACACGGATCAAAGATCTTCGTGCTTAAATTAAAGAACACTAGTATCACGACGTCTCTGATACTAGGCTCACGTTTCAACGTAAACACCATTTTCGTTCTGTGAAAAACAAATCCAAAACAAAGTCTCCGCAACTTATCCAAGTTGACGGAAAATAACACGGTTAGAAAAACTCCTTTACAAAAACTCCTTTATAAAAACTCCTTTATAAAATCATCGATTACTTGAAATTCTTTTCTATAACGTTTATGTTCCAAAAAGAGAATCATGTGAGGCTCAAGTTTATCTAAAACACGTACTGCTGCTTTAAAAATACTTGTCGTCGACACTTTCCAATTTGCCGTCAAATTACATCTTTTAGCTTTTTCCACTTAAACAATTTTCTAAAATCATACTTAAGTTATTTTTGAAGATTAATTTCATAAAATACCTTTTAATAATATTACGGAATTTCTCACGTAAAAATTAGCAGTACTAAAATATTTTCACGGTTACGTCCTCACTGTGACTCATAGTTGACTTTTTATCAATAAATCATTAAAATAATAATATTTCTCAATACTCATTATTTTTTTTCCAAATAATATTTTCCACTACTATTATATCCAACATTTCCCATAAAACATTGAATATAATGTATATAGCTTATTAAAGCTTTTATCTGATTAAATTGGTTGTGCACTGACCACTGTCAGGCTTCACAAACAACACTCAACAACATCATCAGAATTATATCACCAGGCAGATCATGCATCATAGCAATATAATAAACAACTGCAGATAATTAAATAAATTAAAAGCAGATAAATCATCTAACACAGATAAACAACACAACGTAAACAGCATAATCAAAGCACCACAGCCACATATCAAGTATACAGACCACACTAAAGCTAATAGTTATTGGGAAAAATCCCTCAGGTAAGCTCCCCTTACCTCTTGAAGAACTTAGCCTCCGATTAAAAAAGTTGACACGGCTCCGAATAACTTTGACACGGCTCCGAATAATCGGTGACACACGTACGTGTCACGAAACACTAACCTTCAACAACACATCCAAACAACCAATCAAAACAAGCAAAACAAGCACCTAATCCTCTTTAATAGGTCACGGCCTCCTTAGGGTTTTGTGGCTCAAAATCACTAAACTTGCTTAAGTCATGGATTAATGATTCTAATATACTTAAGGAAATGGATTAGGGCTAAACAACAAAGTTAAGAATCAAAACCATCCTAACCCTCTAAATGGTAGATTCGGCCAAGATGGGTTTCAAGGGAAGAAATTTTTTTATCATCACATGCTCTTAGATCTAGACAGTATACAGGATTATAAGAACATAGGAATTAATTTCATACTCATAGGATTTTGCTATGATTTTCTATGGATTTTCAAACTTCTAGATCTAGAAATGGGAAAATATTATTCATGGCATAAACATGAGAAAAAATTGAATATGAAAGCTTAGATGATCAAGGAGTTGAGCTTTTACCTCTTGAAGATTGAAGAAATGAAAAAAATGATCAACCAACACTTATATAAAATCTGGACAGTTTGAGGGTGTGTTGGTTTTGTGAGTATATCTCATGATATACTCATCCAAAAATTACAAACTTTGGCTTATTGGAAATATAAGAAGAAAAGGAACAACTTTGGTGTTTAAGGTTTCATTTGGTTCGGATCATAACAGGGGTGAAAATAGGCTTCTTTATGCTGTCTCGCATGGATCTGAGGATTCTGGGCAGTTTCTGTATTTTGGTCATAACTCTCAATATACTCATCCGTTTTTTATGATCTTTAGCTCGTTGGAAATAAGAGAGAAAGAGGAACAACTTTCATGTTGAGAGTTTTTCGAGTTTCAGAAAGTAAGATGGTCATAATTTCGATGCAAGTTCGGTCAGTTTAGGACATCCATAATCATTTTCATGAAAAATGAACAAAAGTTCATCCCCCCACATGAACATAGGTTCGGCCTAGGCATGAAACAATCTCTTGAATTATGGTATCAAGAATGATTATAAGCACATAGAAATTGGTTTCACTATTTTAGGAGTTTTCTATGATTTATGGTGATTTTTCAAAATTCTAGATCTAAGACTTTGTTCATGCATAAAAGTAATGATATAGGCATGGAAATGGAAAAATCAATGAAGAACATAGCATTAAATGAAGATGAAGAGTAAGAATCACCTCTATAAAAACAAGAAATGAGCAAGAATCCAACACTTGCTTCACAAACTCAAGCTTTTGGAGTTAAGAACAATGAAGTTTTTGAGAGTTTGGAGAGGATGAAGAAGAGTGTGGAAGAATGGAGAAGGATGTGGAGACTTCTTCCACTTATGGCAGCCAAGGAAAGGCTTGGGCCTTGTGCCATTTGGGCTTGGTGAAAATGGGTTTGAATTCAATTGTTTTGGCCCACCAAAATGCTAAAGGCATAAACATAATCTAGGAAACTTATATGATTTCAATTGGTTTCATGAAATTTAATCCATGGACAAAGAATTTGGGCCTCAAGGCCGCAGCCCTCTAATGGTTTTGGAGCAAATATTCTGGCCCAATTCACTTAAAAAAGCATAGAAACTAACTTAGGGTCCAAAGTGCAATTAAGAGACTTAAGTGCAAAATCCTTCAAATTCTAATCCTAACCTTGTAGAATCTTCTAGACTCAAAAGTGTGACTCATCCATATGAATCATCTCAAAAATCTAGGATAAACTCTTTATCCGCTCTTGGAAACTCCGTCGCTCACTCCGTCGTTTACCCGATTGAAGATTCTGCCCGAATAAAATATTATTATTTCAGAGCTCATGCAATTTTTTCGAAACGTGGAAAAAGGACCGGGGCAAACTATAAACCCTAATGGTTTCGTTCGCAGATAAAAATTAGGTCTTCTGAGCAGTATAATTATACTGTCAGTGAAATTAGCAGACCGGGCTCCGTCTGACTTTTCGACCCAAAATTTAATCATAAGTTCCTTCACTCAATTGAAGCTGAGTGGTGAACTCCGTTTAATTAAAATAATTTTCTAACGTTCCAATAAATAACATAAATTTACTCATTATCGAAAAAGGAAAACAGCGGAAAATCGGGGTGTTACAGTTCTCAGAAAAAACTATTATTTTTAGAAACGTGATCAGGTCTTTTTTTCCTGCGATTCTCATGAACATCATTTTCATCATGTAGGTGATGTACTCATTCTCTACTTATTGTTTTATGGATGACCTTATCTTGTAAGATGATATTTTGATACAGCCTTTGAGTTCAAATGAACGTACATTTTTGGTGTTTATAGGTTTTACCTAAAATCAAGTATATATGTAATGTGTGTAATAATTAAGGTTCATGGCCAACAGCATGTGTTCCATTTGGACACTTGAGGGGCAAAATGAAATTGCGCTACTTAAGACAATACTTTTTCTCATTTTGATATACTTTTCACGAATCCGGATTCCTGCAATAAAAAGTCATGCATTCATACATTAATCATGCCAGAAAGGTCTGACTTTCCTTCAAGTGCTGCAAGTTTTATCGAAAGAATCCATGGGAAGAAAGTTTAACCCTGGCCATTCTAGTAAAAATGGCCTTTAATTTGACATTAGTTGGGAATCTCATTTATCTAACGGAAGATTCATTTTGTTACCAATAGTTGCGGCCGTCGAGTCGAGTAAATAAAATGTTATGTAATAGTTACTGCGTTCGGCAAATTGTGAAACAACTTTACAAATTTTGATTCCTCCCTGTTTTCTCTCTGTCTTTTTTTTTTCCCAGTTTCTGTTTTATTTTTATGAAACCATTCTCCACAACTCAAATGAAATAGATTATCTTAAAATCACTTTCCAACAAACACATTCAAACATAAAATCAATTCTATTATGACCTATTATAACAATATTTGATTATACATATAATCATGAATAAAGACCCAAATTGGTCCTTAAAAAATTTAGGAAAAAATAAATACATTAACCACTTAGTCCCTCAAATTTATAAATGCGGAACACATTAGTCTCTCCTTCCGCTTTCAATGTCCGTTTACTCGTTTATGTGTCTTGTTAACCATCCTGCCTGACTTGTTAGTGGTCATGCATAACCTATGACAAATCTCCACCGTGAAAAATGAATAAAAAGTGAAAAAAAAAAATATACAATTTTCAGGTGTCTGAGTTTTAAAATTTTTGCATGTTTTTCCACTTTCATTCATTTTTCACGGTGAAAATTTGTCATAGGTCATGCATGACTATTAACAAGTCAGGCAAAATGGTTAACGGGACACAGGCAAGTAAACGGACGTCGAAAGTGGAAAGAGGGACTAATGTATCTCGCGTTTGTAAATTTGAGGGAATAAGGGACTAATTTGGTCCGGAAATTTTTCAGACTAATTTGGGCCTTTAGTTTATATTGCTAAATTCTTTCATTTTGTATGATATCAAGTATTAGAGGTACCAATGTAATTTATTGTTCCTGCCTTACTTGCTTCAAAATTTTGTTACATTATATAAAAAATCATATATTAGGGTGACATGGTTAAAATTAATAAATTTTTTCATCTGTTATGATCTCTAGTACTCGGGGTAACGATAAGGACTATTTACAAAAAAAAAAATTGAAATTACATGGACGAAATCTTATGGATTTTTTTACAGGAACTAAAACCAAAATTGATGAACTTTGCAGAGATTAAAAACTTATTTAAACCTTATTTATATTTAATTTGTACCCTTTAACTTGTAATTAAACTCTATAAATAACTTTAAAACCAAAAAAAAAAAAAAAACTCTATAAATAACTTAGAGCATCTTAGGTGGGAGTTCCTTAGGAGTTACTTAAAAATAAAATAGTTACAAAAAGCCATATGTGATTTTGGGTTCCTTAAATTTAAAATGAGCTCCTTATCTAAGGAATCTTAAAAGAGAGTTTCATAGCATTTAAATAATTTTTTTCTCCATTTGATAATTGATAATGTAAAAGAGGGAGAGAGAACATGAAATGTTAAAGAGTAGTTAAAGAACTTTAGAAACTCCTAATGCAGTGAAAATTGAGTGTCATAAACTCTCATGGACCCACTTAAAAACTTAAAATGGATTCCTTAAAATTTTATCATTAGAGATGCTCTTATTTGAGAGAAAAGATTTTTTGACATCTGGGTGGTGACACCGTATCCATACCCCACCCACAAAACGTGATGTTTGTGGAATTTTGATACTGGGCCCTGTAGAAATTGTTACCTTTATATGGTGTCTCATACTAAAATTGTGTCCAAATATCAGACCTCTTAATTTAGGTCCTAATAAAGTGGGACACTATCCGGGAAAGCGGAACCAATATCAAGGATTAGGATTCATTTTTATTTTTTTCTTTAATTTCTTCGTCTTGTCTTTCAACCATGGGTTTATTCCTTTCATTTATGTTTCACCGTTTTCAAGGGTGAAGAAGTAATCTCTCTGTGACGGGACTTATTTGACATAAAATAAATTGAGACCAGATTAAAAATAAAATAAAATTTAAGGGGTCAATGTACTAGTTTTGTCTATTTCTTTTTATTTGATATGCATTAAAAGCATAATTTTTGGATTATTATGTCATTGGTAAGAAATATTCACTGTGTGACCAATCTTTGTCGGGAGACCTGGAGGATATTTAACGGTTATCTCATCCCAACCAAGTTTTTAATATATACAAGAATCAAGATAAGATAAGATACTTGTTCTGAGACTGCAACACACACTTTTCTTATATCTTCTAAAGAATTATTCATTTTATTGTCCTCAGGGGCGATGGAAGAAGGGATTGGCTTTGGCCAATAGTTCCTTAGCAAATGTTTGGTCACTGGTCAGTAAATGCAATTGAAAGGCATGTATTTGGATTTGGTGCTCCACGTCCCATTAAACACGGGAAAGACTCTTTAATTTCAGGGTCAATGCCCACAAAAAAAATAAAGATAAAAAAGAGTTAAACGTAAGAGTTCCGTTAAAGTTCGTAGGCCCTCAAATTCAACTTGACTTGCTTTCTACTTTCTAGGTTGCTCGTTCTCATACTATTGTTCTGTTATGTAAAAGTGACAATCATGGATCAGAAGAAAAATTGTGTGCGAACTGTGAAGTGTTTGAGAATAAATCAATAATATCAGAAATCTGTGTATACAAAACTTTTAAGTTTACACAAAATTTAAGTACTAAGTTCTTTCTAAATTAACTTATAACTTAAAATACAGACCGATAGCATTAATTTATTAGTACCTAACTGATAACATTTTGATAACATATTGTTTGAACTGCTTCCAACTTAATTGACAACATCTGTTAATTAGAATTAAATTAAATTAAATTGATAAGATCATGTATCAATGGGTGACATATTGCTTTGCACTATACACTCACTTGTCCTATTTTTCTTGAGATTTCACTATATAATATAACTACTCTAGACAGGATATTGTGAATTGGTGACAACTTTAGCAATCTATTTTATTTTGTATTTTGTATAAAAAAATCCAAAATTTTATTTTTGTTTGTATTTTTAAGTTTTCATATTTGGGTACTTTATCCTTGATGGAACCCATGTGGGTTCAATATGGCTTTCATTTTCTTTTACACAAGGACTATGCTATTTTTACCACTAGTGTTTGATAAATTGCTTCATAAACTACTTTAATCCCAAATTTTAAGGATTAATTCTTTCTAAATTAAATTTATAACTTACAATGTACAAACCGAGATGGCCGACCTACAAAATCTATAATATAAAAAACAAATCAAATAAAGTGTTTATAAATTCTGTGACTTGTAAAAGCATCTTTTATTAGTACAAAACAGATAACATTTTTTATTAAAATGTGGTCATTGTGACCAAAATTGTATTAATTCAACGGCCGACGTTTGGTTGGAAAGAGAGGATGGAGAGGCAATCCGGATGGAGAAGCTCCGTAATTGGTTCGTACAATAACATGATTTTCATCTTCTTTTTACATAAGGACTATGCTATTTTTACCACTAATGTTTGATAAAATGCTTCATAGAATTTTGGGGTATCTAGGTGATGGATCCTAGCTATAAAGTCATCTTATTGTTTTTACCTATACGAGTGTATATGGTTGCACACTAACTCTAATTTTCTTTAACATTTGCAGTATCTAGTGCAGAAAAGACTATTATTCCGACTAGTTCTTTGGTTCTCAGAAAAACTATTATTTTTTGAAACGTGATCTGGTCTCTTTTTTTTTCCTGCGGTTCTCAAGAACATGCTTTTCATCATGTAGGTGTTGTACTCATTCTCTACTTATTGTTTTATGGATGACGTTATCTTGTAAGATGATATTTTGATGCAGTCTTTTGAGTTCAAATGAACGTACATTTTGGTGTTTATAGGTTTTACCTAAAATCAAGTATATATGTAATGTGTGTAATAATCAAGGTTCATGGCCAACAGCAAGTGTTCCATTTAGATACTTGAGGGGCAAAATAAAATTGTGCTGCTTAAGACAAGACTCTTACTCATTTTGATATATTTTTCATGAATCTGAATTCCTGCAGTAAAAAGCCATGCATTCATGCATTAATCATGCCAGAAAGGTCTAACTTTCCTTTAAGTGCTGCAAGTTTTATCGAAAGAATCCCTGGGAAGAAAGTTCAACCCTGGCCCTTCTAATAAAAATGGCTTTTAATTTGACATTAGTTGGGAATCTCAATTATTTAATGGAAGATTTTATTTATTTATTTATTTATTTTCCCAGGGTATCCTCCACGCATAACTACAGAAACTAATCCCTAGAGCCGGATAGGACCACAAGGACAGCAAAACTCTCCCTCAAAAATTTTAACGTTGCGGCAAAGCTCTAATGGAAGATTCATTTTGCTACCAACACTTGGGGCCGTCAAGTCGAGTAATAAAATGTTATGTAATAGTTATTGCATTCGGCAAATTGTGAAACAACTTTACAAAATTTGATCCCTCCCAGTTTTCTCTCCCTCTCTCTCTATGATTTTTTTTTTTCCTTTCTGTTTTATTTTTAGGAAACCATTCCCCTCATCTCTAATGTCTTGCTTTCAACTTGTAATTTTTTTTTTTTAACCTAAGGATATTTTAGTTCACATTTACAAGCATTATGACTTACAAACATCTAATTTAAATGGAAGCACATGATTGCTTATTTATTTTAAGTCATGATTGTTTTTTAAAAAAAAAATAATCCCAAGACAAAACTAATAGATGAGTATTAATTTGATCTTTTAAACACTTTTCTTTCTTTTGTTTTTGGACTACAAAAACTTTGAAGAAACACTACTGGAAAAAAATTGTTATCTCAATAACTTTTGCATTATAAAAAGCAATTATTCAAAATGATTGTTCAAATAACACAGTTGCTGCTAGAAATTCACACTACTACCAATGGAGAGAGCCATGGCAGATGCAAATTATCCATCAGTGAACATAAAACGTGGGTAAAAGTAGTCATGGTAAATATTGATTAGTGGCACATTTTATTCGTCATTGAATAAGGGAGAACATGGGAAAGGGAGCATATCCTAAATCTAGGTGAATTGATTTATCAATACATGAGTAAAGATTGAAATTTTCTAATCTACAAGGATTGAAAAGATTATGGAAGTTCATTAACCTGCAATGCTGCCTACTTAATCGAGAGATGATCCTGACTTTGGTGGCACATTAGGCTATAGCAACACAAGTACACAACTACTATACAAAAGAATCTACTTCTTGCTCAAATACAAATCCCATTTACGTGAATTCGTGGATATTATCACATATACATCTTTTGCTAAGGGACATAGGATACTCCAAGTACTTGGAGGTAAGGAGTTCAAACCCCACCCTCATCCCCCCTAACATAACAACTAACATTAAATACTAGTATTGACTTATCAAAAAAATAAAATAAAAATTTGCTTAGGTTATAAGAATTGGGAAAAGACTCCTCCAAAGTGAACTTATCTCTAAGGTGAACAAGTAATGGTGTATTCACCATTGGATTGTTTAGTGAATTGAGATCTGGGAGCACTTTATCAAATCAAGGGTTACTTTCTCACTTTAGAGACAAACTCACTTTAGAGGAGCCTAATCCTAAAAATCGCGATTACGAAAAAGAAAAAAATGAAGGATGGCATAAAGAAAAGGAGTAAACCTATGACACTTTAACTCCACTAGGCCGTTTCCCTTCCATAGCATCCTTCTTATTGCGACAATCAGCACATAGAAAAGGACCTTGCCAAGGCTTCGAACTAGTGGAAAAAATAGAACCTGCATGGACAGAGACGCCCTCACTTGAAGCAAGGTCAACTTGGCATACAGCACATATGAAAATGCCAGATGTTGATTGCCCCAAGTTTTCATCATTTCCTAATCTGCAAGATGTAACAAACTATTAAAATATTTATGAACCAGACTACCAGAGAAGTTTTGAAAATGTATTTCCAATTCCAATTAAATATATAGAGGAATATGGATATAAAATTAGCTATGCGTAAAAGCCATTGAACAAGAAAATCATGTAAACAAAATTATAAAGACATGTAATGCTTCCAGTTCCAGATAAGAACAATTTCACTACAGAACACATACCAAAATTGGACTGCTAAGGCCTCTACGATGCATGACAGCTACAGTCTTGATTAATCAGTTTGTGTTTTATTTTGACCCTCAAAATTACTCAAACATTATTATTTATTTGTTTAGTTCCTTTTCTACTAAGGAAACTGATTAACAAGAGAAATTATGAATAACTTGTCTCTCCTACCCCACCATCAATAAGCCTCCACACAAATCCTAAATGGTTTAACATTCATAACTATTATTTAACCAGTTACCATTACTCCCAATTCCCCAAACTTAATCATATAATAACTTCTACTTTTCATGACTAAAATCCAGTGGGGAGAAAAGCAGGTTCAAAGAACAGAAACAATATGAAAGGTCCTTCCCTGTCATAAGACTTTTTCAATACTTGTAATGTGAATTTTTTTGCTATAACAGAGTATGAGATTACCTTTCAGCAAGCACTGCTGATCCTTCTTCAAATAGTTCCTCCACTATATTTATAGCTGAAAGCTTCTTTGAAAGCTTACCAGCAGAATCAAGGGACCTCTTCCAGAACAAAAATGCTCTCAACTTGTTCTGCTTTTTAGGAGGGGGTGGTGGCGGCAATTCATTATCAGGTGGGATTATGTCAACTACAATGCAAGTTGTATCATCCTTTAACCCTCTTGTTCTTAGTGCTTCCTGAAAAATAGGATGAACAATAAGAAACTTAAAATTATGTGGAGGAATGTCAAGCATGTGCAACATGATGGTAATGTCAAATCACAAGCGAAAACGCATGTTAATTTGACCAAAATTAGCAGATAGCGTCATAGCGCTGTATTACCTTTACAACCTGCTTAGCAGCAAGTTCAGCAGGCAAACCATGACAAGATTTTGCAGCCATTTCTGATGATAGAGCATCCCAGATGCCATCAGAAGCAACTATAAGCCTCCCACCAGCCTTTGATAGCTATAATCCATATAAAATGTCAGATTTCACCCTGAAGACAGAACTAGCGCTATCCATAGGCATTATAATCAAAGATGTGAAGTAAAAGAGATCATGTGGAAACAGCATATACCTTCACTTGTTTGACATATGGTATTGGAACTATAAACTCTCCAACATCCATGTCTCCTATTGACCTAGAAAGGCATAGACCCCCGGGCCAGCATCGAAGGGGACCAATCTGCGATGGTTCAGAAATACACATTTAAAATAAGATAATCTAAATTGAATGTCCTTAAATCAGCTACTGAAAAAAAAAATATACAACAAAAACAACCACAAATGAAATATCTTCCTTTCTCCCATTTTAAGATGACAAAGGTGGTGATTATGTTATAAATTATAATATGCTTACCTCTGCACCGCCAACAATGCTAAGCCTCCCAACTTCACCTCCACTTGCAGTAACACGTTCCCTCCTGTGAGTACAGTGCAACTCATTACCATGTGCATACAGGGAAAGCTAGGGAACAAGGCCTTAGAGATAAAAACTTACTCTTCAATATTCTCCTCAAGTCTGTGATCAACAGTTAAGTTGGTAACAGCACCACCCTGGGCATCTAGTATACAACGGGAGTCTCCAACAGATGCAACTGTCACAGTCCACCTATCCACTATCACAAATGTAGCTGTGGTTCCAGAAGTTTCTCCTGGAGATAACCAAATAAAATCAGCTAGGAATAAAATGTGAAATTCCTAATCCTCCTATTCATTCTTTCCTTCCCCTTGAAAAGTTTTATAATCACCAAGAAGAAAAAAAATTCCACACCTCTTCTCTGAAATTCCTTGTCAGTCTTCACAAACCCAGCAACCAATGCACAAGGTAAAGCTTGCAGCCACTCCGCTCGTCCAAGACCTCGAGGGAGAGCACCCAACACATGATTTAACAAATTCTCCCTGGTATAAATTGCTGCAGCATTTCCATTGTGCCCATCAAAGATCTGTAAACCAAAATAAATGAATGATCATCTCAAAGGATGATGCTCAAACCAAGAGTTGAAAGACAAAGCAAATTTTCAAATAAAATATGACGAACTGAAAATAAGCAATCTCCTGACAGCCAGTTACTGTGTCATGCAGTTCAATAGGAACAAATATAATCTAAGATAGAAAAGATGAAAAATACCGCGAATACAGAGAACGATGATGAATAATTCCCAGGCACTCGCTGACAATCAGTCTTAATTAGAAAGTAATCCTCCCCTTTCTTAGACTGAGCAGCATGCCCATACCTCACAGTGGGCTTCTCCATCTTCTCATTCTTCATCTCTCTGCTAAGCAATGCAGCAAGAGGCACGAGATCATGATGACGCCGCCTCCCTTCGCGAGAGGCCATATCTAGCCACACCAGTTCCCTTCTCTCAGACACAATTGCTCAAACTCACCAAGCTCTCTTTCTCAAAAGAATATCAGAACTCCAAAAGTCCAAACTTGAAATAACAAGCTTTGTCTCAACTTGGCACAGTAAACATCAAATTGGCACAAAAAACATGACTTTGTCTCAACTTGATCTGAAGTCATCACAAACAAAGTAGTCAAGCTAGGATCTAATAACTACCCACTGAAGACTAACAAAAACCAGATAAAACCCCAAAGTGCAAGATGCAATTTTTCACAATGCATAATATCATTTATACATTGTATGACCCAATTTAGCCCCTACTGAACCTCATGAACGATGAACTTTAAAGGTTTTTCAATTTTTTTTTTTTTAAGGAAAACAAAAAAAGAGGAAACTTGAAGCTATGCAACATAGAATAGAACATAAATTCCAAGCATAAAAGAAACAAAGTTGCTGAATTACCAGAGAGAATGTCTGGATGTACGCCCCACGAGAAACTAGATGCAGATCTGACTGTGACTACCATGCAAACATACAGAAAAGAGGGCTTATCAAAAAAAAAAAAAATACAGAAAAGAGGAAGAAAAATAAGGCAAGATATCGGATTGGATACGAAACGCGTGTTGATGAGAAGGTATGAACTGTAAGACCCATTAATCTAAAACCCCACAACCTTCCACTATAATTAATAATATTAAACAATTTCCCATAAGACACGCTTAAAAATAAAAAATTTAATATAGGACCAACCCATGTCAGCTTCTAAACATTTTCTTGGACAAACACTAAAACAAAGAATTTTTTCTTTATTTCCATTATAAAAATCTCATTCCTCAGCAATGAAAAGGAATAACAGTAAAGTGAGTGCTTTCATACATTGAAGGGAAGAAAGTGGCTTTTGGTGAGATGCGAGTTGCTGACTACAAAGCAAAAATATTAGACTGGATAGCATAAAAAATTTTGTCTCATGTTTGATTTGGAAAGTAGTCAGGAGATTGGACAAAAAAGAGGTGAGAAACAGGACAAAAATCTAAAATTTTGTCCCCCACTAAATGATATGATAACTTTTTATCCAATGGACAGACTACTAAAAAAGACAAAATTATCCTTATCTCTCTTCTCTCTCTTATATATAGTATTATTACGGAAGTAATAATATATTATCATATATATTATATATTATAAAATATATTATATATTACCTAATACTTACATTTACTAATAATATATATTATAAAGGGTATCATAATAAAATTAATATTATTTTACTTGTGTTGTCCATTATCTATCAAACGATGTATATGACAAAAAGTTATGTGGCTCAAGCGGTTGTACTGTGTTATCCTATTTGTTATGTGTTATCCTGTGCACTAATGCCTATCAAACGCACCCTAAAGCTTTGTGTCAACAAACAAACAAAAACCCACTCTTTGTTTACAAAAATATTATTTAGGCATATAAAATTTGACAACATGGGATTCCGAGTTTTAGGTTAATGAGTTCAAATTTAAGATGTTCAAATAACATTATTATTCTATTTATGATAACAGTCGAGGTTGCGTCTATTGTACACCGAGTTAAGTTTAATATATTAAACATTTGATAAATTTGTGGTAACAAATGAATTCATAATTGTCCCTTTGAGTCAATTCATCTGACTAAGTTGCAGGACATGAATTGTTAATGCGTGTCACCCATTTCTCATTCTCCCTTATTCCCTTCCCTTGAAAGGCCTCCTATGAGTTTCCCCTAAACCCTAAAGGCATAAGAAATTGAAATTCTTGAAGAGTGAGAGAAGGGTTCCATCTGACAAACTGAAATCCTTGAAGAGTGAGAAATGGGTTGGATCTAAAGTTGTAAAAGAGAGGGGAGAAGTTGCACCTTGAACGGAAGTTATGCCTCGTTTGAGACAGAATAAATGGCTGGTAGTAAAAGTTTTCAAGCATGGGCCTAGCATTTCACATCTATTGTATGCGAACAATGTCCTTCTTTTCACCACCTTGTTTGTGAATTTTTGCATTGCTTCTGGTCTTAAATTGAGTATGACAAAGTCTAAAACATTTTACACCCAAGGGGTCCTTCGAGCTACACAGTAAAAGTTTTTTGCTTTATCTTCTATTCGGATCACAACCAACCTGGATAGACATTTAGGATTTCCTATTTTAAAGAGTTGGGAAAAGAAGGATGGTTTTATATACATAGTTGAGAAAATGCATAAAAGACTGGCTTCATGGAAGAACAAACTTCTAAACAAACTAGGTAAGAATTCCTGCTACGAATTCCAAGTGTCATTAAGGCGTAGAAGAAGAAATCTCACATTGTAAAAAATTTAACAAGTTGAAGGCTATATAAGTAAAGAAGACCTGTAGACATTGCATTAAGGTTTTGGGTCAAGATATAATGTCAAACCCACTTATGTGGTTCTTCACTTAGCCCATGGAAGAATATCACAGCCTATAGAAGAGGATCTCCCGGTGTTGGCGCTCCCTCGAATGTTAGGAATGAATAAATTTCCCGGTGTTGGTGCTCCCTTGAATCCCAAGTTGTATCAAAGTCGATGGTATCGACTGGGACGAATATTAAAGAGAAGGCTATTGTCAATGGATCCATATGTGGGGTCTCTTATGTCGAAAATCTTCCTAAAAGTGTGGAGGATAAGTGGCGTATTTCGTTGTGGATGATGAACAACGACAATACAAGTACAAAGAAGAGCATGTGTGGCCCAATTTGGAGGTGGGCCAGGCTCTTAGTAACATCGTCAAGTACTCGAAAGGCTTCCGTGCAAGGAAGAGCGACACTATGTGAATGACTCACACTTGAGGCAGAGATTGTTGGGAATTCCAAGTGTGAGTAAGATGTTGATGAAGGAGTCCCACATTGGAAATAACTTTACAAGTTGAAGGCTGCAGGATTGGAGAAAATCCATAGACGCATTGTCTTAAGGTTAGGTCAAGATATGGCATTAAAGGCCACTTATATGATTCTCACTTAGCCATGAAAGGATATCACAACCCATCAAAAAGGATATCTTGGCATTGCGCTCCCCCAATGTGCAACAAGTGGTCCTGATGTCTAACAATTCCAACATACTACATGCAAATTATGTGAATTTCATCTTTAGCAATAATCACAATAAAGATTTACATTTGGTGAGTTGGAATAAGATTGTGAGGCCTAAATCGGAAGGGGGGCTAAGACTCTGCATTACTCGGATAGGGAATGTTTCTTGGCTAGATAAGCTAACTTGGAGCAAGATTCATCCTTCTAACAAGTTTTGGTGCAAGTAATCACATCTAAATATATTCAAAATCGTCATTTTTTATATTGTCATGGAACTTTTTGCATATTTGGCTACCAACTCAAAAGGTTCATGACCTTCTCCATGATGGTTATAAACTTTGTTCGGAAATAGGAATGCATCCATGTGCTATGACTCTTGGACAAAAATATGGGTCTCCTATGCTAGTACATGGAATATGTAAACATTCTAGAAATTAAAAGGACATAAGAATATAAGGTTTTTCATTTGGTTGGTCTATCATGGCTCCCTGCCAACTAATGCTCTTCGCTCTAACAGAGGCATGGCTAGCTCTCCACTCTACCAACACTGCCATTTACACGATGAGACAATCTTGCAATGCCTTAGGGATTGCTCATTCTCTAGTCGTCTTTGGCAAAGGTTAGGATACTAACCCCTTCCTTTTTACATCTTAATGATGATCTAAGATGGATAAAGGAGATTGTGGCAGCTGGAGACTCAATCTTCCTTGTTGTGATGGTGCTGCTGGAGAAGTAGGAATACCATGTGCTTATGTAATGAGCATTATAGCATCCATCAACTTGAATATGCATAAAATCATTTGGCTACCTCCATCATCGTGGTTGACCCCTTAATTGCACAGGCTCGTTGCTAGAGAGATGGTTAGTTACGCTTGGCCCGATGACAACTTTTAACCTCTAAGTGTTGTGGGAGTTGCCTTAGGAACCCGGGTAGAGCAGAGTTTGGTGATCTTGTTAATTTGGAATGACAATGGTATGTGGGTGATCTGGTTTGAAGGCTTCTTCGGTCACTTTATCAATCTAAATGCTTAATTGTTATATATTCTTAATGATCGAAAGCCGGTTCTGACTTGGATTAAGAAAGATATTTTGTATTTCCAATTCTCAATAGGATTTTGGCCCTTATTTCTGTCACTCCTCTCGTTTTATCATAACTATGCTAAAACAATTTGGTATATTAGACCTGTTTGCTTTATTTTCAGTTTCTTGTTTTTAATTCCTATTTTTAAAAATAATTCCAAAAACGTTACATTGATTTCATTCAGTTTCCTACTTCTAAAGATTTCTACAGGAATAGTGAAAACAAAAAAAAGAAGAAGTTATTTTTAGTATTCCTTGTGCAATTTTTTGAAAACAAGAAACATAAGGAAAACAATGTACCATTTATGAAATTATTTATGAAAATAGGAAATTGAAAACAAAACAAATAGACCCTAGAGACTTCTTGGCCAAATATTGTGTCTTCGGTTGGAGCAAACCCATACTGTGACACCCCTCTACCCTGCATGTATTCAAAAGTGATAACACAGATATAAAAAAGGAAAGAACACATGCAAATAATATCATAATATTAAAAACCGGGTAGAGACTGCCACATTGTAACATAACGCGGAAAAACCAACACATGATTATAAAGAAACATAACATAACAACAAAACCATAAATGAACCCAACCCCGATGTCACACTACAGAGCTGGTATAACCAATCCGATAAACAACTCGGATAACAAACTGAAACTAAACATAACTAAACTACTGAAAGCGGGAAATCCTAACTACGAGTCGCGGCTCCTCAGAGTCACTCCTCAACTGGCTGCTCACCGACCTCTGCATAAAAGATACATGCCACAAACCAGAAACAAAGAGATAGGAAGTAAGAAACATGTATATGAATATAACGGCAAGGAAGCAGTTAGCAAGACGAGCATACATCAAACAAGCATGTTATAGCAAACAACAAATATAACGTAACAATTATCATCATGCAAACGTGTATGCTATGCAATACAACGCTGCTCCACTACTCCATTATGCATGCGGATCCAAACTATCTCAAGAAGTCAACTTCAGAGTTACATCTCTACGTTGGCCAATAAGTACCAACGCCAGGATAGCCGACGCACCTTACTCTCAGATGCGCCACAACGGGTGTACATGATTCCCTAACTCTCGGATGAATCACCGTGGATAGCCAAATCGTCTTACATGCGGATGACCTCCCCTATGTTGCACAACCTCCACCAACGTCTCCAATGCGTGAATGCATGCTCGACACAACACACAAACACAACCACCACCTCCGCTTGGGCCATTAGGCTACCCAAGTTTATCACCATTAACACCTCAACCACTCGGCAATCGACGATTATCGTTATCGTTTCGTATTTATTCTATTAAACACTCTGGTCGTTATGCACCAGAGATTACCACCTTGACCATCAAGTATCAAGGCCTCCTTGGCCACTCTGCTACAAAGGTACATCATCATCTTTAACACTCTAGTCATTAAGCACTAGAGATTACCACCTTGACCATCATGCATCAAGGCCCCTTGGCCACTAGGCTACCAAGGTACAACATCTTATCTATTGTCTTTTGGTCTTCATGTTTTGTTGGTGTCTTATTAAGTTTTTTAAGCGTTTGGGGTGAAAACCCATATTTCAGCATTCTGGTTCTGTTCTGGTCAGGTGAGCACGGGCGTGCTCACCCTCAGCACGGGTGTGCTGGACCTTCAGGCAAGCACGGTCATGCTGCTTGTTAAGCACGGGTGTGCTCAATGCGAGCCCTACTCTGGATTTTAAACTGGAGCACAAGCGTGCTCCCTGTTAAGCATTGCCGTGCTCAATGGAGCGTGGCTGTACTGATCTGGGCAGAAAGGTCGCAGACCCTTTGCCAAATCCTTGGGACAGTTCATAGATTCAACCTATTGGCTTTTACTAATCCGTTGAACATCAGATTCATTATTCTTAATCGTTCTTCATGTCTTATCATTATGGGGAGTTAATCCTTTAATCACAGCTTCGTTATTAATGTCCCTAGAACACTCACTAATCAATCCTAGGGTCTTTTATTAAGCCCTATGAACATAACCTTACCTCTCATACTACGTTCATGTCTTATGAACAACTGGGAAAACATCCTTTAATTCTCATTATCATTATTAACTTATTTTAACTTCTTAACATCATTGTTGGCATTAACATCCTCAACAGTCAACACTCATTAAGAGCATAACATCAAACAACAACCAATAACATCATAAATCATCATAAATATGACATCATATCATCATCATATTCATAATAGACAACAATCATTAACAAGAACATTCATACCCATATTATAATCACAAACAGAAATCATCAAATAGCAATTAAGCATATAAACATGTTATCAAAGGAAAAGGTAATGGGTAACCCTTCGTCTTACGCTACCCCCAAGCCTACATACTCATACTATTCCTTCTCCCCATACCTAGTATGAAGATTCCCAAAGGATAACGTTGGTAAACTAGACGCGTTCCCTCGAGCGGCTCGACGAGTTCCTCAAGCCTTGGCCAAACAAGAAGAGGGTAACCAATTAGTCTCTAGATCTAATAATAGAAAAGAGACTAAGAAAGAGGGAAGACAACGTACCTTAAACGACAATATCGTGGTACTTCTCTCCCGAAACTAGAGCAAGAACACCAAGAACTTCAAGGGTTTCGAGGGAAGGAAGAGAGAAGAGGTTTCTGTCACACTAGGATTGCCCAATGTGTCAAAATAGGGTTTAACACGGTAACCCTCGTGCTACTGTTCTATTTATAGACCCTGAGACCCGAGCACGGTCGTGCTCCTTGTTGGGAACGGTCGTACTCAACTTAGCGTCAGCGAGACGCGTTCTCCCATTGAGCACAGGCGTGCTCCTAGTTAAGCACGATCGTGCTCACATCAACGTCAACGAGACGCAGTCCTCCACTTAGCACGGTCGTGCTCCCTAATGAGAATGGCCGTGCTTGTGACTCAGACAGTCACAAGACACAAGCCTTAGCATGGGCGTGCTGGACATGAGCATGGCCGTGCTCATGTACCAGAAAGGGATTTTAAGCCTAGAAATCCCACTTAGTCCTTCCTAAACATCCTAGGCAAACAAGGCAAACACAACAAGCGTTTGTACAAAAAACGGGGTGTTACACATACGGAGGCAACAATTGTAACACCCTTCTCGGACGCTACATTGTCTGTGACATTGTCGCAAAATCGTTTAATGCGGAAAATAAATTTTCCGAAGATACGGACTTATTTTTGGTATTCTTTTTTGCAAATAAGAAATGAGGCAATAAGTAATAAATAATCATACATTCTCCGTGTCTACATAATACCTTCATAAATTATTTCAAAAGATAAAAGTCATGTAAAGACAGAAATAACTACAGCCGGAAATAACAACGCTATTAAAACAACATGACTAAGAAAACATAAATATCCTTGGAGACGCAGTTCAATAAAAAAAATTATAATCACAAGGACTCATCATGATGGCCTGTACAAAACGACGACGAGGTGTCATCATTGTACAACAATAACAACTGAGAACAATACGTATCATCACACTGGGGTTGAGCTCTCACATCTTCCATATGCTAATCTCTGAAGGTGCGTCCTCATAACCGGTCCATCTCATATCCAAAGCTGGTTATGATAGTAAAGCAGTACTACCGTCTTTGTTGCAGAACATAAAATAAACAGAAGACCAGAAAACACAGAAAATGAGGTGAGATCCCCATTCATTATACACATAAAGCAGGCATGCAGTGGTATGACCCACATACATGTTACAACATACATATATCCATATTATCTTCCATTCTCATTCCGTAGCTCAAAACTCCAAGAATATACAATACCAAACTAAATGGTAAACTTAGCAAGCATACCAGACACGATTTGTCCATCGAGGGACGAGAATAGAGAGAAAACTGATTGAAACTGCATAGTCCCATACCTACACAGCCTCAAGTAATTCTTGATCCTAACTCCGGAGCTAATTGACATTTTGGAAAGGAAATGATCAGTACAGGTTTCACATACGCCTACCTCAGGCACCATGTGTGACCATCATGGCACACAAGGCTTAAATCATATGTATGTACAATCATAATCACATGTGATCTCAAACTCTCTGTAAAACATTCGGCTTTTTACGAAACCTCTATAAATGGGAAGCTCGGCTTCCTAGGCACAACGGTTTTACTGAACATCGTATCAACTATGCATTTGGAAAAAATTGCCGGAATATGTCCAATTGGTCTATCCATCGGATAACCTCGTGATTCCACCGGAATCCATTTGATGTCAATCTCTGACGGACGATATTATCGGGTCTGAATCACCAGCCCTTCGTTGAGCCATAGTTCTCAAGTAAACTTTCCATGTTTGTGTAAAGATGTTAGTCTAATCATTTATTTCTTTTCACTTTTCTATTGGAGCCTTTTTGCTTGGTTTCCAAGAAGTCAAATTATTCTGAGTCCATTAAGTCTTATGGATGTGTGGATATTGAATTATCCACACTTTATGACAAATGGTCTTGCTTCACCATAAGTCATAAATCATTAAGTTCGTGTTTTCACTAAGTCACTAACTCATTTTATGGCAAATACTAGTCTTTGAAGACTAAAATCATTTTTGGCTTAAAACCAAAATCTTTAGATAAAATCAAATCATTTTGAACATAAGTCAATCATTGGTACCCAGGTACTAAATTTCTCGAAACAAGTTCGTGATGATACTTGAAATTCTACTCTATAAAGACAAAAGTCTCTTTGGCATAAAATCAAAACTCTTTGGCTAAAACTAAACCATTTTGAAGTAAGATTTGAAATTAGTCACCTTAGTACTAAACTTCTTAAAATAGTTTCCCGAAAATACTTGAAATAATTAAAAGATTGTTCTGCCCCTTTTTACTGTATTTAGGGTCGAGACTCCGTATTTTCAAAAATATAATCATTTTACTCGAATGTTTCACTTTCCTAAGTTACAATACCCCATGTTAAGGTATTAAAATACTAATTTCAAACTTCACTTACGGTTTGCTCAAATACTCTAAAAGTCGACCAAAACGTCGCTAAGCTCAAAAATCGCGTAATTCTTTTTTTCAACGAATTTTAACCCTAATGGTCCAAAACTCATTCTGGAGTCTTAGGACACTTAGTTGGGTCTTAAAAATAGTTTCTAACTGTCTAAAAACTGTCTTGGCCGAAACTCCTACTTTGGCCCATTTTCTAGATTCGGTTCTTTGAAAATTTCATTTTTAAGTCCACCAAAACTTAATTTTTGTTCTCCTAAGGCCTAAACTCAAATTAAAATGTTACGCTTTTATTCAGGCGTAAAACCCTAATCGGGAAACCGACGGAATCAGCAACGGAACTGCAGAGATAGAACGGAACACCAGAGGAGCTGAGCTATGGGATGACTCATCAAGAATTTATGATGCAATTAATGTTAGAAACTATGAGTTTGTAAGTGAAATGACCAAAATGCCCTTTTAGCTTAACCTAACCTACGTTTAGTTAAATTCTAACCATGGTTAAGAAACCATGGTTAATTCTTGTGGACCAAAATCAGCCACACCTTCATTTAATGTGAGCCACATGTTTATTAACCATAGTTAGCAAAGTAACCCTAGTTAAGTTAATTATTAACTATAGTTAATCATATATTAATTAAATAATCACAAAACCCATTAATCTAAAAGTTAAAAACCAAACAAGGCCTAAGATTTTCCCTATAAAAAGTCCCTCAAAACCGTGGCCTGCCCTCCCCATTTCACTTTTCATCTTTTTCATTCTTCTTCTTCTTCATTTTCTTCACAAACTCCATTATCACCTTCAAAAGCTTCAAGTGTTTCCATTGAAGAAACTTGCCAAGATCATCAATCTCCTTCTTCTACTTTCCTAACTTGAGGTGAAACTATTAAGCTGTGGTGTGATAGCGAGGAACGTCGAGTTCGGGATCTCGGTGCTAACTCAGGTGGGGAAAAGAATCAACCTATCGTCGGAATCGATAAGTAGTAGATTATATGATAATTGTGTAGGGCGACCTAAACCCTACTAGTAGTCGAGTAATCGACAAGACCAAAATCACATTGGAAACCTTTTCTGTAAAACCAATGGTGATTCGAGGATTGTAGGTTTATCGACGTTAGGATGATTTTATCTTATCTGAGGTTGATTGAATTTATTATTATTATTGAATTGCTTATGTGATATTTTGTGATATTTGAGTATTTCTGATATTGTGTTATGCATGATCTGTCTGGTTTTTAATATTGTGCTTAGTGAATTTTAAGCAAAGATATATGTTGTTCAAGAGATAATGGTTTTGGGTGTGAGTATAATGGTGATTTAGAGGTGCCTAACCTAGATGAATTATTTTAAAGAGGTGTTGTGACATAGAATATGTGTAAAGACTTTGATGGAAGGTTAAGGCACTAAGTTGTTAATAATGTGGGTTGGTGAGATTCATGTATAGGTGTTGTTGTCCACAACCGTGTATTGGTCATATAATACACAAGGACAAAAGTGTATTGGTAATATAATACACAAGAATAAAAGTGTATTGGTAATATAATACACCGTGTATTGGTGATATAATACACGAAATCACATCTGTGTATTGGTAATATAATACACCGTGGTAATATAATACACGAAATCAAGAGTTCTCGCTAGACCGTTCCACCTTAGAAATAGGTGTGCAGCTATAGTGTTATTGGTTTGCATGAGATTGAGGGTAGAGGATGACAGTGTATTCTTGAGGATGATTTGTTAATCATGTATGTTGACTGTCTGTGACAATTAATATATAATTTACTATGACTCTTTTCCACTTTTTGATGATAAAATTGCTTCTTATCCCCTATATTATGTATTTTTGTGTGTCTATTTTATTTACGTTAGAAGACCCGATGGAGGAATATGTTGCTGAGGAGCTGGACGGATCTCTATATGAAACGGAGGTTGCTGAGGAGTTAGACGGAACTCCTTATGAACCAGAGGCAGGAGGTCGAGCTGTGACCCATGGTGATTAGAGTATAGATAGTATGGCCAGTGTGTCTAAGAAGTATTTTTATATTTTCTGCTAAGTATGACTTTTGTTAAGTTTATGCTTGTGAGGGATCCAACTGAGAGGATATCCTCAACAGTGTTTTGTAATATGTTTATGAGACATATATGTGTATTCGTAATATAATTATGGTGTAGTGTTTAATTAATGGAAGTTTCATGTTGATTTACTTAAGTTTTAAATTTTACGTAATTTCACGTTAAGCGCGCAACTAAGTAATTAATGAATAAGGTTTTTAATCTTATAACACAACGGGACACAATGGGGTGTCTCATTTAGGCTAGAAAAACCCATTTCTAAGGAAGGCTCAAAATGCAAAAGCTTGAGAGATAACTTGTATTTATATTGATGAGAGGATCAAGAATCTACTCGTAGTTTTTGAATCAAGTGAATGGATGGTGTGTAGATGTTGTTGGCCGAAATGATGAAGAAGGAAAGAAAGAAAAGCTTTGTGCTCATGAACTTGATAAGTTAGAAAGTGAAATGAGAATGTGTGGAGGATAGGGGCTGATCGAAATTTGTGGTGCAAGAGGATATGTAAATAGTACTGATATGTATAGATTAGGATAGAGATTGCAACAAAACAATGATGTTTAATTTCAAAAATTAGAGATTTGTAGAATAGACTTATGTAACTAATAAGATGATGATACAAATCGTTAAAATTAAATTTGAAATTTGAATTGAATTATATAATTAGATAAACTGAAATAAATTCATAAATCGGTTAATTTTAAATATAGTTAGATAATTCGGTGTTATTAACATCATAAATTAAAATTGAAATAAGGCCATAAATCGAAATCAAAAAATTGAAACAAAATCATAAATCGGTTATTTAAAAATTGATTCAACTTAGATAATTAGATAAGATAATTTAAATTTAAAATTTAATTTCCAATTCCAATTTCAATTTAAACTGCAACATCATTTCAGATTTGTTTAAATTATAAATTAAAATCCCAATATTAATTTTCAAATAACAATATTTACGCACTAATAGATAACATAGGTTAAATTTACTTATAGTCTTTGATACAAGTGGTTATAGTCTTGAAAAATATACCTTTGTAAGTCTTCACCTCGCGCATTGGATAATAACGACTGAGTTTATAGTATTTCCCAAATCCATAAAGGCGTTGAAAACATCCATATAATAAGAACCAAAGAAAGCACATTCCATCCTCACACTGTATTAACATCACAAACAGGCATCCAAAAAATAGGAGTAACTGAAATTAAATATGCAGTTATTAATCTATAGTGACAGTATTAATACCCATCATTGTACAACTCCAAAACCCTCAATTTGGATTTCTTTCCATTCCATTCAATTTCTCGTTCAACACCAAAAGCAGTAAGAATACCAATTACATCTATCCATGATATGATAAATACTTAAAATGAGAAAGCCATATTTCGACTAATCACAAACAAAAGTAAGACTCACCAACTAAATAGCATCTGTTGAAGTTGTTGTCACTGAAATTGGAGAACGAATAAAATGTGTAAGGACTCCCTTCAATCTTCGAATTCTCCATAATCTGCACATCTGTCTCGTATTTCAAATTTAGTCGATATTGATGCCTCGTTGTTCTGTAGTCACCACCATTTGAAGCCACCCCAAAATCAAATATTGTATAAACACGTGATTCAGCTAGTTTTGGCTGAATCCTATATATTAGCGTCCTCCGTATCGAAGCTTGTATTTTTTATCCCTATAAAATATGGACAAATTAGTAAATATCAAATATGAATAGAAAAGTAAATTTAAACAAAAAAAAATGTGTTAATATAAATAATCAACCTTCTCATCCATCAACAACATCTCCATAGCATATGGTTTTCTTCTCATCATCAAAACCTGGTACATACCATATCCGCATAACCTTAACCTTGATCGTCCAATCCTCCTTTTCAGACGTTATGTCATCAAGAAAAGTATATTGAGATGCCATTTTAAGTCAATAGTGAAATCGAAGGGAATATGTAAGTGGTACTGATATATATATAGATTAAGATAGAGATTGAAACAAAACACTGAGGTTTAATTTCAAAAATTAGAGATTTGTAGAATAGACACACATAACTAATAAGATAATGATACAAAGAGTTAAAATTAAATTTGAAATTTGAAATGAATTATATAATTAGATAAGCTTAGTTAAATTTAAATGTGGTTTAAAATCATAACAATATTTAGTTAGATAAACAACTTACGTAATGTTGATCATAAATCCATTCATTTCAAATATAGTTAGATAAATTGAAATCATAATTTTAAATTGAAATAAAATCATAAATTGAACGTAAATAGTTAAATTTAAATAATAAATTTAAATTGGAATAAAATCATAAATTGAACTTACGTTGATAACAATATTTATAACAATTTGAGATTTGATTTTAATTTAGTAGATTCAATTTGAGATTTGATTTTAATTTAGTTATATTAGTTTTAGATAATTAGATAAGATTAGTTAAATTTAAAATTTCAATTCCAATTTCAATTTAAAACCTCAACATCATTTCAGATTTGTTTAATTTAAAATTAAAAGGACAATATTAATTTTTTTACTAACAATATGTAGTTAGATGAACAACTTACGTAATGTTGATCATAAATCCATTCATTTCAAATATAGTTAGATAAATTGAAATCATAATTTTAAATTGAAGTAAAATAATAAATTGAACTTAAACAGTTAAATTAAAATAATAAATTTAAATTGGAATAAAATCATAAATTAAACTTACGTTGTGGCTATTTACGATTTGATTTTAATTTAGTTAGATTAGTTAGTTGTGGCTATTTTATTATTTTATTTTTTAATTTATTTTTTTCATGTTATTTTTTGTTAAGTTTATAAATTCAATAATAAATCCAAAAAACTCTAATGTTGACACTTGTTGCACAGGAAAATTGACACATGGCAAAACCACATTGCAAAGGGGATAGAAATATATTGTTAATTAATTAATAGATTTATAAACTTAACAAAAAATAACACAATAAATTACCTAAATTTAAATCAAATAGCTGCCAACTATTGATCTACTGAAATCAGATAATTAGATAAGATTATTGATTTGCTTGAAGATTTAATATTTGTTTTAAATTATTATTAAAATTTAAAAATGAGTCTTCGAATTAGAATGAATTAAAAAATGTTGGATTAACACAAATGTTGAAGAACAATTATTGATTAAAGATTTGATTTCAAATTTGACATTTGATCTTAACTCAAAATTGAAATTAAAAATTCAGTTTTCAAATATGATTATTTACGTTTAAAAATAAAATTTTGAAATAATTAAATGACATAATTATTGGTTACATGGTAATTCAATTTTTTGTACCCAAAAATTAATTATTGGTTGAAGATTTGATTTTAAACTAGAAATTAGAAATTAGATTTAAATTCAAATTATTAAGGTCAAAATTCAATTTAAATAAGATGATATTATTGATTTTAAATTTAAATGAGAATTGTTAAAGGCATGAAAGAAAACCAAATTGACGGATGTGGAGTTGTACAATGTTAGGTATTGAAATCTGGTAAAAAAAAAATGATAGGTATTGATGCTACCACTATAGATTAATAACTTCAAATTTTATTTCAATTACTTCTATTTATTGGGTGTCCATTGATGTTCACAGTTTTTTAAAATCGTTAAAACAATATGAGGATGGAATGTGCTCTCTTATGTTCTTATGTGGATGTTTTCAATGTCTTTGTAGATTTGAGAAATGCTATCAACTCAGTCATTGTTATTCAAGACACAGAGGTGAAGGCTTTTATAGGTAGATTGTGTATACTAGAAATGTTTTTGGATTATAATTTATTTTTTAGCTGAAGATATTTAATGAGCTATCTGTTTTGGGGCTCTCTGACACTTTTTTCAAAACAACACTTTTATTTAAGATAATAAATAATATATTTTAATTTTAATTTTATTGTTAAAAATAATGTCTGAATTATTTTGACTTATATGATTCTAATATTTAATTTATTAGTATAAAGAGTTTTTACATTGTCAAATAATACTAAAGTAGCACTTCATTAAAAGGTTTTATGCTTATCAAAATTTACTTCAAAATCAAATATACAAAACTTTGTCATCGTCTGACAACATAAAAAATCAGTATATCAAAATTTATAATTTATATTTCATTTCTCAATTTATTAAGCATGTCATTCAATTTGACTAATTATATGGTATTTACATGCATTATATATTTTTATATAATTTGTATAAATTATGTTAAAAGCTTTATATAATTAATATTTCAGAATTCAAAAGTTATGTTATAATACTAAAATTATTAAACAAATAATTTCAAAAATCACCAATAATTTATCCCGTGCAGGCACGGGACCAAACTCTAGTTTTATAACATAAACAACTAAAAATATAATTGATTGATAAGAAATAAAGATAAACGATATGTTTTTATTTTTTTATTCTCAAAATCTAGATAAACAATTTAAAGTGTCAAATATTACTTCATGTTAAATATTGACCTATTAACTTATAATCATATCCTCGTTAAAACAAAAATATTGTGCTATAAAGCTTTAGTTATACACAGAATTTAAGAAAACATCGTATCATCATATATCAATTATAAAAGAATGAAGCCAATATTAAATCATAGATTCTTATATTTATATCTATAAATAACTTTATTAATTGAATTAATTGTCACCCTAGTATTCCTGTTCGGACCCCAAATGATAATGTGGGCTCAAATGAGTAATTAGCACATCAGCTGTCCTAGGGCTTTTTTTACTTAAGTGGTGCAATTTGGTTGCACAATTATCGGACTAGTGTGGTTTTTAAAGTATTTACGTAATTAGAGTGAGTCGTACTTGACATTAATAAAATGCAAAATGAAACTCATATCCCTCCTTTACGAAATACTTTTATATTAATAAATTTTTTTAAAAAATAATATATAAGAAAGTCGTATACGATTTCCATTTTTTATAAATTTTTTTTCACAAGTCGTATGAGACACATATGGCTTCTATTGGTTATAATTTTTTTTTTAACATTAACAAGTCTCGTATGGGTTATATATGACTTCATTATTATATAGTTTTTTTTTTTATAAAATTTATGAAACATGTGATCATGGCATCTGTCGTTCACGGGACAAACCAAATGTGAGGTCTGGGTCATTGACGGGAGCTCATTGCCACCATTTTTTTTTTATAATTCTATTATAGTTATTTAATAGTTAAAATATTAGGTTTTAATTTGGACTCTCTTTTATTTTTTGTTCTATTTTGGTCCCTTTTCTTTAGTTTAGGTATTAATATAGTCTTTTCTATTTAAAATGTGGTATGAAGATGAGCAAATCGATATAACTTTTATAAAATAAGGAACCATTTTGAAACAAATAAAATAAAGGAGAACCATTTTGAAACCAAAAAATGGATCACATTGATTTAACTTTTGTAAAATAAGAGACCATTTCGGAACAAAAAAAAAAAAAGAGTGACCACATTGATAACTTTGAAAAAAGGATCACTTTGGAACAAAAAATAGAAGAAGGACTAAATTGACCTAAAATAAAGATAAGGGACAAAAAGTATAATTTAGCCTTATTTAATTTTATATTTCATGTTGTAGTTATTTTATTTAATTTTATATTTCATGCTGTAGTTATTTAAATTTATATTTCATTCAATAAAAAAACTTCATTTTTAAATTTTATAAGAAAAAACAAAATAAGTCGTGGTTATTAACATATTATTAACATATGACAGGTTTCATAAATATTTTATAAAAATTATACAATAAAGAAGGCGTATATGACACTTACGACTTGTTAATTGTTTTTTATAATAAACAGAAGTCGTATGTGTGCCATACGACTTGTGGGAAAAAATTATAAAAAAAATGGAAGTCGTATGTACTATATATGACTCCCTTACATATTGGTTTTTTTTTTTTTTTAATTTTATGAATATAAAAGTGTTTCGTAAATTAAGGATACGACTTTCACTTATATTTCGTAACTGATAGATACGACTTATACTACTTGTGTAAATATTTTTAAAACCACATTATTCACGTAATTTTGCAACCAAATTACACTACTTAAAGACAAAAGCCGCTGTCCTAGCCTACTGTGTGGAGAGTCATGTTAGATAGGAAGGTCAGAATGGGAATACTCACGTGGTAGGGAGTGAGAGACGGGAGTGAACCGTGCAAGGGGGAATCCTTTTATAAGGGTGCTGAGTAGAAAGAGAAACACTACTAGAAATTCATGGATTACCTGTAGATTTTCCTGTGGATTTTTTCTGCGAGAATTTCCTGCAAATTTTGCTGCAATTTTTCCAGAAATAAGGTTTTTTTCTATAGATTTAAATTCGTAGGGAATTTTTTAGGGAATTTTGACATTTCCTGCGAATTTCCCTGCGGATTTAATTTTTTTGCAAGAAAATCTGCAGGAAATTTCCTACAGATTTTAAAATGAGCAGGAAAAATTACCCACAAAGGTATTACATATAGGTAGGAATTCGTAGGAAAATCTGCACGAACCCTGTTTCCTGCGAATTTTTGAGCAAAATCCACGGGAAAATTTGTAGGTAATCAGAAGGTGTCTAGTAGTGAAAGATATATTGGAAAATCATTTGTTAGTGATGGGTAGAGAGCTTGCTCTTTATAGGAGCCTAGCACCGTGACAGTAGGAATCTCCATTCCACTGTAATCCTTTTTTAAAAAAAAATAATAATAATACACATTTGCCTTTCTCTCTTTTAAGTTCTTTTACAGCTCATTCTTTAGGATGCTATGTGTTTTAGTACATTAATTTTGATGATGAGATACAAGAAGCAAAACAATGAGCTTAAAGAAAAGCCAAAGTGCAAGACTTTCAAAGGCCAAGAAAAGAACTTCAAGGGTATACATATAAATAGAGTAAATGGTCAATTTGGTCCCTGAAATTGTGAAGTAGTATCAACTTGATCCCTGAATTGTACGAAATAGCAAAAATGTCCCTGAAGTTTCAAAACGTTATTCCATTCAGTCCCTCCATCAACCCCAGTCTCTTAACGCCGTTAACATGGCTGATGTGGCACGTTAAATGCCTAGGTGGCACCCATGTAAGCATCCATGTGGCCTCCACATTACATAATGCAATTTCAGGGACCAAGTCGATAATTTCAGGGACCAAATCGATACTCCATTCTCTCCTCCCTCTCTCCTCCGCCTTCTTTTGATGGCCACCTCCTTTATTTCTTCTCTCTCTTCTCTTCTTCTCCTTCCTCTCCTCCCCCAACTTACATTCTTTGATGCAAGTTTTCTCACCTGAGATGAATTTTAGCATTGTCACTCTTTAATTGAAGCACTTCTTTGTGAAGAAGTGGAAAATGAGCGGAAGTAAGTTTTTGCTGGTAGCTCTCTGTAATCCTTGCGGATGGTCCAAAAGATCTCAGCTCATCTCTTCATATTAGGCATATTTTGTCTATGAGGTACCAAGCACTGTAAAGCTAGTTCAAGAATCTTTTCCAGTGCCAAAGCATTTGCTGCAGTTTGATCCGGTCTTAGGTCCAAGACCGAATTGGCCTCTCCCTCAATAAACCTCTTCATAGCCTGCACTTATAGCTAGGTTACTATAAAGAATCTATCTTTCTTACTTGCTAAAATTTTGAACAAAATTGATTATCATAGAAGAACTTTTTTTCCCCATAAAATTGTGAAAAATGACTAAAAGCTAAAAGCCTAAAATAGAAAAGTAAAATGGAGGAAAACATACACACCAATTTTACTGTTATTCGCTCCTTGAGTTCAAATTTTGGTTCAATGGGACGTCTCCTTGTGATGAGTTCAAAAAACAAAAAAAAAGAGGTGAAGACGAAGGAGAGGAAGGAGAATAAAAGGAAGAGGGAGAAGAGAGAGGGGAGGTGGCCAGCAAGAGAAGGAGGTGAGGGGGAAGAAAGAAAGCAGTATCGATTTGGTCCCTGAAATTATCGATTTGGTCCCTAAAATCGTATTTTGTGATATGGAGGCCACATGGATGCTTACATGGGTGCCACCCAGGCACTTAACGTGCCACATCAGCCACGTTAACGACATTAAGAGACTGGGGTTGACGGAAGGACTGAATTGAATAACATTTTATAACTTTAAAGACGTTTTTGCTATTTCGTTCAATTCAGGGACCAAGTTGATACTACCTTGCAATTTCATGGACCAAATTGACGATTTACTCCATATAAGTACGGTCTTAGGATTATTCGTAAAATTCTAGTAGGATTGACTCTCAAGTAAAATTAACTAAGAATTGAACTTCAAATTGAAAATGGGCTTCAAGGGTTTCAAAGTTTTAGAAAAATACTTTTGAATCATTAAAGAATTGATTCAAAACTCAAAATGGTTTTCAAAGTATAATAGAATATCTTTCAATTTGAAAAACTTAGTTTATTTGCTGAAAAAGGGGATTTTAAATGATTATCTATACACCCTTATAACATATTATTTCTTGGATTTGAGAAATGGTGTTTCAGGCAGAGAGCTCTTTATTGATTATCTCTCGTATACTTTGAGAAAATGGGTTTTTGGACTGAGAGCTCTCAATAGATTAATTTTTTCATTTTTTTTTATGGGGAATAGATTAAATGTTCTTGAGTTGTTCTTGAGGGGTTTATGGGCTTCACTTAATCAATTAAGTACACTAAGATAAGATTCACCTTTTTTTTTTTTTTTTTAATTTCATGTAATAAATAAATAACAAATTGTGAGGTACACTTGTGGTTGAAACAATGAGATTCTATTGTGTTTGGATATGAAATTCAAAGTACATTAGACGATGTTTTATCTTCTTTGAAACGACATTTTTCTATTACCCTAAATTAGAAACTTTTTGATTCATAATCACTTCATAACCTGTTTTTGCACATACATCCTAGATCAATCCGGTAATCAACACCACCATAGCAGTCCATTTTTTCTAATGGTGATTGAATGGTGATGGTCAATCTATGCAACCTATTGAGGTGGTGCCATCCACGAATTTGTGAGCTGAAAAGTCGATTTTCTTATGTATACTGATAACATACAAATGACATTGTTTTAATTCAAAATCTAAAATAGTGTGTGTTATTGGTTAGATGTGAAAATTAAGGTGCATAAATGAAGCCACTCTTAGGGAATATCTTCTCTAGTTTTTTGTGGTGTTCTTGGTTCTTGGAGAAAATTATTTGAACTTGTTGTTTGCGTGTCTGTGGCGAAAAACGTTGAGCATAGGCACTTCCCTCATCTGCTGCATGTTGATGAGAGCTGTTTGCTGGAAAACTTTCCCTGTGAAAGAAAACTTAATGATAACTCTTTTAATGAACAGTTATTTACTCTTTCTTAGCTTGAGTTTTTGTAATCTTTAAGTATTTTATGTGGATATTTTAGGTGTTTTAAGTTAGCTTAGTGTAATATGTCTCTCTGTATAAATTTCGTTTAATTTTCTGTTTTTGAGTGTCTAAGAATATGCTTAATGTGTTTCTTGAGTTTTGTTAGGTTTTTGTTGAAGTTTAGAAAAGCTGCTTGAAAATGCTATGGGCATGCTGCAGCATACGGACGCGAATTCCATATCAGAAAAGGACAAAAGCTGAACACCAATTTCTCTCTCCTGACAGGCTGTCCTAAAAGTTGAGGACGTGACTTTATTGATTCTTTTGGGTTTTGTGGTGGTATATTTGAGGAAATGGGCCCAAGCCTTTATTTTAATACATTACTTTGATGGCCCAAAAGTAAGAAAGAGAAAAAGAGGCCCTTTTTAACCCTAAAAGAGGACACACTTCATTTTCTAATTTCTGACCAAGGGAGGCAACAGCTGGGGGCGGAAGACCGCAGCTGGAGGGTCTTCTTCTTCCTCCTCTCCATGGTTCCATTTTCGTGCTCCTATGGCTTCTTCTTCCATTTCTTATTTTATTTCCAGATTTTGTAAGCTCAGTATGAGCTAGTTTGCTGCAGCGTACTGGTATGCTGAACTTGTAATGAATGTTAGTTTCTATTATGTGATGCTTTGCTACTGCATTTTCTATTAATCTGTGTTTAAATGCTGTTTTATTTAAGCTTGGCCATCTTAAGTAGAACTTTAGCTTGCTGAACTTGGTAAAGTAAAGTTAAGTGGATTTGGTTAAGAGATAAGGGTTAAGTCTCTAATTGGAAAATTAGTAGATGTTGAATGGATTAGGAATAATCATTCAAGTTCTTAAGCTAGCTGGAATGTGCTTATTAATAAGAGGGTGTAATTAATATGAATCTAGAAATAGAAGGCATTTAATGAACCTTATCTTTCAAGTGTTGGAAAACACAACTTTAATTTCCTGGAGCTAATGCTGCAGCATGGCGAAGCACAACTGAAGCTAATTAGAAATTACAAGGGATTCATACTAGTAGCTGTTTTACCATCTTTGTTCACAACCCCATTTTATTATCTTGTTATCTTATTACTGCTTTTTAATATTGTTCTTTTTAATATTTGAAAATCAACACTTTCACACAACAATTTTTGGTTACCTACTCTAACTCCTAGAAGATATAATTTGAACTGGAATTTGCTACAGCATTACAATCCCTGTGGGAACGATATCTGAACTTACTTTCTATATTACTTGATGCGATTGTGTATACTTGCACAAGCTTAAAGAACAATTGTTTTTAAACGCAACAAGTTTTTGGCGCCGTTGCCGGGGATTGTTAATGGTGTTAAAATTTTCTTTTTAGATTATTAGTTCTGTAGTTAGATTTTCTAATATTCTGGGTGACTTGCTGTAGCACAGGGTACAAAAACTGTATGCACAGGTTTTTGACACCTGTATACAGACTAGCTTCTCCTGCAGCACTATCTGTTGTAAGCTCTGTAATGGCTGAAGAAGAGAAGCATGATAGTATGGCTCTGGCCAACAATAGGGACAATGCAATCAGAGAGTATGCTGTGTTTGACCCTGAATCTATGAATACTGGAATTGTGAGGACTCCAATCACTGCACCACAGTTTGAGTTTAAACCAGTGATGTTCCAAATGCTGCAATCAATAGGACAATTTAATGGTGCTGCAACAGAGGATCCTCACTTGCACTTGAAGCAATTTCTGAATGTGGCAAGCAACTTCAAGATTCCAGGTATCACGGATAATGAATTCAAACTAAGATTGTTCCCATTTTCCTTGGGAGGCAAGGCAAAGAATTGGTTGATTACCCTAGAGCCAAACTTAGTTGACTCATGGAACAAACTGGCTGAGAAATTTCTTGTTCAGTTCTTCCCTCCCACCATGACTACAAAGCTTAGAAATGAGATCATGGCTTTCAGGCAACATGATGATGAGCCATTATTTGAAGCTTAGGAGAGATTCAAGGAATTGTTGAAGAAGTGTCCTCATCATGGCATCCCTTATTGTATTCAGATGGAGCACTTCTACGTTGGTGCCTCACCTAGCTCAAGGATGATGTTGGATGCCTCAGCTGGAGGCAGTTTGCTCACTAAATCTTACAATGAAGCCCATGCTCTGATAGAGGGAATTGCTGCTAACAGTTATCAGTGGCCAACAACTAGACATGCTCCTGGCAAGGTCAATGTTGTAGCAGGAGCCTTTGAAGTAAGTGAAATATCTGCACTTTCAGGTCAGATACTTGCCTTAACCAATATGGTAAAGGGAATAACTATGGGAAACCAAGGAAACTCTGTGGCTCCACCTACCAAAACTGAAGAAATGGTAAATGAACATATTTACAGTGCAGATTCTGTTTCCTGTGTATACTGTGGTGGAGAACATCTGTTTGAGAACTACTCTGCAAATCTTGCCTCAGTTAACTATGTAGGGAACATTAACAACAGAGGAAACAATTCCTATGGTAATACATACAATGGAGGAAGGCAACAACCACAAGTACAACATAAAGCTCTAGAACCATCTCTAGAATCTGTGCTAAAGGTATTCATGACAGAAACCAAGGCTGGAATGAGAAATCTAGAAACTCAAGTGGGACAGCTAGCCAGTGCACTCAACTCGAGGCAGATTGGCACACTACCTGCATCTATTGAAGATCCTAAAGCCTCAAGTTCTAGAGGAGGAAATGAACAATGCAAGGTGATTCACTTGATGAATGGTAAAGATGTGGAGGTTGCTGAACCAAAGAAGAAACCAGAGGTGAAAAAGTCAGAGCCTGAAAAGAAGGTAGTAGCAGCAGATGCTACAACAGAACAACCTGCAGTCGCTGAGAAAACACTCAATGCTGCAGCATCTCCTACTATACCCAAACTGATTCCAGAAAGACCTCCTCCACCCCTCAAGTACCCAGATGAAGACATGGAAGAATGCTCTTTCATACAATCATTTGATGAGATGGTGCAGCAGCACTTCCTGAAGAATCAGTCTAATTATGGCAAAGCTACAGCATCAGTAGAAGCTGATTACTTCTCTGATGAGGAAGGGGTGGAATTCTTGGACAGCAAGGCAGCTCAACATGTGTGGTCTAGAAAGTATGAATCATTGGAGCCAACAATAATCAAGAATAGGTTGCTGCACAAAGAGAGGAAGAAAGTGAAAATGAAGCCCAAGTCACTGGAGCAACACCAAGTAAGGTGTCACCACCAAAAGTGGGGGCACCAGAAGGAGCAACTGCATCAAAGCACCAATGGCTTGAAACAGAGCCTTAGAGGAGTGCTGCAACAAGCTGCAGCATCCCAAATCAGGATGCATTTCTAAACCCTCCACCTCATTACCATGACCTGTGCTTTTAATTTTTCTGCTAGTAGTGGTCATTAGGACCTTTTCTGTTTAACTGTTTGTAGGGCCATTAGGGCCATAGTTGTTTTAAATTTCTGCTTAATGAATGGTTGTGCATGTGCCCCACCCCTGTTTTGATTCCATATGATTAATGATTAAATGGAAGTGGCCTCTGGCCGTTTTGCTGTGTTGAAAATAAGATTCTTTGAATAAAACACTTGCTGACTAACTTAATGCTCTAGCTTGACTGTGCACCATTACCTTTGTTGCACCACTGTCTAAGCTAGAAGACACATGTGCTGCAGCATGAATATATAAATGTGAGCCTGAGTGACAAAATTACACTGTGCATATAAACCAACACTCATGCATTTTCTGTAAGGCTTGCTTTGTTTCTATTTGATCTGAACACACATGATTGCACACACTTTATGCTTGAGGCATTTTCTTATTTTGTTTTTACTTTAGCCAGTGCCTAAACAGCCAACCCTCTCAATCTAAAAGTCCTTAGTATTACCCCTTTGAGCCTTAGCCCTTTATTGAGAAAACTAGCACATTACAAGCCCTTAACTGGAAAAACAAAGAATACCTGAATAGGTGGAGCTTAAGCATGCTTTTTCTAGCTATGTTCTGAGATAAGTTTGGGGGTGGCTTGAGGACAAGCACCAATTTAAGTTTGGGGGTGCTATGCTGCAACACTTATGCAGCTGGAAGGCTTTACAAATAAAAGGTGGGGAAGCAGCAAAGAAGAAAGGAACTCTCAAATATATAAAAAAAAAATTAAAGCTCCAAAATTCCTCTATTTTATATATGTTTTGTAAAAATAAAATAAAATAAAAAACAAAAAAAATGAGAACAAAGAACAAAGAAAAATCTGAAAGTTAACAACAATGTATTCTTTGTTCACAACAAAAACAATAAACTGGGATCTTAGTGAGGAAAGGAAGAAACAAATGTGTGGATTGTAGGAACAATGGGAATTGTGAGCTGAATTGAAAAACATCCTTTTGCTCTACCTTGAGATTAGCTACTTACCCAAATTTCTTAATCCCACCTGTCCTAAGTCCTGTTACAACCATAAAAGACCTCTTGCTGTGTGTAATTCTGCGATGTTTTGATTGTGATAGAATCTTATCAAGTTTAGATCAGATATGCATGTTTGTGGTGAGAGTGAAATTCTGATGAGAAGGTGAGAAGCAGAACCAACTGTTCTGAGAGAATTTGCTGTAGCATATGTTAATCTGACTTTAGACCAATTGTATAATAATTGTTGATTTGTGCAGGATAGAAAGAGTATTTTGTTAGGAATGCAAGTGTGGAATTCTGAGTCTTAAAAAGAATGAAAAATTTGGGTGATCCATGCATGCCATTCATTAAATAGAATTCTTCTGTTTCTTATATTTCTTCTCCATTACTTGAGGACAAGCAATGATTCAAGTTTGGGGGTGTGATAACTCTTTTAATGAACAGTTATTTACTCTTTCTTAGCTTGAGTTTTTGTAATCTTTAAGTATTTTATGTGGATATTTTAGGTGTTTAAAGTTAGCTTAGTGTAATATGTCTCTGTATAAATTTCGTTTGATTTTTTGTTTTTGAGTATCTAAGAATATGCTTAATGTGTTTCTTGAGTTTTGTTAGGTTTTTGTTGAAGTTTAGAAAAGCCGCTTGAAAATGCTCTGGGCATGCTGCAGCATACGGACACCAATTCCATATCAGAAAAGGACAAAAGCTGAACACCAATTTCTCTCTCCTGACAGGCTGTCCTAAAAGTTGAGGACGTGACTTTATTGATTCTTTTGGGTTTTGGGGTGCTATATTTGAGGAAATGGGTCCAAGCCTTTATTTTAATACATTACTTTGATGGCCCAAAAGTAAGAAAGAGAAAAAGAGGCCCTTTTAACCCTAAAAGAGGACAGATTTCATTTTCTAATTTCTAACCAAGGGAGGCAACAGTTGGGGGCGCAAGACAGCAGCTAGAGGGTCTTCTTCCTCCTCTCCATGGTTCCATTTTCGTGCTCCCATGGCTTCTTCTTCCATTTATTATTTTATTTCCAAATTTTGTAAGCTCAGTATGAGCTAGTTTGCTGCAGCATACTGGTATGCTGAACTTGTAATGAATGTTAGTTTCTGTTATGTGATGCTTTGCTACTGCATTTTCTATTATTCTGTGTTTAAATGCTGTTTTATTTAAGCTTGGCCATCTTAAGTAGAACTTTAGCTTGCTAAACTTGGAAAAGTAAAGTTAAGTGGATTTGGTTAAGAGATAAGGGTTAAGTCTCTAACTGGAAAATTAGTAGATGTTGAATGGATTAGGAATAATCATTCAAGTCCTTAAGCTAGCTGGAATGTGCTTATTAATAAGAGGGTGTAATTAATATGAATCTAGGAATAGAAGGCATTTAATGAACCTTATCTTTCAAGTGTTAGAAAACACAACTTTAATTTCCTGGAGCTAATGCTGCAGCATGGCGAAGCATAACTGAAGCTAATTAGAAATTACAAGGGATTCATACTAGTAGTTGTTTTACCATCTTTGTTCACAACCCCATTTTATTATCTTGTTCTCTTATTACTGCTTTTTAATATTGTTCTTTTTAATATTTGAAAATCAACACTTTCACACAACAATTTTTGGTTACCTACTCTAACTCCTAGAAGATATAATCTGAACTGGAATTTGCTACAGCATTACAATCCCTGTGGGAGCGATATCTGAACTTACGTTCTATATTACTTGATGCGATTGTGTATACTTGCACAAGCTTAAAGAACAACTATTTTTAAACGCAACACTTAACCATTGAAATTAAACATGGTTGGAGAAAGGGGACAAACATCTCCTTTCCAGAGTTTCCAGTGGATGGTTGGATGGTGGGGTGGAATGGGATGGATTGAGGGGTTAGGGACAAACTTGTCATTTTAAAGTTTTTAATTTCTTGTTCAATCATTACCCAATTTCAACCTCAAGCATTCGCTCATGTTATTAATATATCTACTGGCTATGAAAGGTGGTCCACTGTTGAACAATATGTTTGATGGTCCACCCTAAAATCTACCTTAAAATAAACTAAAAAATAAAACAAAGAATAACAACAAATATACATGAAAAAATGCAACCCACGTCACATAAGGGAGAAAGTAGACAACAATAAAAGGGAATTTCTTAAAGAAATGACTAAAAGCACAATTTAGCTCTTTGAAAAAACACAGGGACACTTGTAGCCCCTAAAAAAATTGACCACTCAGTTCCTCAAATTTTTTAATGCGTCGCACGTTAGTCCCTCTGCCTAATTCCGTCCAGGAGCGTCTTTTAGTTGTCCTATGTATACCAATAGTCATCCACATGTATTGCACGTGTGTTCCATGTCATGTGATCCATTTCCACTGTGGAAAATGAATAAAGAAAATAAATAAAAAAATGCACAGAGAACTTGAAATGACATTGTATGCACCATGGGTTGTCTTCTTCCTCTATTCGAATTTTAAAACCCTAACTCCATTGTAGGATCCCATTTTGATGACGATGCTTTTATTGTTATGGGAAGAAATTTATTTGTGCCTCTCTTTCTGTTGTGCATGAGATGAAAACCTATGGTAGGTCAGGGAATTTGTGCATATACCAAATTGCCAGTGAGAATTTAGAAATTGAGAATTGAGTTGTAGAAATGCATGTCCATGAAACAAGTCTCCAAGATATCAATCATATCAAAACAAATGCCATTAGAATATCAGCCGGGTGAATTTTTACTCTTCAAAAGAGGAGCTATACACGAGCTCATTAGGCAGCTTCAGAATGACATGGTATAACTAGACACAATTCTTAATGGGACACTTCATATTTGATTTAAAGTTGTGTATGTGTCTATATTTCTTTTAGTTGTAATAGACCTGAAAAATGCAGGTAAGAAATCAAAGTAATATGGCCACATGTTAGTGCATGTATTTTATAGGTAATCATGGTGCCTCTAGCACTACTAGTAGCATTGGCAAGATACAAGGATGGATACTTCAAATTGTCAGGAGCTTTAAATGTTTGTGAATCAAGCCTGCATAATCACATTCCAAAGTTGTATATGTCAAATAAACTAATAAGAGTTGAAAATGAAATCATCTTATCATTCATTCATTTAATTATTCATCTTAGATTTTATAAAACTCCATTCAACGAGCTTCAAAACACAATACAGAGCGAAGAAAAAAAATCAAAAAGTTGGTACATCATAATCATAGATTTTAATAATAATAATGATGATGATGATGATGGTGATGATGATGATGATAATGAATTTTATTGAAAATAATAAATGAATAATTACAAACAATATTCTTTTTCTCTTCAAATACAAACTCCGAGATAATGGTTACAGATTTTTTTGTTTAGTAATAGTACAAGTAGTAACAGAGAATGTTCCTATTAATTTTGAAATCTTCCTCATGTGTCACTAATATAGTGCTTAGTGAATAGTACTTGCAAGAAGTTGGAATGCTTTCATGTTAATAGTATCCCATTTGCAGCATGTATTAATAACTTTCACTTCATCAACATCCTCAAGGATCAGAAAACCTTTGCTTGCTACCACCGCATTATTCTTCAATTCCTTCACTTGGCTAATAACTTCAGCAAGTAATGTGGTTTTATCCACCTATATAATGGAAACTTTCACAATACTCCACACCATATGGACCACACTTATGATCCACCCCATACGCACTGCACCAATGCTCCACAAGTGCAAAACCGACAAGTCAATGCCTATGTAGCCAATGCATAAACACCAAACCAGAAACTCAATGCAGCCATACCATATGCATCAAGCACAAAAAACCAGGAAGCACCAAAAACTGGCAAGTCAATTACCACTTATGTAGCAAGTGCACCACACTAAACCAGAAACTCAATGCATGACCCAATTTAGTCTCTATTGAAATTTTAATAGTTCGAATTAGTCTTTAAAGTTTTTTTAAGTGGCCTTAATTAATCTCTAGACACTTAGTCGTGGCCCAAATTAGTCCCTATGTGCACAATTGACCAGAAAACTGATGCACCACACTAATGCTCCACACCATTCGCACCAAAGCACCAAAAACCAGGAAGCCTAAAACCTAGCAAATGCAAGACTACGTCTCCACTTGTTCAGCTGCCTCTGCTTTTTTTTTTTTTTTTTTACTCTAGGATCTCCACGTATGATTTTTCAAGTTCTTATTCTACATGGTTGTGTCTCTGTACATTCATACAAAGCTGAAGTTAATTGTAGTTCTGAGAGACTAAAATGTGTATGATCATGAGTATTTTGAGTGATTGATTGTGAAATACGAGTTCTCTCTGTATCTTCTTATTGAAAATGTGTATGATCATGTCCTTTTATAGTTAAAAACCAAAATAGATCAAAACAGAATTGAATTTGAAATCCTGTAATATATTAATCGATTCGTACACAAATGTATTAAACAAGATTTTCAATTTCTGTACATGTGTACATCGATTGACTTCTTGTGTACATAGATTGATTTCTTTATTGTTCTTGAGTATATAGAATGTGTTCTTTAGTACATCGATGTACGTCTTTTAGACTTGTATATTCTCAGCCCAGAACTTGATACATTGATTATACTAATCGATTTATCTCAGTCACTTAAGACTTTCAACTTCCTTTCTGAGTGTACGCTTATGTACTAAAAGATGTATATGTTTTCTAAACCATTCTAAGCTCATGTAACTTAAGAACTAATTGATGTATAACTCTTGTACATTGATGTACACACAAATTTCATAACAAAATTAGTTAATTAACGAAAAGTACACAGATGTATATACAGATGTGAAATACCTTTAATTAACCTTTTCAATTCTAAGTTCATTTTGAAAAGTTTTTTGCTTTTGAAAATTAATTTCCCATTTTTCCTTGAGAGCTTTATAAGAGTTAAAAAGTGAGTAACCCTTCACATTTGCATCTAATACATGTCTTCCATTTTTTTTTCTCATGATGCTTCCTCTTTGAGTCATTTGTTGGAACCAAAGTGATTATGGTTAAATAATCTCTGATGTTTTGATGTTAACAAAAAGATTAAATTTGTATGGCAAAGTTAAAGATATGAATTAACTCGTCTATTCAAGTGTGCAGGTTTGCCTTTATATCGCTAGATGAAGAAACATGTCTAAAACTGTTTTAAGCTAGTCCAAAAGCATCGCTAGTCGACACTAGGATCGCTAGACGAGCCGCTAGTCTAACCGAGAAAACAACCAGTCTAACATAGGATCGCTAGACCAGCCGCTAAGTTTATCGGAGAAATGAACAAGTCCAATGTATAGCAAATCCAAAGACTTGTAGACTACCCGATAAAAGTAGTTGACCCGCTAAGTAGACTACCAGGTGAAAGTTAAAATAAGTTAACACGGGTCTACTCAGTAAAACACTATATGATATAGTATTGGACTACTCAGCTGTTTTCATTCAATGTTAAAAACACATTCCACAGACGTACTGTTTTTGAACCCGTCTAGTCAGGGCTTTTATTTCAAATGATTGTATATTAAATATACCTTGTATGTTTTCGAATATCTTGGTTGTTTTAAATGTTTATTAAAATATTCCTTGGTAAAAGAAACATAGTACCATTGTTTACATAAACGCCTTTGTACTCTAACACCTGTTGCTGCAAAAGTTGACCCAGTACAAAGAAGGAAAGACAAAAGGTAACTTTCGGGTACAACAGAGAAGTGACAGTACCAGTTTGAACATTTCTGATAACCAAGAGTGCTTTTCTGAAGATCACATATCAAGTTATCAGACTCAAAGGATCCTAGCATTAAATGCTATCTCTAAACGGATACATCTTGATGACCGTTGAAGAAACAAGAGCTGAAGTTGCACTTCTTCTATAAATACTGGACGACCCTAATGAAGAAGGTTACACAACTGAACTACAACGATGTCTGAAAAATCAAAGTGCTGAAACTCTGTCAAAACTAGTCTTGATTATACTTTGTAATCTCTGATCAAAAACTTTCATACCCTTACACATAGTGAGTTCTTAGATCAAATCTTTTTATCTCTTAAGTTATAGAGAGCCTGAAGAGGCTTGACTGTAAAAAAATACTTGAGTGCCTGGAGAGGTGTTGAATACTTGAGAGCTTGTAAGCCTGAAGAGGCAAGTGAAAGAATACTTGTAAGTTATTTGGATTATAATGGAGAAAATCTTCAAGTAGAAGGGACTGGACGTAGCTCTTGGTTGGAAGAGAGTGAGCCAGGATAAAATCGCTTGTTGTGAATCTTCTATCCCTATTTCTTTATAGTTTTATTTTATACTAACTATGGGGGTTTGATATTGAGTTTTATTAACTCTTTTTTAAAGAAGTTTTCATCATGTCTATTTATATCTAGTCTGCTTGCAAAACTGTTTTCAAAAAGGATTGAAAAATTTGTTAAGAAACACAATTCAACCCCCTTCTTGTTCATCATTCTTCATGATCCATGTGATTCTCCTTGAGTTTCACTTTGAATTTCATTGCTTCCACTTGCTTCATGTAATTCTAAATCAAAACCAAAATTTTGCACAAGTAATTAGTGTACCACGTAGGAGTAATTAAGTTTAGTCATTATTCAAATCATCCATAGAGTCATTTATCCACAAACTCCCATTTTTTGATTGATGACAAACTTACCACACTCAAAAAAATGTTTATCAAAGTTAGGTGCAACTTTTCATTAATTTTACTCCCCCTGCCTCATAGGCAGATCTCAAGCATTATATGAAATTCAAATTCAGAATATAGGATTAATTCATCAAGCATCAAGTGTATAGCATGATCAAGTATTTAAGTGCATAACAGAACAGTACGGTACCATTCTCCCTCTTTGTCATTATCAAAAAGTATATTTGGGAGATTCAATTTAGTACAAAAACATAAGATGTGATCACTCATTCATGCATTCATCAAAATACATAGTATCAATATTAAGGTATTACAGACCAAAGTAGCAAAGATATCAAAGTGCAAGTATAAAGATAATAAAGATCAAACACACAGCAACAAGAAGAACACACTAAAGGACCTAAAAACTAGACTAAACATTATTAGTGTTCAATGGTGAGACACCCCGTTGTGCCTCGTTGTGATATTAGATTAAAAACCTTATTCATTAATTACTTAGTTGCTCACTTAACGTGAAAAGATGTAAAAATTAAAACTTAAGTTAAGGAGCATACAAACTTCAATTACTTAAAACTTCATACCATAATTATATTATGACAACAGCCATATGTCTTATACATATTACAAAACACTGTAGAGGGTATCCTCTCAATAGGATCCCTCACAGGAATAAACTTAACTAAAAGTCATACTTAGCGGAAACATATAAAAATACTTCTTAGACACACTGGCCATACTATCTATACTCTAATCACCATGGATTACAGCTCGACCTCCTGCCTCTGGTTCATAAGGAGTTCCGTCCAACTCCTCAGCAACCTCTGTTTCATATAGAGCTCCGTCCAGCTCCTCAGCAACATATTCCTCCATCGGGTCTTCTAACGTAAATAAAATAGACACACAAAAATACAGAATATAGGGGATAAAAAGAAGTTCTATCATCAAAAAGCGGAAAAGATAATAGTAAATTATACAGTAATTGTCACAGACAAATCATCATTCAACACCTAACTAGCACAACATCCTCAAATTCAAGTATCATCCTCTACCCCAATCTCGTACAACTGGACTTTCATACTGACGTGGCCACTATTGATTTCTTTCACGCATTCCTCTCGGGGAATGTCAGTCAGATGTTCAAACGACAGGTTCCAAATTCCCGGTGCACATTCTCTTCCATGGTGAGAACGCTCACGCTAAGCATGACACTATAGCTACACGATGCTCCCGGTGCACACCCCGTCCACTCCCGGGGGTGCTCAATGAAATTCAATGACACTATAGCTGCACAACCTATTTCTAAGGTGGAACGGTCTAGCGAGAACTCTTGACCTCGTGTATTATATTACCAATACACGTGAATCTCACCAACCCATTTTAACAACATCCTAGTGCCTTAACCTTCTACTAGAACTCAACTCATATTCTAGGTCACCACACCTCATTAATAAGACATCATCTAGGTTAGGCACCTCTAAGTCACCATTATTCTCACACCCAAAACAAACAACTAACTCTCTAACAACATATATATATATCTTTGTTTAAAATCCACTAATCACAATATTAACAACGAGGCAGATCATGCATAACATAACATCAGAAAATATTCAAACACCAAAATAATACGTCACATGCAGGTGGAATACCTCAACCAGCGGATCACAGTAAATTCAATAACAATAATAAATTCAATCAACCTCAGATAAGATAAAATCATCCTAACGTCGATAAGCCTACAATCCCCGAATCACCATTGGTTTTACAGAAAAGGTTTCCAATATGATTTTGGTCTTGTCGATTACTCGGCTAGTAGTAGGGTTTAGGTCGCCCTACACAATTATCATATAATCTATTACTTGTCGATTCCGACGATAGGTTGATTCTTTCCCCCACCTAAGTTATCACCGAAATTCTGAATTCGCCGTTCCTCATTATCACGCCACGTGTTATCAAATTCACCTTCATCCAGACAACACAACAACAAGTTTATCAACAAACCCTCCCTTAACCACTTTTAGTTAGGTTCGGCCAAGTATTTCAAATGAGGGTTAGGGTTCTTTTCTTAACCTAAACTTTTGGATACTAGTTACCTAGGTCCTAGGTAGCCTAGATAATTTACCATAACTTGGAAACATGAACAAAATATTCCAACCTCACCTTTTACTATGTTTCGGACATGTATAGGAATCTAAGCTAGGGATTTTTTTTGAACCTAAACTCTTGGATTTAAGCTATACAAGTATTATAGAACTTAAATCAAATACTAACTTTCAAAACAAACAACAAAACACCAAACCCATTTTACTACATAGGTTCGGCCAAATAGGGTTCAATAGGAAAGAGAATGATTTTGATCACATGCTTTTGGATAATGAAGGTAGGAATCATATCTAGATCACAGGAATTGGTTTCACATTTTTATGATTTTTCTACCATTTTCTAGAATTATTCAAAGTTCTAGATCTAGAAATGGAAAACTATGAAATATGAAGACCAAAAGCCTAAACAAGAGAGGATATGATCATGTTACCTCAAGTTAGGAAAGTAGAAGAAGGAGATTGATGATCTTGGCAAGTTTCTTCAATGGAAACACTTAAAGCTTTTGAAGATGCTAATGGAGTTTTGTGAAGAAAATGAAGGAGAAGAATGAAAAAGATGAAGAGAGAAATGGGGAGGGAAGGCCACGGTTTTGAGGGCTTTTATAGGGAAAATCTTAGGCCTTGTTTGGTTTTTAGCTTTTAGATTAATGGGTTTTGTGATTATTTAATTAATATATGATTAACTATGGTTAATAATTAACCTAACTAGGGTTACTTTGCTAACTATGGTTAATAAACATGTGGCTCACATTAAATGAAGGTGTGGCTGATTTTGGTCCACAAGAATTAACCATGGTTTCTTAACCATGGTTAGAATTTAACTAAACGTCGGTTAGGTTAAGCTAAAAGGGCATTTTGGTCATTTGGCTTAAAACTCATAATTTCTAACATTAATTACATCATAAATTCTTGATGAGTCATCCCATATCTCAGCTCCTATAGTGTCCCATTCTATCTCTGCAGTTCCATTGCCGATTCCGTCGGTTTCCCGATTAGGGTTTTACGCCCGAATAAAAGCGTAATATTTCGTTTTTAGTTGAAAATTTTCAAACTAACGAAACTCGTTGGAAATATTATTTAAATATAAACCATTTCGTTCACAAGTCAAAATTAGGTTTTCTGATCATTAAAATCTTACTGTCAGTGAAATACCAACTGTTTTTCGTTCGAACTTCCCCCAAAATTCGTCCGAATACACATAATATTTTATTTCTGATCAGAAATTTGGAAAGTAGAATTCCTCATGGACAAAATATAAAAAACCTACAAATTTCAGTTTTCGGGTCAAATTAGGGTTTTTCTGTCAGTATAAAATTATACTGTCAGTTAAAAATGTAGACCGATTTCCGTCTGACTTTTAAATCCAAATTTTAACTAGAGCTTCCTACCATAGAGTAGGTTCTAGATATGATTTTGTTTTCTCCAAAGTCATTTCCTAAGTCTCAAATAAAAATATAAATAAATATATTTTTTACTGTTAAAACAGCATAATTAAAAAACAGGCTGTTACAAATGGTCTAGCAGTGGGGTGAGAAGGGGAACAAGGTTCTGCATTCTCTTCAGTTTCTAAACAGCAGTTGCATCAGTCTCTTGAGCAATGTTTGCTACATCCTCAGAAATGACATTGTCCACTTGAGGTGCAGCAAGTGAGATTCCCAATCTCTAGTGCAGAGTGGCCATTTGGCCCTCTAAAGTGTTGAGTCTAATACTCGCATGGTCTATTGCTTGTCTAAGCACCAAGAATTGCTTGTTTTGCCTTCCTTCAAAATTGTGAAACATTTGGATTAGTTTATCCATTTTGACATTCATTTCAGAATTGTCTACAACAGGTATATTTTTCTTTTCTTGGGTTTCACCAGCAGCTAGAGAAATTCTAACTCATTCACCATTCACTCTAGCAAGTTTCATGTTGCTTATGGTGCCCTCACCAAACTTGTGAGTCACATTTCTTGCTTGAAATCTCTCTTCTCCTTCAAGAGAGACATTGAAATGCTCTAGCAGCTTAACAACCAATCCTGCAAATGGTAACATTCCACCATTGTGCCTGGCCACTATATAGCTCCAACTCAATTGTTTCTTCTCAAGCATGGCCCAAAGTAGCAAAATATCACTGTTATGCAAGATTGCATGGTTTCCTGAACAAGGAACCAAGATCCTACTCAGCATATACTGCAAAAGCCTATGTTGAATGTGCATAGAGCTTGTGTTGATCAGCCTACCCTCAGGTACATTTTCTACCGGTAGAACTTTCCTAGCTTCTTTCTTATCATAGGTTTTAATCCAAGCACTATCAGGTCCCACACTAGCTATGCTACTTCCTTTATAACTCAGTCCAGTAAACTGAGCAAACTCCTTTAATGTCATATCAGAAAAGCTGCCTCTCTTCATCTTTTAGGTTTTCCTTTAGTTTCGCTTAAGAATTCTTCAAGGAAATTTCTCCCGTTCATCGTTCTTCGTCGTTAAAGGACATCGCTGATGATACGCACTTCTTTTAGTGTCTATTTTATCTTTTTGTTTCTAAACATTGGGCTGCAAGCAAGGTAAAATTTTGTGTGCCATGTTCTCCTTATTTTCCTCCTTGAGTTTCTTGATTTATAATCTTAATCTATGTGTTTTCGTTGTCGTTCTTGAGAAAATGATCAAGGGTTTGTGAGACGAGACCCAAACGGACCTTTTCTCCTCTTCTTGTTTCTATTGTTTAGAGTTTAATCTCAAGGAACCAGCTAAGGAGGCTTTGATTCGACACACTCATCCCTTTGAGGCTTACAAATTTTATTGAGGTATGGGGAGAAGGGATTAGTATGAACATGTAGGCTTTGGGGTAGCGTTAGATGAGGGTTAATCCATGACCCTATTGCATGCTATGTGCCTTCTAATGTATGTTTGCTAATGTGAAAGTTAATAACATGATTTATTGTCATTGTTATATGAATGTTATGGTTGTATCTATGATTAGCGTGATATGGTATGGAATACTATTTGTTAATGATGATGATATTGTGCCATGGTTATGTGTATTGATGCTTTGATGCCATGAACTGTCGTTTTGTCGTACGAACGTGCTAATTAAAGACATGGGGATGTTGGTAATAAAACAAGGATTAAGGATTAATTCCCAAATGCTCATAAGACATGAAGATTAGTAAAGAGGGATTAATACTCAATGGTATAGTTTAAAGACAATAGGTTGATTTATGAGTGCTTTAGGGAGTTTGGCGAGGATTACTAAAACGTTCTGCCCAGTTCATATGGCTGCGCTCCAGTAAGCACGACTGTGCTCAAGAACAGCACGTCAGTGCTCAATGTAAGCACGCCCGTGCTGGGGGTTAGCACGATCGTGCTCTCCAATCAGTATGTGATGTTAAGTGAAATTTGGGTGGCTCCACCCAGATTTCCCCTATGATGAAATAAGACAATAATTAAAAGTAAAAACAAGAGAAATAGTTCAATCTTATAATTAATGTTATAAGCCTTAGCAAAGATAATTAATGATAAATACGTTAATGATGGTTAAGACGATAATGAAGAGTTATCTCACGTTGATAAACTTTGATGCTTATTGGTAAAATTTGCCTTGATGCTTATTGGTCAAGGTGTTGTTGTTGATAAACCTTGATGCTTATTGGTCAAGGTATTGATGTTGATAAACTTTGATGCTTATTGGTCAAAGTTGTCTTGATGCTTACTGGTCAAGGTGGTGGTGTTGATAAACCTTGATTCTTATTGGTCAAGGTGTTGATGGTGATAAACTCTGATGCTTATTGGTCAAAGTGGAGGTGGTGGTTACGATTGTTTATTGTTTGTTGACACACATGCATTCACGCATGGAGTTGTTAGTGGGGGGAAGTTACGACATAGGGCAGTTCGTCGGAGAGTAAGGCGAACTGGTCGTCCGCAGCGTGGTGGTGCATCCGAGAGTAAGGTGCATTGGCTATCCAAGGGGTTCACCCATGGTTTGGCGAAGTGACGGCGTTGGTGCTTATTGGCCAATGTGGATATGTAACTCCGAAGTGATCTTCCTGAGATAGTTATGGATCCACATGCATAACGGAATAGTGGAGTAGCACTGCATCGCATAGCATAAGTTGTTGGATATGATATGATGAAATTAATATGTTGTGATTAAGTGATATATATATATATATATATGTTGTATGATCATCTTGCTAACCACCCTAATGCCATTATGTTTATACAACGGTTTCTTACTCCCTATCTTTTGTTGTTTCCTTGCATATACCTTATTTTATGCAGAGGATGGTGAGTAGCTTATTGAGGAGTGACTCCGAGGAGCTCGCTCGCTCGTAGTTTAGGACCTTGCCTTTACGTAGTTGTTTTTCCAATATATTTCCAGATTTGGTTACCAGCTCTAATATGTGACATCGGGGTTTTGGGGTTTTGATTTGTTCCTTATTTTTTTCCGCAGATGTTATGTTTTATTCATGTGGTACTCACTACCTTTTGTTATCTTTTTTTAATGATATAACTATTTTTTTTTAATATGCAGGGTAGAGGGTGTCACATTGGTCGCCTTGGAATGTCCACCTGCAACTATAATACTCAAGGACATACGTCGGACTACATCCCTAAGGTTCCTAGAACCTTCCCTCTCCATATTTTGTACACGCACTGTGGAACACTAACCTCATATGACTCCAATCATACTACCCGTCACTTTGGCAACCATGCAAATGCATGCACAACCTAAGTTGACACTAGAACATCCACAAGACTCAACCAATCTCACGATGCCAGTGTATCCACATACTCAACATAGTGGATAGGCACCACAATCCCTTAACCTTATCAATCATCATTTAACCTAGGGTATCATTCTATTGTCAACTAATCTACAATAACTAAACCCTATCCAATATCACAAAATGGCCTTCATTAGGGTTTAGTCATTGTCGATTACCCGACTACTAGTAGGGTCTGGGGCATCCTACATACACAGAAAACAAGCTACACTACGCTTGCCTCCCCCACAATGTCGATTACTTTCTCCCCACTTTGGGTATTCACGTACACAAAGATAGCATGCAAGCCTCGTCATAAACCCTAATTTTGCTCGAAAAGCATAATCAAAGCAAGAAATAACGAAAGAAGTAGGGAAATGACAAAGAACACGTAACGTGCTTCGTTACATTAGTAACCAAACAAAAAGTGTAATGAGAATCCTATAAAAGGTTTATTAAAATAAAAATTTTAAAATAAAAATTCCACATTATAATACAAAATCGGAAAAAATACATCGATAAATTGATAATAAAGAAAGTTAATGAAATCCATACATTAAATAATTAAAATGCATCAAAATAGTGCGTCTACTAGAAAATATCCCAATGATGAAAGATAACAAGGTTAGCCTCAACTGGCTCCGGGTTCTAAACAATACTAACCAATAACAAGAAATTAAAATAAACTATAAAGGCTCTTCAAGTCTAATTGGTCTCGACTATATCGTCCTCGTACTCTGAAAACAATACTATTATCATATTGGAATCCCAGTGAATAAAAACAAGTTATAAAAGATTTCACAAATAATGTTGTTCTTGTAACACCTCGTTTTCTTCATTAAGGTTTAAGGAAGAGATTTAGGATGTTTAAGGTCTTAATCTTGTTCTTTAGGTGCCAATGAGTCTGTGTATCAAATTTGAGGTCAATGGGACTTCGAACGGACTTAGAAGGCACCGAAACGGGCAAAATCGGACAATCGGCACAAAAAAAGGACACTTAAACATGGGATAAGGATGCTTTAGCGTGCATGGACCTCAGACATGTGGCACCATGTGTCAATTGCATGGACACGTGGCTGATCAGAATGCCACGCTAGAGCGTGGGGTAACAGCACTCTTTAGCATGCTCAGCTGAACAAAGTTGGTTATGTTTCTTATCTTCTTTCTTTCTCAGCCATTTCTGCATGTTTCTTCTTTGAGTTAGAGAGAGAGAGAGAGTCTCGTTTTCTAGTGATAGAAAGCTTAGCTATCGAGAAATCCGTCCGTCCGATTTCGTTTCCGACTTCGAATATGCGATCAAGGCAACGAGTACGTCGTATAACTAGCTTCGATTCGACCATCCGCCAAGGTAATGCTCGAATCCCTAACTCGTCGACATTGTCATTTCCCTTCTTTTTCAATTCTTGCTTTGATTCTAGCTCTGTTTGGGAAAATGTTGCATGATTAGGGTTTATGACATATGTCGGGACTATGTCCATGTGTTATGGCAAATTTCAGAGCATCGGGGAGCCTATTGGGACACGTGGCAGCAACCTAGAGGGAGAGGAGCTTGTTTCACGAGGTTCGAGACACCGACACGAGTGTATACAAGGTGGGGAGAAAGTGACTATCACGCTAGGGAGGCAAGCGTAGTACAATATGTTATTTTGCATGTGTAGGGTTCCCCAGACCCTAAAGTGGTCGAGTAGTCAGTAGTGGTTAAACCCTAGATAAAATGTCTTTGAAACTGTTCGTTAGGGTTTAATTACTAATGGCTTATCGACGTTAAGATAAATTGATATGCTGAGTTTATCTGCTTTGTGGTTGCCTGTGATATCGCTTTATGTTGTTTATGGATGTCGAGTTGTCTGATGTGTGATCTGTGATAACATGCTTAACATGCTGGATGATTATATATATATATGGTCTGGTTGATTGAGCATGATTGTCTGATTGTGATGTTAGGATCTTAGTTGACACCCTAAGGGTACTCTGTTTGGATTGATGTTGGAAAGTGGTATATGGGTACCATGTTGAGTTGTGGATCTAATGGCATCATAAAGCGTGTAGGATTGTTTTCAATACCGGTGTCAATTTAGGATGTTTCTGCATTGCATGAGTTGCCAAGTGGCGAGCCGTATTACTGGGAGTCATGCGAGGTTTGTGTACTCGGGTGGGAGTACGGAATATGGAGAGGGACGCTTCTGGGAACCTTGGGGATATAGTCCGGTCTGGAATGATTTACAAGAGACCAGTGATTTGCACCCACTGTGTTGTGCTCGCCATGGAGGCTTGGCTATCCCAACGTTAGGCATTCCAATCGAAGATGGACCTTCCGAGGCGACCAAGATACTCTTATTGGAGAATGAGCTCATAGGGGAAAGCACCCTTATTGGTCATGGCGAGCGAAACGGTACCCTGGATAAATCAACTGGCATTCTCTAGGCAAGGGAGGCCCGTGTGTGAGAAAGAAAGAGAATGTTCGGGAAGCGGAATTCCTTGTGAGAGTGATCTGTCGACATGCATAGGAGTGTGACTCCTTAGAGCAATCAACCTTAGATGTGGATCAAGGATGTTTGTAAATGGTTGTCTTGCGATATGTTTGCTATCTGTGAATCTGTGCTATTTGTTAACATGTTGTATTGTACCCCGACCCCTTTTATAGCGTTGCATAGTGGCTTATCTCCCTTCTTTATCTTTTCTTTTCTCTGTATGTACGTTGGTCAGATGCGCAGCAGCAGCCGTACAACGACGACGATAGGACTGGAGCACCACTTGGTGCACTACTTACAGAGGATCCCGCCGAGGGTACAGATTTTGGGAGACATTGAGATCGTGTACCATGATGTCCGTGGGTGGCAGGTCCATGATGATCGTTTACTCTGCTTGGCTCGTATCGCATCTCCCAGCACCTCTTGGAGATGTGGCATCCATCTCGTGAGCGAGAGTTCCCAGATGATAGGTGGAACATGATGGACCAATCAGAGGTTCGCAATAGAGTTGGCAAAGTTTACAGAGGCATGAGGAAGAGGAGTGTGTAGACGATCTACCACTACCGTCGTCGCATGGTTCTGATGAGCAACGTGTTGGAACCAAAATAATTTGGATTAAATAATCTCTAGGTTTTGATGTTAACAATGAGAATTAAATTTGTGTAGCAAAGTGTTAATGCTTTGAATCTAACAAGTGCCTTTAGTCTTAAAGGATTATCTGTTCTTATAAGTTAAAATGTTAAATCTATTCTCTTTGCAAATCCGCGTCCACATACTTTATATTGAATATCTTATTGAAAGAGTGGTCGAGTCCACTCTATCAAGGATCTCCTTTAAACTCAAGTGCCACGTCAGTAGACGAGCGCTTAAATGTTTTCAGTAGACGAGCGCTTAAATGTTTTCAGTAGACGGAAAATTTCTGTTTGTATAGACGTGAGCTTCTATCAAATAATAATCTTAGTTTTCTATTGCCACGTCACTGGACGGAGATTTCAAATGTCTCAAGTTCTGGCAAGACCGATGTTTTAAGTAGACGAAGTTTTGGTTGCCACGTCAGTGGACGGAGCCTTAAAACTCTCCTTGCTTTCCTTGCCTTTGCTTTCGTTTGTTGGACAAAGAATTTTAAGCAGTTATAACAATCTGAACCCAAGCGAATTTATTTCTTATGATTGATATTCATTTTATTTATAATGGTTCTTCTCTTTTTCTATCTTATTGCCTTGTTTCATTGAGAGAAACATAGTACAAATAAGGACTTGCAAAAAGCAGAATAGTACAATGCAAAACGTTGTGTACCCTGTCACCTTTTACGCTGATATAGTTGGAACTTGTACAAAGGAGGCAAAACTGTTTTTCAAGCTGCTTTTGCTCAGAGGTGTGCTTTTACATGCAAGAATTTGTCTCAAAGTACAAAGGCCTCGAGCCAGCTGAGTCTCAACGGATATTTACTTGGTTGACTCAATTACTAAACGGGAATTTCAAATACAACCGTTGATGATTCTGAAGAGAAGATCAAGGACCCTATAAATAGAAGACTAAAGCTTTTGAAGATACAACTTTTGCGCATACAAAGAAATCTCAAGAAATCTCTTGCGAAGCAAATACTCTTTTATTCATTCAAAAAGCAAAAGTCTGTAATATTATAGTTTGAATTCTTGCTATAATATTTATCTGATCTTAAACTTTCATACTCTCACATATAGTGAGTTAGAAGATCAAAGAAATCAAAACTCTTTATTAGAGGTAGAGCCTGAAGAGGCTTGGTAAGAAAGAAATACTTGTGAGCCTGGAGAGGTGTTGAATACTTGGTGTAATCTATTTGAAAATAGTGGAAAAATCCTTCAAGTAGAAGGGACTGGACGTAGCTCTTGGTTGGAAGAGAGTGAACCAGGATAAAACATCTTGTGTAAATCTTCTAATCCCTGATCTCTTTGGTTTTACGTGTTTATACTAACTGTGGGGATTTGAACTTGAATTTGTTAATCCTTCAAAGGACTCTTTTCTGTGTGCTTTATTCTGCCTCCTTATTTTTGTGTGAGAAAATCTTTTTGAAAAGGCTGTTTTCGAAAAATATTAACAAACACAATTCAACCCCCCCTTCTTGTGTTTGCCTGTGTCAACTTCAGTTGGTATCAGAGCTCAGCCTCGAAAGGGTTGAGCATCTAACAAGTGCTGAGGAAGTACGATCCTAACACCATGGATGCAGAAGGACAAGCTATCAACAGACCTCCACTCTTTGATGGAACAGATTACGACTATTGGAAGAAGAGAATGATGGCCTTCCTAGATGCACAGAACCTAGACATCTGGGAACTGATAGAGAATGGCTATTCTGAGCCAAGAGGCGAAAATCAAGCAGTATTGGCTAGAGCAGATTGGAGTGTTGATCAAAAAGCTAAACATCAACTAAATCTCAAAGCCAAACATTACTTGATGTGTGCTATTACCAGATCAGAACATGATAAAGTTCACAGCTGCAACACAGCAAAAGAAATCTGGGATACACTGGCTCTCGCTCATGAAGGCTCATCACAAGTGAAGGAGTCAAAGATAAGCATGCTGGTTCACCAGTATGAACTCTTCAAGATGACTGATCATGAGTCTATAGATCAGATGTTTGGAAGATTTCAAACAATAACAAACAGTCTCAGATCTCTGGGAAAAGTATATGAGAATAGAGATCATATCAGAAAGATTCTGAGAAGTCTCTCCAAGCAGTGGAGACCGAAGGTCACTGCTATTCAAGAAGCTAAGAATCTGAATACTCTCTCTCTGGAAGAACTTCTAGGATCATTAAAAGTTCATGAACTTGAACTAAATGAGGAAGACAATTCCAGAAAGGGAAAGTCCATTGCTTTAAAGGCAAAGAAAGCAAGTTCTTCAAAAGTTCTCAAGGCTGCTGAGTCTTCAGATGATGCTGAACCTTCAGACAGTGATGAAGGATCAGATGAAGATGAACTATCTTTCATCTCCAGAAAGATACAACATATGTGGAGAAGAAAAAATAATTTCAAGAGAAAGCCATTCAACAAGAAATTTTCTAAGGAGAAATCAGACTCCAAAGAAAAAGGTCCATCTTTGTGCTTTGAGTGCAAAAAGCCAAGGCCACTTCAAAGCTGACTGTCCTGACCTAAAAGAAAAGAAGAAGTTCTTCAAGAAAAAGAAGGGCTTAATGGCTACATGGGAGGACTTGGACTTATCCTCATCAGATGAGGAAGAGGAAGCAGAGGAAGAGGCAAACTATTTGCCTCATGGCAGACACATCATCAGAGAATGAGTACACTGATGATGATGAGGTAACAGATTCTGAACCTTCAACTCTCAAAAATGCCTTTGATGAATTACTGCATGACTCATCCATATTGTCTCATGAATACAAAAGTCTTAAAAAGAAGTTTGCTAAAATTAACCAAAGAATATGATAGAGTCTGCATGGAAAAACAAAGTTTGTTTCAAGAAAATGATAAGCTGAAATCAGAGAATGTCAGTCTAACTGACAAATCTGAATGTGAGCCTGACAATTCTTGTGAAGTTGCAAAACTAAAACAAGATGTAAAATACTTGACAGACTCTCTGTCAAAATTGGTAGGAGGCTCAGATAAGCTTAGTCTTATCCTAAGGTACTCTAGGTCACCCTTTGATAAATCTGGCCTTGGTTATGACAATAAGAAGCATGAGGCATCTTACATTAAGTCAAAACCACCTATGCAGCAAAGAGCTTCAAAAGCTCCAGCTAGGTATGCGAAAACCAAATCAGGCCCGTCCAACACCTTTTGTAAAGTGTGTGGAAAAAGTGGGCACTCTACATCTAGATGCATACATAACAGGCATGCCAAACATTCTCGTCCAAAGAAAACTAACATGAAAGGACCCAAGTCAGTTTGGGTACCTAAGAACAAGATAATACCTGTTGCAGATCTGCTTAACAACAGGAAAGAAACAAACATCCTGGTACTTGGACAGTGGATGCTCACGTCACATGACGGGAGAAAAGTATATGTTCCAAGACCTTAAACATAAGGATGGTGGCTGGGTGACATTTGGAGGAAATCAGAAAGGAAAGATCACTGGTATAGGTAAAATCGGTAAACATCCTTTTCCCTCCATTGATAATGTTCTTTTGGTGAATGGTTTAAAACATAATCTACTGAGCATAAGTCAATTATGTGACAGTGGATATGATGTTTCTTTTAATAAGAACATGTGTTATGTCAAGAAAAATGATGGATCAATTTTATTCACTGCTAAGAGGCAAAACAATTTATACAAAATTGACTTGGAGGACCTCTCAAATCAAAGTGTCTCGTGTTTAGTGTCCATTGAAGATGAACGTTGGATTTGGCATAAAAGGCTAGGTCATGCAAGCTTGAGATTAATCTCAAAGCTAAATAAGCATAACCTCGTGAGAGGATTACCAAACCTTAAATACAAATCTGATGCTCTCTGTGATGCATGTCAGAAGGGAAAACAAGTCAAAGGTTCTTTTGAATCTAAGAATATTGTAAGTACCAAGAGACCACTAGAACTGCTACACCTTGATCTTTTTGGTCCAACAAGGACTGCTTCTATCAGTGGTAAGAAATATGGTCTAGTCATTGTAGATGACTATACTAGATGGACATGGGTTATGTTCCTTGCTCACAAAGATGAGTCTTTCAAGGTCTTTTCTGTATTCTGCAAACGTGTACAGAATGAAAAAGGCATGTGTATAGCTTCAATTAGAAGTGACCATGGGGGAGAATTTGTCAATGAGCTATTCAATGAGTTTTGTGAAGAAAATGGAATTCAACACAACTTCTCAATACCAAGAACACCACAGCAAAATGGTGTGGTAGAGAGAAAGAACAGATCTCTTCAAGAGATGGCTAGGACTATGCTCAATGACAATTCTGTCCCTAAGCACTTCTGGGCTGAAGCTGTGAACACTGCCTGCTACATTCAGAACAGAATATACATTAGACCTATTCTGAGTAAGACTCCCTATGAATTGTGGAAAGGCAGAAAACCCAACATATCTTATTTTCATCCTTTTGGATGTAAATGTTATATTTTAAATACAAAAGATCAACTTGGTAAGTTTGATGCAAAGGTAGACAATGGAATTCTACTAGGATTTTCTGAAACCTCAAAAGGATTTAGAGTGTACTAACTCAAGAACTTTAATAGTAGAAGAATCTATACATGTTAGATTTGATGACAAACAGCCTGATAAGAAACTATCAGAGCTAGATGAAAGTTTTGCAGATCTTAACTTAAACATCTCAGGAGAAACAAAAGAAGTTAAAACTGATGATCCAGTTGAAGACCCTTCTCATCAACCAGAAGCATCCACCTCTCAACAAGACAATGCTCAGAGAACTTGGCATTTCAAGAATTATCATCCACCGGATCAAATCATAGGAAATCCAAGCGATAAGCTAAGAACCAGATCAACCTTCAGAGAGCAAGAAGACTCTGCATTGGTCTCTGAATTGGAACCAAAGACTGTAGACGAGGCTCTGCTGGACAATGGTTGGATTTTAGCAATGCAAGAAGAGCTAAATCAGTTGAGAGGAATGAAGTTTGGACTCTGGTAACCCTACCTAAGAATAAATCTGTTATAGGAACAAAATGGGTTTACAGAAACAAGCTTGACGAAAATGGTAAGGTTATAAGAAATAAAGCAAGATTGGTTGCACAAGGTTATTCTCAGGAAGAAGGTATAGACTATACTGAAACCTTTGCACCCGTTGCAAGATTGGAAGCAATCAGAATTTTACTCTCATTTGCTGCACATCATAATATTATGCTTTTTCAAATGGATGTAAAAAGTGCTTTTTAAATGGTTTTATCAATGAAGAAGTTTATGTTATGCAACCTCCGGGTTTTGAGAGTGAAACCCAACCTGAACATGTATACAAGCTTAAGAAAGCTTTATACGGCCTAAAACAAGCCCCAAGAGCTTGGTATGATAGGCTAAGTTCTATGTAGATGATATTATATTTGGTGCTACTAATGAATCTTGTCAGAGGAAAGGTTGATACAACCTTGTTTAGAAAATCAATTAATTTCAACTTCATAGTAGTACAGATCTATGTAGATGATATTATATTTGGTGCTACTAATGAATCTTTGTGCAAAGAATTCTCAAAGCTAATGCAGAAAGAGTTTGAAATGAGCATGATGGGAGAACTCAAATTCTTCCTTGGACTTCAAGTCAAACAATCTATGGACGGGGTGTTCATCCATCAAACTAAGTACTCAAAGGAACTTCTCAAAAAGTTTAAGATGGATGATTGCAAACCTATGAACACACCTATGCATCCCACGTCCACACTGAACAAAGATGATAAAGAGAAAAAGGTAGATCAGAAGGTATACAGAGGTATGATTGGATCTCTCTTATATCTAACTGCTTCTAGGCCTGATATAATGTTCAGTGTTTGCTTGTGTGCTCGTTTTCAATCTGATCCTAGAGAATCTCATTTATCAGCAGTTAAAAGAATCTTTAGATATTTAAAAGGTACTACTAATCTTGGTCTGTGCTTTAAGAAAGATGGAGATTACAGATTAGTTGGCTTTTGTGATGCTGACTATGCTGGAGATAGAATTGAAAGAAAAAGCACCAGTGGGGGATGTCACTTTCATTGGAGCTAATCTAGTATCGTGGTCAAGCAAAAGGCAGAGTACCATTGCTCTATCAACTGCTGAAGCAGAATATATATCAGCTGCAAACTGCTGCTCACAACTTCTCTGGATCAAACACCAATTGGAGGACTACAATGTGTTTGTAAGTAGTATTCCACTAATGTGTGATAATACTGCTGCAATTAATCTGTCTAAGAATCCAATTCTTCATTCTAGGGCTAAGCATATAGAAATCAAACATCATTTTATCAGAGACTATGTGCAAAAAGGTGTTTTTGATGTTCAATTTGTAGATACTGACCATCAATGGGCAGATATCTTTACTAAACCTCTTGCTGAGGACAGATTTATTTTTATCAGAAAACATCTTAACATGTTGTATGTGGTTTAATATGGTATATGTATTGATTGCATGTTTTTATCTGCGCGTCCACTGGTTTTTGGCGTCCAGAGCGCGTGTAGTCTACGCGTCCACTACTGTTGGTGTGCCGCGTCCACTACATATGTTTTTTATGCGTCCACCCTCAATCTTTTGTGGACCCAATCTTACATACATTTGTTTCTAAAATATTTGCATCTTTATATATCTGAACTCAGTTATCTTAAAACGTTTGATTTTAATCATTTCCTTGCTGAGTCAGCGACTTCCATCAATCCCATCGTAACTTTTTACGGTCCCAATATACCAACGCCGTTTTTTCACTAAAGTCTTGTCTAATCAATCTTTTCTTATTCTTGAAAACTGTTGGTATTCGGAAAACTCTTTAAAGGTAACTCCTTTCCCTCTGAAAAACCTTTCGCTACTCTTCATCTTTGATAATCTTCTCTCTGAAAAGTTTTCAAACTCTCCTTCTTCAAACCTAACCTGTACTCAAGAACTCAACAATGGCTTCAACCTCAACTCCCGAGCCTGCCTATGTTACTGACATCATTAATATCGCTGCTGAACATCATTTCAACTTTGAAATTCTGTGTGAGTATAACTTGGATGTAAGCAAGTACATCAACGCTGCTGGTTGGGATGGTTTGTTTCTGGAAAAGGTCTCGATTTATCCAGACTTAATAAGGGATTTCTGGAGGAAACCAACGATTACTAAAACTGAGGTAGTAGGGTTTGTTCAAGGCAAGAAGATAACTGTCTCTGAGAAGACCATTTCTGATGCAATCGTTTGTGCTCAAGAGGGTTTAATCATGACAGAAAACTGGGAAGAAGATCTTGGTGGTATAGAAACCATCGCGGTTACACTGATGCGAGAAGACACAGTGAGGACTCACTCATGGAAGTCATCTGAAATGAAGGATCACATCAGGATTCTTCATCAGATTCTGAACAAGGCAGTGCTTCACAAGGCAGGGTCTAAGGACAACCTTTCTGCCCTTCACAAGTTCTGTCTCTGCAACTTGGTCTATGAGACTAAAATAAACCTTCCATGGATCCTGTTTCATCGCTTCAAGGATGCCATTGCAAACAGAGAAACCGCCTCCCACATCACCTTCTCTCATCTTCTATCAAAAGTCTTCAAGCAGCAAGGCTTGTATGACTACTTAGATGCAAAGCCTCAAGAAGAACAAGACAAGATCTTTCGTTCGAAGGGGATGCAAGCTGCCATTTTTGGAAAAAGCAACCTAAGTAGCATGCACCTTGACACATACAAGCTTGTTGAAATGTCAAACAAGAGGAGAAAATGAAGATTAAGGAAGAAGCAGTTGAGGCCAACAATGCAGCTATTCTTGGTCTGAAGAGAGGAACTAAAAGGAAAACTGTGGCTGTCAGGAAGCCTGCTCCTAGAAGGCCTACCAGAGGCATTGTTATCAATGAGCCTGGGAATGAAGCCCCTCAACCTGTTCCTCGACCTGCTCCCAAGAGAGCTAGAAAGCTGGTTCTGCCTCAAGATGATGATGAAGATGATAATGTTCCACTGGGAACAGTCTTAAAGAGGAAAGCAGCTGTTGCTGTTGATGCTGCTGATGCTGCTGTGCCTACCAAGAGGAGGCAACCTGCAAGGAAAGCAAGAACCTTTGCAGCCTCTGAGGTAAACACATCTTCTGATGTTCCCTACTAATACTGTGAGTGATGATGCCCCTACTCCTAGTGTAGGATTTTTTGATAATGTATATAGACCCTCTTTACCCACACCCCAACCCTCACCACAAAGAGAACAACCTGACCAAACCTCAAATCCATCTTCACCACAAAATAGCCCAACTCAATTAACCACACCTCAACCTACACCACTCAAAACCCTCTTTCCACCCATAATTCCTGATTCAGATCCTTGGTTTCATCAAGAGGATGATGGAATCTGCAGAGGTGCCCCCTTCCCTAAACAACTAAGAAAACTCTTTCCACCAATTATTCCCCCATCCACTATTTTTGCCAATAGGTCTGAGAACTGGGCTCAGGTTAAGAGGAATTGGAAAATTCTGTTCCATACTCACCAACCTGACCCTGAAATTAACCTTGAAACTCCTTTAACAAGGTGGTACTCCCATCCAGATTATGACTTTGAACCCTATGAGGAGTATCCCTGGACCACAAAATACCCAAACTCTCAGCCTCCTAAAGGTCCCTTTCCCTCCGAGATGCACAACCAACATGGCCCTCTCCTAACCCATCTACCCCTCAACCGCTTTCCCCAAAGGAAAATTTACCCCAACCTACAAAAAACCCCACCATTGATTCCTCACACTGAAGGGGTAGCACGGCACATCATTCCCGTATGGGAAACTGATCCTAAAAGGAACCATCTGCCTTCCTTACCTGAGAAGAGAGCTCGATCATCTGGGCACATTCCAATTATTCTGGATGCAAACACAAAATGGATGAAATTTGAGCATCCCAGCATCTATGGAAGTGCTTCAGACCCCTTCGCAGATCAACTGATCTACAACATTCTGAAGTGGGAGTTCAGCTACTTCCAGATTGAGAGAGCTGCACGTTGGGTTCCTATCACATGGCTGAGACACCATAAGGAAACTCGAGTAGGTATTGCTCCCTACCCCATCTGTCCAAGGCTTGGTATGATAGACCTCAACAAAGACAAAGACATGAGGCGCAAAAGAAATAAAGGAGTCATGCCTGAAGCTCACTCTGCCATGCTGGACTTGTCTCAGGAACTCTTTGATCCCTCCGAGCTTGACTTCTATCTATATATGGAGGATGTGCAGAAAATTGGAGAGATGAAGGCTGCAGACTTCTGGTTATCTCACATCATCCACTGCACCAGGGAAGCTTCTTCTTCTGGCTTGACTCAAGAAGAGAAGAAGGAAATTCCTAAGTTCAGAGGAAAGTGTGGCCTATCCAGAGTAAGGCACATGATCTACAAAGATCTGTGGGGACTTCCTATTACCAGCAGGGATGTGGAGGAAATTATTCCTATCCACTGGGCAAAGGATTTACCTCAGAAACCTGTTACAGTTGCCACTGCACCTCCAGCAACATCTTCCTCAGATCAGGCAGCCCAAGAATTGATTGTAGAAGGCCCTGAACTTGATGAGCAACTGTCTTCTCAGCCTACTTCAGTTGAACCTCCATCTGCACAGGCTAAGCAGTCTGCTGAGGCTGGTGTCTCTAAGCAAGGAGCTGAGTCTGCTAAGACTTCTTCTCAACCATTAGCTCTTGCTATGGTTAGAACAGCAGCCCAGGCTCAAGACACTGTCTCTGACACTGCTGAGAGCTCAAGACAACATACCTTGCCACCCAATCTTGAAGACATCATTGGGAAAAATTGTTGATGATAAGGTTGGCAAGATAGTTGAGGAAAAGACTGAGCAGATGGCTCAACAGCTTGAAGAAAGGGTGCAGAAGCAAGTTCAAGACTCTCTGGCCCCTACAAATGCAGTGATGAATCAAATGCTGGCTCTGATCTTGGAGTTTCAGAGGAATCAAAATCCACAGCCTAACCAACCACCTCCTCCACCACCTCCTTCCAACTAAAAACTTTTTCTTCTCTGTTTCTTTTATCCTTTTATTGCTTGCTGACAATGATGGTCCACTCCCTTTTACCTTTTTGTCTGATGACAAAATAGGGGGAGAAAGGAAAGATTAAATTTTATTATACAGAGATTTTTAAAAGTACATAGTTGTCTGCATATGCATAAATATATATTCATCTTGCTGTTACTATGCCTTGACATTCTTTTAATGATCTTGCCTCGATAATGCTTTGAATTCTAAATGTTTTATAGGATACTATCTTGATTTGTTAACCAATATTATATTGCATATGAGACTTAGCTTATTATGCCTTAACTGCTTTTATCTGATGTCTGCTTTGTCTTAGGGGGAGCCTTGTAAGCTCTCTTAAACTTTGCAAAATAAATTTAATTAGTTTTTGTCATCATCAAAAAGGGGGAGATTGTTGGAACCAAAATAATTTGGATTAAATAATCTCTAGGTTTTGATGTTAACAATGAGAATTAAATTTGTGTAGCAAAGTGTTAATGCTTTGAATCTAACAAGTGCCTTTAGTCTTAAAGGATTATCTGTTCTTATAAGTTAAAATGTTAAATCTATTCTCTTTGCAAATTCGCGTCCACATACTTTATATTGAATATCTTATTGAAAGAGTGGTCGAGTCCACTCTATCAAGGATCTCCTTTAAACTCAAGTGTCACGTCAGTAGACGAGCGCTTAAATGTTTTCAGTAGACGAGCGCTTAAATGTTTTCAGTAGACGGAAAATTTCTGTTTGTATAGACGTGAGCTTCTATCAAATAATAATCTTAGTTTTCTATTGTCACGTCACTGGACGGAGATTTCAAATGTCTCAAGTTCTGGCAAGACCGATGTTTTAAGTAGACGAAGTTTTGGTTGCCACGTCAGTGGACGGAGCCTTAAAACTCTCCTTACTTTCCTTGCCTTTGCTTTCGTTTGTTGGACGAAGAATTTTAAGCAGTTATAACAATCTGAACCCAAGCGAATTTATTTCTTATGATTGATATTCATTTTATTTATAATGGTTCTTCTCTTTTTCTATCTTATTGCCTTGTTTCATTGAGAGAAACATAGTACAAATAAGGACTTGCAAAAAGCAGAATAGTACAATGCAAAACGTTGTGTACCCTGTCACCTTTTACGCTGATATAGTTGGAACTTGTACAAAGGAGGCAAAACTGTTTTTCAAGCTGCTTTTGCTCAGAGGTGTGCTTTTACATGCAAGAATTTGTCTCACAGTACAAAGGCCTCGAGCCAGCTGAGTCTCAACGGATATTTACTTGGTTGACTCTATTACTAAACGGGAATTTCAAATACAACCATTGATGATTCTGAAGAGAAGATCAAGGACCCTATAAATAGAAGACTAAAGCTTTTGAAGATACAACTTTTGCGCATACAAAGAAATCTCAAGAAATCTCTTGCGAAGCAAATACTCTTTTATTCATTCAAAAAGCAAAAGTCTGTAATATTATAGTTTGAATTCTTGCTATAATATTTATCTGATCTTAAACTTTCATACTCTCACATATAGTGAGTTAGAAGATCAAAGAAATCAAAACTCTTTATTAGAGGTAGAGCCTGAAGAGGCTTGGTAAGAAAGAAATGCTTGTGAGCCTGGAGAGGTGTTGAATACTTGGTGTAATCTATTTGAAAATAGTGGAAAAATCCTTCAGGTAGAAGGGACTGGACGTAGCTCTTGGTTGGAAGAGAGTGAACCAGGATAAAACACCTTGTGTAAATCTTCTAATACCTGATCTCTTTGGTTTTACGTGTTTATACTAACTGTGGGGATTTGAACTTGAATTTGTTAATCCTTCAAAGGACTCTTTTCTGTGTGCTTTATTCTGCCTCCTTATTTTTGTGTGAGAAAATCTTTTTGAAAAGGCTGTTTTCGAAAAATATTAACAAACACAATTCAACCCCCCTTCTTGTGTTTGCCTATGTCAACTTCACAACGACGAGTCGGTATGGGAGCTCAAGACGACCAGAGCTTATAGTCGTCGCTATGGTGAGGGTGAGGGTAGTTCTAGACGCCTATATCGTCTGTGATATGGTTTGTCGGTAGCGTCTCCTAGGGAAGAGCATCTGAGAGATTATTTTCTATTTTGATGTATTTTGTGAGAGACGGGTGGGTAGATGCTGTCTATTTCTTTCTTGCGTTTCTCTAAGACCAGTTTATATGTTTTCCTTCAATAATTTGTATAATTTCTAGGCTTACGACCCCTCTGTTGGGATCAACAGTACTTTGGTTACTTTTGTACATATTATGTATGTATATATCGGTTGCGCTTTATTTTCTTCCGCTGCGTATGTTTTAAACATTTTAATTTTCTAGATTCCGCAACGTATGTTATTTTTGAATGTATATTCACACTGACGCTAATAATACGGATTAAGGCTTAGTTAACTAGGGTTGTTCTTTAATGGGACATCGGGGTGTCTCAGTTCTCAGCTGGCATGGTAATCGGAAAATCTACCATAGTACCCATAACTCAAAAAATATCTATAAATTAAAGATAAGTAATCCAATCTCATGAAATTTATGCACAAGTTATAGCATCATCAATTAGAAATAATTCATCACTATCAATCCACATAAAATAAATAAAACCATACAAAGGACCTCTCTCGTGTCCAAACAATCTTAATTTGTCATCCAAGTCTCTTTTATTTAATTACCCAATTTTAAGTCTATGAGCTTATGACAAATGCAATGGTTCCCAATTCCTTCCCTTTCCCAGAAAGAGGTATCTATAATGGGTCTTCCCCTTCCCAGAAGGAGGCATCCATCTTCCCCACTAACGAGGAGTTATTTTTCTTCCCTTCTAACGAGGAGGTATCTGTCATCCCCTTCCCTAAAGGAGGTATCTTAACAATCACAAATAATAATCCAAATCACATCTTGGGTACATATCATGACCCCGAGACATGACATATGACCTCATGCATCAATCTCAATGGTATGCTCATATGTCAAAACAACTCATAAGCATTCTAAATCATATCTAGCATATACATTATGATTGAAAATCATCAAACAAGTCTTAGAACATATAACCAAACCATGTAGATAATCAATATCACATCAATTTATCAATTATTGAAAACCCCCAAAGATCTATGACCCTAATATGGCAAAAACCCAATTTTCTCAATCAAATCACTCAAAATCTGAATATCAATTTAAAGAACCTAAAAATACCATAGAGGAGTGATAAAAGATGTTTTTATACACCTCTTGAAGACCTCCAAGTATCTCCAAGAAATTCCTACGTCGAATCCTAGTGTTTACCAAGAGTTCTCCTCATCTTCCTCTTCCTAGACTCCTTCCATAATTCTTTCTTCCCAAACCATGGATTTCTCTTCCTTAAGTCTTCGTTCTTCTTGAATCTTGCCCAATTCCTTGAAACCTCTCTTCTCTGGTGTTTTATGAGTTTCTTATGTAATTAGGCTTCCAAAAAAATTGGTAATGCACATTAGGTTCCTATTTATAGGCCTCCCAAAGTCCAAAACGCATTAAAACACATCAGATCCCACTTATCCAGTGCTTATGCAGTATTTAGATTATATATTGAGTTGTAGATATCCAAAAGTTATGAACTTTATATCGTTGGAAAGATAAAAGAAATATATACAATTTGTATGAATATCACAAAATCTTAAACGGACGTTTAGAGGGTCAAAATTGAGCTAGAAGTTAGAAAATCTGAACAACTTTTACGAATTTGGCCATAACACGAGCTAAAAGAATCCAATATGAGTGAATTTTGTGTCTATGGAAAGCTAAGAGATAGAGCTATATTTTATATGAAGACATGGAAGTTTGATGTAGGGTCATAGAAGGCTAGAGCGTCATCCAACTAACACGTGTGGACCACGTGTCTGACCCTCTCCAACGTTCAAGTGTCCAACTATCCACGTTTGAGTGTGTCATTGCTTAAACGTTGGACATTCCCACATCCAAACGTTGGGTATGATGTGGCATCCTTCTTTCGCGCGTTTTTATGCTTTCTGGGCTCGTTCCAACTTTGATCTTCCTCAAATTTGAAACACAAGCTAACTAACACATAAGAAACATGATCAAGCCCTTAAAAATGCTTAATCCATGTCCCACACTTTAATCAAGAAAATGGAGCGTTACAAAAATCACTCATGTATTGAACAATGTACTCCTCATCAGGAAAGTACCTTTGTAGCAACTCAGCCTAACTCCTTCATCATTCTCATTGTTCCTCTTTCTCTTCTTCTTTTCTTGATTCTTTTTGGGAGTTCTTAGTAACCTTCTTATTTTTCTCTTGTTTTCTTTGGAACCTTCTTTGGAATCTCCTGTGCCACAACTTTCTTCCTTTTTATCTTGCTTCTTTGTCATCAAATTCTTGATAAGAATCTTGTCAATTCTCTGAAAAATGTGGCTGCCTCTATTTTATTTCCTTTTTGGGCGTGAAGGATTTGCTATAAGTGAGATAGGTGGAGATGAGGTTGGAGTGGAGGAGGTTGAGTTTGAGGGATTTGGTGTTGAAGGACTGGTTTACTTCACACGAGCTATGGATTCACAATTTCGAGCTTTGCTAGGGTTAGGGTTTAGAGATTTAAAGATTTAAAATGCGAAAGAAATGGAGGTAGAAGGTGAATTTATAAACCCAGAAAGATCAATCGATTACCCTAATCGATGTATTAAAGGATTTTTCTATTGAATAAGCTATGTCACATTTGATAATCGATGTGTTTAGCCTTAAACTATGAAATGAATTGATGTTTACCCCCATTGACATGTTTAGCCTTAATCAGCTATTGACCCCATTGCATTCAATCTTGAAAAATGTATTGATTAAGTAATTACCTAGAAATTGTAAATATATAGCTGATAATCACAAGTGCCCAACTGGCATAACTGTTTCTAACATAAAGCAACTAGTTCTAAATAACCTCTAATTGAATAACTAATTCTCTAACTTTAAATCCAATTGCTTGTGCATTAATACTTAATCTATAATTTTTTCTTTACCTCTGTATCAAAATGGAAAACAATGCCTTTCTAATTGTCAAGGTCATAAGCAATATAATGTTTACAACAACTTAAGACCTTAATCCTATAAGCTTTGGCACTTGTAAACATAGTTCACAGCATATGTAGACACCACCAACAGGTCTTCCCCTGGAGTTTCCAAGCAACGCCCCCACCTTGGGTCATGGAATACATTCACATTAGGACTCTAATTAATGTCAAACCTGCCAAACCCACATTGTACATGGCTCGAGCCTTCGTTGACACAACCTGCCCCATCTTGCAACATGTTACTTTCTTTAGTTGTATTCTTCAGTGAGACATTTCATCAAACACATAACACCTCATTTAAAAGTAATCAAGATTAAATTGAATTAGTGAGAATGATTGTCGTGCAGGGGTGAGTAAACATCAAAAATTGAAAATATTAAAGTCCACAATAAGGTAAATTGCCAGAAAACATCAAGAATTGAAAATCTATTTGGGATTATTAGAAAGTGGGGGCGTGGGGAAAACTGGAGAAATAGTAGAAAAGCATATACCTTCGTCAATGGCGTGATAGCGATAGTGCAACTGTTTGGGGGCATAGAAACAGAACAATGAACAAAATATCAATATATGAGGGTGAAGAGAAACAAAAATGTTGGAGGGAGAGGATCGTGGGATGGAGGGAGAGGATCGTGGGAACAACATCATTATTTTTTCTTTTTGCCTTTTTTTTTATTCAATCTCCATGATGGAATTTTCATCTCTTGCAACATAGGACCACTATCAGGCAAGTAGGATGGTTAATGAGACGTGGAGGACGACTAATGAACGTTTCTGGACGGAGGGTTTAACATGTCTCGTGGTTGTGAATTTGATGGAATAAGTGGTTAATTGCTTTATTTTCGGGAACCAAAAGTGTCTCTATAATTATTTTGAAGGATCAAACTAGGCCTTTAGTTTTAAAAATTAATAGGAGCTTTTGCATTTTGAACAAAAATGTCAAGAATGAAAATGATAAAATAAGGAATATCCTGTTTGTTTTATTTTCAGTTTCTTGTTTTCATTTCCTGTTTTCAGAAATAATTACAAAACTGCCACCTTATTTTCATTCTGTTTACTGTTTTCTGAAATTTGTACAGGAAACACTGAAAACAAATTTTTTCTGTTTTCACTGTTTCCTGTACAAATCTTTGAAAATAGGAAACATAATGAAAACAAGGTGAGAGTTTTGTAATTATTTTTGAAAATACGAAATGAAAACAAAAATCCGGAAACAAAGCAAATATACCCTAAGGGTATGTTTGGATGGGGTATTTTCAAAATTCCAAGGAATTTGAAATACAAGGTAATTCAATTACTTCAATTGAATTACTTTCATTTCGAAAATATTTTATTTGGATAGGGTAATTCAAATACCTTGTATTTTAAATTCTTTGTTTGGATAAAGCTTTTAAATTACCTTCAATTACATTTTTTTTAAATATTCCTTTAAAAAATACTTTGTCCAGGGCCGATACCCCCCACCGGTGTCCGGGGTCGGCACCCCCACGTGTCCAGGCTCCCCCCCCCCCCCCCCCCCAAACCAGGTGTCCGGGGGCCGCCCAAAAAAAAAACCGGGTGTCCGGGGGCCGGCGCCCCCCCCACCAGTTTGATAGGGGTCAGCACCTCCACCGGGTGTCCACCCCCCCCCCCCCCAACACACAACCAGTTTGATAGGGGCCGGCGTCCACCCCCCCACCCCCCCCCCCCCCAACTGGTTTGATAGGGGTCGGCGCCCCCACCGGGTATCCGGGGGCCGATGCCCCCCACTTGAGTAAGGAGAGGGAATTTCAAAATACCACCTCTCTAGGAGGTAATTCAAATTCCTCAAATTTACCTTAAACAAAATACTCCCATAAAATTCCTTGATTTCTAAAATCTTTTATATTTAATACCCAAACAAAGTATTTTGGAGTGAAGTATTTTAATTACCCTCTTAAAATACTTCACCCTCTACAAATACCCTATCCAAACACACCCTAAAACTTTTAAGAAAGAAAGGAATAAAGTACTATACACAACCAGTGTAAAAAGTTTTACACTAATATCTACTAATATTTTGGTACGTATACTTTTACTTTAATAATTAAAAGATAAAAATAACTGAGCTGTAAATATATTCCAAAAATGTTATCTGCACACCTGGTTTTGACACCAGGGTGCGACACCTGCTACTGTAGCGCTACTATAGCACCTTTTTTTTTTTCTTCAAATTTTGACTTTTTTTAAAAAAAAAAATTTTAGCTTTTTTGAATATTAATATTTTTGGTTAATTATGTGTAAATATCTGGTTAATTCAGTTTATTATATGGTTAATGGGTCTTTTTTTGGGGACAAATTTCGACTTTTTTTAAATCCAAAATACGTGGTTAATCCTTTGAAAATGGTTGGTTAATTCAGTGTATTCTGTGGTTAATGGGTAACTTTGATGCTTCAACCATTTTATATGGTTAATCACGTGCAAATATTTGGTTAATTCAGTTCATTATATGGTTAATGGGTTATCATGAAGCTTACAATCATTTTTAACAACCATGTAAATATTTGGTTAATCATATGCAAATTTCTGGTTAATTCAGTTCATTATATGGTTAATTTGTGTGGAAAATTATTGTAAGTTTCAGGATGACCCATTAACCATATAATAAATTGAATTAACCATATATTTGCACTGGATTAACCAAAAATGTTAGTATTCAAAAAAACTAATTTTTTTTTTAAAAAAAGTCAAAATTTGTGTTATAAAAAAAAAAAAAACGCTACTGTAGCGCTACAGTTCCTGGGTGTCGCACCCGGGTGTTCGATATATTCTATATAAAAACCATTTACATTAACCGTGAATAGAAATTCAGAAATGTTATTCTAACATCTCCATTTTGACATCTACTTGACATCTACGGTACTGTAGCGCTGCAGTACCTTACTTTTTTTTTTTTTTTTTTTTTTTTTTTACAAATTATGACTTTTAAAAAATAAGTAAAAAATTTAGCTTTTTTTAACACTAACATTTTTGGTTAATTACGTATAAATATATGGTTAATTCAGTTCATTATATGGTTAATGGGTCATCCTAAAGCTTATAATTATTTTCCACAACCATGTAAATATTTGGTTAATCCTTTAAAAATGGATGGTTAATTCAGTTATATAAATAGTTAATTCAGTATCCTGACACTTCCAAGTTTTTAAACATCACTTAAAAATATTTGGTTAATCCTTTGAAAATGGATGGTTAATTCAATTATATAAATGGTTAATTCAGTTATATAACCATTTAAGAACTTGGAAGTGCCAGGATGCTGAATTAACCATTTATATAACTGAATTAACCATCCATTTTCAAAGGATTAACCAAATATTTACATGGTTGTGGGAAATAATTATAAGCTTTAGGATGACCCATTAACCATATAATGAACTGAATTAACCATATATTTACATGTAATTAACCAAAAATGTTAGTATTCAAAAAAACTAATTTTTTTATTTATTTTTTAAAAGTCAAAATATAAAAAAAAAAAAAAAAAAAAAGTACGGTACCGTAGTTGTCATGTAGATATCCCAAATGGGATGTTAGAAAAACATTACTCATAGAAATTAAACTTTCTCAAATCAATGTAGCTTTGGGACAGGCTCACCGATCGAAAAATTGTCTCACAATTTATCACCTGCTTAAGCATAGAGCTTGAAGTCTCAGCAACCCAACTCAAATTTGGAAATTCCCCAACTTTTGGCATCTGGTAGACTCCCAATCTCATAGACTCGAACCAAAGACCCACAAGAAACGACTCAACCAATTTCGCATGGTCTTACAAGTTTCAACTATGAGACCGCCCGTCATTGATTTCCCACACCTTTCTTAGACCAATTCGCTACTGCATAAACAAACCCTTCACTCAAGTTAAAATCAACCCCTCTTCTTTTTTTCAACACATGGAATGGTATATAAAGAAACAAGTTCACCACGATCTGTCATGAGAATTCCCTTCTTTTATTCCACCACTTGTAGGAACTTGCTTTCAATTCTTTAACTTTGTTAATTTGCATTATAAGGGTATTCTCTAAATTATAATATGAGTAGCAATGGCCAAACTTCTGGTGCTAATCACAACATCAGGGGTTTAATATGCAACGCTGGTTCTGGTGCCGCTGCTGGTAACCATTTTTATTTTTATTTTTAATTTCTGGCTTCGACCCTTTTCATATTTGGGGTTTAGTTTTAATGGGTTTCTCCCAAATTCTTAACTTTTTGATCCCAAAATCCCCTTTTTGGTGTGTGTTGTACCACTGTTTTCAACAATGGCTGAATTTTACAGTGTGATATTCTCTACTTTTGGATTAACTAGATTGCATTGTACAGGGGCGATAGCGGCTACATTTGTGTGCCCTTTGGATGTGATCAAGACAAGGTTACAAGTTCATGGCCTTCCTCCTGTGCAGAAAGGTAACTTTCTAGTTATTTACTTAATTGGTTGATATTGGAATTCTGTTGAGAATGAGAAGAAGTCTTATAACTAGATAATTTGATGCCTTTGCATTAGTTCTTTCGATTATTTCAAATTTTGTGTTATCCACTTTAAGATGAAATTTGTATATTGTATAGCTGATATTGCGTTATGTTAGTTCAATTCAAAGTGTCATTGATGTGTTGTAAGTGTTATTCCAACATGAATAAATTCTGTCATAAATTTGTTGAGTGATTGTTTTTCGAGCTTAACTTTTGCTCTTCTCCTAGGTAGTGTCATCATCACGAGCTTGCAGAATATATTTAAGGCCGAAGGTTTTAGGGGAATGTACCGTGGCCTTTCACCGACAATACTGGCATTACTTCCAAATTGGGCAGTGAGTTTCTTTTCCTGTTGCCTCCCTAACTTCATTTTTGTGTTGTGATCAATGGTTGTTGCTGCAAAAGATGCGACATTTGTGAAGCATGGCTTTGGATGTACTTCTGTTCTGATAAATGTCTTGCTTTGGCATTCTTTTGTCTTCCGTCTTATTATATTGTACACACTATTAACGAAAAAAGACAAGGCATAACCCTAAAATCCGGATTTACATGGGTCTTATTTATAGCTAAGACAATCTTCATACCACTTCTGAATTGTCATATAACCCATCTTAGGTACAGTCTTCACCAACCTACTTGCTGAGCATATAGTTCATTATCACTATTTTGCAAATTCTTGGTCTCCTCACTTTTGTTTTCCCTTTATTTACTTCATCTTGAAATGGAATCTAGTTTTATATTCTGTCTCCATTACTGTTTAGGTTTGGCAGGATAAGCAATTTTTTATCATTTCTCTCATAATAAAATATTTAGAGTAATTTGTTCGGCCATATTCTCAATGTCTACTTATTTATAATAATTCCTTACATTGATCCCTATCTAATTATTTTCTACCATATGTGGCCTAACATTTTTTTTGCTCCTAGGGTACTTTTATAATACCCTTTTATTGAGTTAAAATTTTAAGTTTGGAAGAGGTAACTTTATGATAAATGACAATCATGTAAGATAACCCTGTCTTTTTTCTTCTTATTGGAGGAATGTTTAATCCCACCCCTCGAAGCAGTGTAACATACGGCGTACAACATACTTTTGCATCAACATTTGAAAAACCAATTAAAACTAATCTCCCAGTTGCATATACTTTGTCCACAAAGATCCTTTTTTGAAGCATTGATTAATCATATTTCTTATATTAGAAGATGAATAATCTTGCTTTTATTGTTTAATCATGTGTTTTAAAAGTTTCTCTTCATAGTTCATATCTTTTCAAATGACAAAAGTTCTATTTCATTTGTAGGTATATTTCACAGCTTACGAGCAACTAAAGGGTTTGCTTCGTTCCCATGGTAAATATTATCTAAATGTTGTGTACCTTTTACATACATTTGTTCTTCTCTAAAGTCATCAGAAGTATAATAGTAAATTACTTGAACTTTTTCTAATTTTGGTTTCATCTGACCCTGAATTGAATTTTGCTGGATTGACTAAATTTATGACATTTTCATTTGTTATAGATGCCGCAAATGAACTCACAACTGTTGGAAATATTATAGCTGCTGCTGGTGCTGGGGCGGCAACAGCAATTTCTACAAATCCATTGTGGGTTGTTAAGACAAGACTCCAAGTAAGTTGGTGCTTCTCTTGTCCATAATTTTAGTAAATATATAAAAATTGGAGTATATGTTCTGCTCTTTTACTATTCTTGCTCCCTGTCCTTTTGGTATCAGTGTTTCTCAATCTTTTATACATGCTAATGAATCTGTTAGCTATCTTCCTGATGTATTTGTTATCCCAACTGATTTGTTAGGCTCTTAGGATTGAAATATTACTGATTATTGTGCTTTAATTTGTATATTAAGCCTAGAATACATCTTTATCCCTCAGTTGTACCTTTCATCAATACATGCTCTTGTTTTGTTATATTGAATCATTAATTCATTTTCTCCCTTGATACCCATTAGACTCAAGGAATGAGGCCTGATGTTATCCCTTACAAAAGTGTTCTTTCTGCTCTGACAAGAATTACACATGAGGAAGGCATACGAGGACTATATAGGTCAGTTTCTTATTTGCAATATTGTGTTGAAGATATTGGGCTAATAATTTTGAAATTGGAAAATTTTGATATACCTAGCACTTTTTATGTGCATATATAATTGTTTTCATTTTTTTTTTTTTGTCTTTTCTGGATAATAATGGCTGGCTGTTATCCTGTTAATTGTGCAGTTAATGAGGATAGGAAAATATTAATATAGAAGAGATAAAATTTTCTTTATCTCATTATTTTGGCGAATAATATGAAATAATAGTTAGCTTTTTCTTTTTAGATTGCGGACTCTGCTTTTTTCTATCAAAATATCATAGATGGCCCTATCAGTTTGTGCACATAAATTTGCCAAATAATATCTCTTTTCAGGGAAAATGTTCCATTTAAAATCTTTTACTATCCCTTTTCTTTTGAAAAGGCAAAAAAATCTATTTTGATAACCTATTGCTTAACTGATATCTGTCAATTATCATAAAAAGAATTGTATTTGTCAAGACTGTAAGGTAAGTAATGTGAATAATATGTTAATCCGTCAAAGTGAGATAAATCATGAAGAAATAGACAGTTTTGCATGAAATGTAGATGACTGAAATATTCCTAGTACCTATATACTTCATAAGAAAAGCAAAAAATCAAAAATATCAACCACTTGATTGTAGTTTTATTCTTTCTTGAATTTTCTACAATCTGGTATGCAAGATCTAGATGATAATAAGTTTCAATTCAACGCTTGGATCAATGAGAATCAGTTTTTATTGGAAGTTATTAAGTGGTGTAAGTATATCAAATCATACATCGATATCAATTGATCCCCACCCACCTGTGTCCATGATGCCACGTACAGTGCAGATAGACATAAACAAACAACCTTCATTCCTTCACATCATGACTGCTGCACAGAATCAAACCCAGTGATTGAAGAAAAAATGATAAAGTGCACTTAAAGCTTGATAACCTCGGTCTGTTTCTTGTTTATTTTGTTGTGATGATATTTTGTTATTGTGGAACAGTGGCATTGTACCTTCATTGGCTGGAGTAAGTCATGTTGCAATTCAATTCCCAGCATATGAAAAGATCAAGTCATACATGGCAAAAAAAGGTACAAATGCTGGCAGTAAATTTATTTATTTATTCAGTGGTCCTTGAAAGAAGGGAATTTTTCTTTGTTTTCTTATGTGTTGCTATTCAAATGTTCTAGATAACACCACTGTTGACAAGCTGAGTCCTGGGAATGTTGCCATTGCATCATCAATCTCAAAAGTAATTGCCTCTGTAATGACTTATCCGCACGAGGTATGTATGACCTGTGGGGCTAAATTGCTACAAACGGAAGTTCAGTGCAGGATACCTATGAGTAGCAGCTGTATTTTTCACATGTTTATGTCATTAACCCTTTGAATTTCACATTGTCAGGTGATTCGTTCCAGGCTGCAAGAGCAAGGCCACGCCAAAAGTATTGGCGTCCGATATGCAGGAGTTATTGACTGCACTCGGAAGGTGTTTCAAAAGGAAGGCATTCCAGGCTTTTATCGTGGTTGCGCAACCAATCTATTAAGAACAACTCCATCTGCTGTCATTACATTCACCAGTTATGAGATGATACACAGGTTTTTGCAGCGGGTTGTTCCTGCGGACAAGAAGGGGAATCCACAAGGCCACCCTAAATCCAATGAACTTAAGAAGCCACATCCAGATGACAGTGACATGAACATTAAAAATGGCACTCATCAGGGGCCATCACCATCTCAGTCTAACAAGAATGCTTCAGCAATTCCTCTGGGAAATAAAGAGCAGCTAACAAGACATTGATAGGCGCTAGACAGTGATCTTTTTTTTTTTTCCTTCTTTTCATTGCCTTTTTTTTTTTTATTTAATTTATAACTTGGCGACTCTGAAATTTTTTCTCTCCAGCATGCAAATGCTCGATTTTACCAGAATTGTGAATTGTATTAATAAAGGTGCAGAAGTGAATAAGAATAAGGCCATGTTAATAAGTAGAATAGAATGGAGTAAAAAAGGGATGGGTAATGGGATTTTCATTTGCTTTGAACCTGGTCTGGGTTTTGTGTTATGTAGTCCCTTATGTTAATCAATAAGTATTTTAATTTCGGTCCTCACGTGTCTACATCACCTAAATTTATTACGTCGATTCAACAACTTTGGCTGCTGCAGAATAAAAGCCATTATGTGCATTCGCTTTCATAGCTGTTGGACCATCCTTATCTGTTCAGATTCCAACTCCGAAGACTTGAGAGGGGGAAAGATTAAAGATGTAAAAATTATGACAGGATTACATTACAATGAGTCCATATTTCCAGTGCCATTTTAAGCATTTATACAAGGTGTTAGGTACATGGGTATTTATTTATGTGCAGATGCAAAAATTAAACTTGAAACCTTTTAGTCAACACAACCCATATTGCTGATTGAATCAATTATTGTTGGTACAACTGTAATTTAGGGATGGCAAAACCCAACCCGTCCCGCCTTCCACCAATTGAAAGTGAGTTGAAAATCACTCCTAGCCCCACGACAGGGTGGCGGGTTGGCCCGCCAAAAATTAAAAAAATTATAAGATTAAATATTTAATTTCCTAAAATATATTTAAATCAATTATGTTCCCACTTGAAAATTACATCCCACCTCATTTGTGTGATTAATTTATTTTTTATACGATTTTAATATTATAATATTGAAAAAAATATTTATTGATTATTATTTATTCGAATTCTATGAGTAATATTTGAGTATTATTACAAATTTTAAACATCATAAACATAATAATAATATGGATAAAAAAACAGTGTATGGTTATGTTTATATAGGCTTAAACAAAATATTTAAATTAGTATAAAAAGAATAAAAAAAGAATTCGGAAAAAACGAAAGTTGTCCCGACGGGCCAACCCACCCAGCCCCGTTTTCTTGGCTGGTTAGGCGGGGCGGGTCAGGACGGATTAATGGATTGAAAAGTGTAGCTTACCCTACCAAAATAGGCGGGTTAAACGGGTTGACCCGTCAGGTCGGACCCGTTTTGCCACTACTGATTTTATAGTAGACTTGCATAATATAAAAAGGGTATCGTATAAGAGACATAATAGACTTACAGTGTGATTTTGTAGAAGTTTATAAATGAATGGTGTATATTTTTCTTTGAAAAAAAGGGTGTGTAGTAAACATCTGAGACGGCACGTTACTTGGATTGTTATTCCAGTTTCAAGCAGAATAGCAACGCGAAAAACTTAGTAAATAACTAAATATTCCAATAAATCAAATTTTGGATTTGTTCCAGCTCCTTATTTGTATGACTATGATGACAATGGCTTATTCCTTGTTATCTTGACATCTTGACTATTCCTTGTTTTAAACTAAAACAGTGAAACTTTTAGGTAATGCTTTTCAATGCTACATATGACCAGGACCATTATTATTTATGCATATCTCCATGAACATGCTTGTCTTTATCTTTTGCCCTTTCGCGACATTGATCGTTCATGCTTTAGCACAAAATATTTTCCTCTCCCATCTCTGGACCATGTGCTACACGTCTCTTTATCCCAATCCACTTTCACTTTCAATTCCTATTTTCCTCCTTAAAAATAGAAGGTTAAGTTAAAACTTCAGTTCTTGGCAAAAAGGAAAGTTAAAACTTCAGTTATCCAACAAAAAAGAGTTAAAACTTCGAGTGAAGCTGTGGAGGCCCAGATAGGTCCCCAGAAAGAAAAATAAAAATAAATTAATCATTTAATTCCTCAAATTTTCAAATACGAAACACATTAGTCACTGGATTTAGTTCTGACATCTATTTACTTGCCTACGTGTCCCATTAATCATTCTACTTGGCTCGTTAGTGGTCTTGCGTGACCTATGATAAATTTTAACTGTGAAAAATTAATGAAAAGTGGAAAAAAAAATACATAACTTTTAGTTATTTGAATTTTAAAATTGAGTACATTTTTCATTTTTTATTCGTTTACCACATAGGAAATTCGTCATGAGCCACACATAACCACTAACGGGCCAAGCTGGATGGTTAATGGGACAAGTAAGTAAATAAATGGACGTCAGAACTAAATCTAGGGACTAATGCATCCCACGTTTGAAAACTTAAGGGACTAAATGATTAATTTTTCGGGGATTAAAAGTGGGCCCCCGATATTTTTGGGACCATTTTGGTCTTCACTCTAAAACTTCAGTTTTTAAAGTTTCCACTCATTTTCAAATTAGTTCCTATACTTTTTCTATAAATTTTATCCTTATAATCATAAACAAAATTTTTAAAATATTTCATAATGTCAGTTTTGTTAAATAGATTTAATAGTTGATTAATCAAGTTAATGTGACATAGTATTTATACAAGTTTATCTTAGCCGTTGTTATTTTTTAACATAATTACAATTAAATAAATTTATAAATTTACTAAAGTTAAATGTAACTATGAGAAATTCCTACTTAATTTGTGCATTAGGTTAGTAATATAATATATCACTGTATTGAAACATATTAATTAAAATACTCAAGTGTGTGTGTGTGATTTTTTTTTTATAGAATAAATAGCTAAGTGTTTTAGATAACCCTTGGTTAATAATTTATCAAATTTCTATTGGTCTCATCCATCACAGTATCAAGTGCACCAAATGTCAGAGTTCCAATGTTTAAATGCAACACTATACACATTTAAGCTCAACTTGTAAAATTATCATGTAGATATCATTGTTATCAAGGAAAAAGAGGAAGGATAGGAAAATATTTTTCCCTATTGGGTTTCATCAAGGAAGGTCCCTTGGATTTTGATCCTCTCATTTTATTTGTCTTATCTTCCAAATGTTTGAACCAAACAACGATCCCTCCCCTCCAACCAAACAGCAAATGATACTTACTAAAAATCTGATCTAGTTTAGATTACAAGATTATTGATAATGGCCACATACAACTTTACATATTCTCTTTAAAACAACTCCAAATCAAATCGTGGTTTTTTGTTTTTGTTTTTGTTTTTTTTTTTTTGAAATTTGAAGTTTTTAATAAAACTTGAAGAAAATAATTGAGTGAAACTCAATTTACTAAAATTATCTTCATTCTCTTTCTTTTTAATTTGTGTTGAATACTATAATTTTGATTACTCATGGATGGTGAGGAGAAGAGGGCGGAAAGCTTTTCTCGACAATAACGACCTGCAACGAAAACCCGTCGTCCAACCGGGTCCGGGCGATCCAGGTCCATAAACCGACCCGTCAAGACCCGAGTTAACACCACGAGTCTCCTGAACGAGAACGACGTCGTTTTTTATATCTTCTTCGCCAGGTGGCGAAGACCCAAAGAGATCCTTCAGTGAGTGCCTCCGCACCAGATCGCCGCTCTTCTTCTCCGACAGCCGCTCCCGCTGAAACGCCGTCCCTCGCCGCCGAGGCGACCGTCGAAACAGCATCCTCAGGGTGGTTTTCCGGCGCCGGAGCTGGACCATCGGGCTCGTCCTCGGGCTCCGCGTCGGGCTTTTCGACGCGCCGCAATGCATTGCGAGGAGCTTGAATTTCTGCAGCGTCGCCATTTGCAGGTGAGTTTTCCTCTCTCTAGATTCTAGGGTTTGAAATTTGTTTGAGTTTCAGTGAGTTTGGATTTGAATGTTGAGTGGTGATGATGATTGTGAAGGGAGAAAGAGGGTTGAATGCTTGTGAGAGAGTGAGAGTGAGATCTGTTTTGGGAATGGTTGCATCTTTTTTGTGGCAACACACATTGATTGGTTTGGTTTTTCTTTTATATTAGTATAGATTCCTTTGAAATTTCAAAGGGCAAGGAGAGAGACAGGTTCAATGACTTGAATGGCCTAAGTAAAAAACAAAAAAAAAAAAAACAGTGCAGGACCATTGGAGTAGGATTGGTTTTCTATAGTTTACCAAAAAAAAAAAAAAAAAGAAGAAGATTGCTTTTCTATATATATATATTTGGATAAACACATGGGCCAAAGCCCAAAGCACAAAACAAACTAACTGGAAATTACATCACAGGTAGAGGCGGCAAAATGGGCCGAGCCGACCGGGCCGGGCCTGATAAGCCCTATAAATTATAGGGCTTGTGCATTAAAATTTGAGCCCATTTTAATTTCGGGCATTTTTTGCCCTACCCTATGAAGTCCGAACCCGTATCGGGCTAACCCGCATCGGGCTCGGGTAGCCTGGTCACTTTTATATATTTTTATTTTTATTTAATTAAAAAATAAAAAAATGAAAAAATGAAAAAAAAAGGCCAAGAGGAAAGACTGAAAGAGGCCCAACCCAATTTTTAGTCACTGACTTTGAGACACCCCGATGCCTCATTAAAGAAAAACCTAAATTAACTAAAACTTAATCGTAATATTAACGTTAACATATATAGAAAATCATAAATATTAAAAAACTAAAAAAGTAAGAACAAAATTAAATATCACACCACACCTATATATATATATACACACAGACATACTGTGCTGATAAACCAAGGAATGTACTCCATCAGTAGGGTCCCAAAAGATAGATACTGATACAAAATGATATAAGCAACGGAAACTAAAACGTCGCAAAAAGACGCACTGGCCATAGACTCTAAACTCAATGGCTAGAGGTCACCGCTCGTCCTCTAGCATCGGGCTCATAAGGAGTCCCATCAAGCTCCTCTGTAGCTGGCTCATCCGCAGGGTCTTCTCAAAATGAGCACATCAAAGAAACATACATATAAAAGAAGTAGGGGGATAAGAAACTATCTATCATCATATATGGAAAATGGTACGTAACATATAAACAATAAAGGCACATAGACATGCATCATAGACATATATATACAAGAATTATATACAATCATCCTCAAGATATATTATCATCATCTACCCTTCGCACTCATGCAACTTATGTTGACGTGGCCACCACCAATCCTCTCACATCCCTTGCCCACTCAGGGATGTTAGTCAGTCGTCCAAGCGACGCGTCCCCAAATCTCAGTGCACACTCTCATCCGCGTTGAGAATGCTCATGCAAAGCAATGACACTATAGCTGCACATCTCGCTTCGGTGCACACCCTGGTTCTCTCTCGAGGGTGCTCATGCATAGCAATGACACTATAGCTGCACAGCCTAAATCTAAGTTGGGACGGTCCCGTGAGGACTTCTGACCTCGTGTGTTCCAAACACACGACTGTGATCAACAACATGCATCTATATGGGTCTCGCTGGCATATATCAAGTCATATCCTAGTGCCTTAACCTCTCATCACTATCTTATAGCATATCTCAAATAACATCACCTCATCAATCTCATCATAATAAAATATTAATTAATTAGGTTAGGCACGTCTAAATCATATATCATACACTCCCCAACATTCATCACTTAAAATATCAAATATCACTGCCTAGAAAACAATTAAGTATGTTATGGCAAATATAACATCTTATCAGCCAGTACATGTTATCAACCATAATCATATTATGATAATAATAAAATAATAAATTAAATAATAATAATAATAAAATAATAAAATAAACATAATTAATCACAATTAACATATCAATCCAAACAGCACACAGCAAGCAGCTCAAAACAGTAAAATCAGACAACCTCAGATATCATAAAAATAACCTAACTGCTATTAAATCTACAATCTCAATATCATCATTGGTACCACTAAGTGATCCCCAATGTGATATTGATATTGTCAATTACTCGCTCACTAGTAGGGTTTAGGTCGCCCTACGCCAATATTGAATAAAATGTTACTTAGTCATTTCCGACGTTAGATGGCTTCTTCCCCCACCTGAGATGTCGTAGGCTAGCTTTAGAGTAACGAAACAGACCCACTCCAATCTCCTCAAATCTGCCACGTGAGGTTCTCCTACCTCCGGGGCTCCAAAAATTCACCTGAATACATATTCACGAAGTACACGTTACGTGTAGCTCAAATCTGAAGACGGAATTGAAAACCGATAAACGGATTAAGAGATAACTTCAATACTATCACGGACAATATTTCGACATAAAACCATAGACTTACCTTAGCCTAACCAAGAAAAGAAAGGTAGGATGATGAAGTAGAAGTTGTGAGGATCACAACGGTATAATCGGTTTTTCAATAGGACGAACGGATTGATCGGAATCAGCTCTGGAATTTTCTCTCTCTTTCTTTCTCTCCTCTCCCTCTCACTCTAAAATCTGAGTTTTTGCCCTCTTCTATCAAGTTCCACAAAATTCTTCCATTTAAACCATTTTTTTCCTGGCGCCTAGCGCTCAGCGCCCAGGATCCAGCGCTCAGCGCTGGTGAGGCGCACCGCCCCCTCGCCCAATCATGACGCGACATGTGGCACTCTAAGGTTAATCGTGAGCTTTTAACTGAAATGGTTATTTCACATGGTTTACCATTTAACGTGGTTGAGTGGAGAGAGTTCAGAAATTACCAAAAATTTTTGAATGATGATTGTAGGTTCATTACTAGAAATACAATTAAAGCCGATGTGTTGAAAACCTACGAGGAAGAGAAAGAAAAGTTAAAATCGCAACTGGCTCAAATTTCTGGTAGAGTTTGCTTGACTTCTGATTGTTGGACTGCATGCACCAATCATGGTTTCATTTCTTTGACTGTTCATTATGTTGATGCGAATTGGAACTTAAATAGTAAGATTCTAGCATTTGCTCACATGAAACCCCCACACACCAGGCAAGAATTAGCATTGAAGGTGTTGGAATTTTTAAGCGATTGGGGTATAGAAAAAAAAGTTTTTTCCCTCACTTTGGATAATGCTTCATCAAATGGCAACATGCGAAATATTTTAAAAGAATACTTGGGATTGTCAACTAGCTTGTTGCTTAATGGAGAGTTCTTTCATGTAAGATGTGGTGCTCATATCTTGAACCTCATTGTTCAAGATGGTTTAAAGGTGGTGGGTGATGCATTGCATAAAATTAGACAAAGTATGCTTTATTTGAGGGCATCAGAAAGTAGAACAATTCAATTTTTTGAATGTGTTAAAAAAGTTGGTGGGATTAACACATCAATTGGGTTGAGGCCGGATTGTGTCACTAGATGGAACTCCACTTATATAATGCTTGAAAGTGCAATTAACTATCGTCGTGCCTTTCGTAGCTTAAGTTTGTGTGACAATGCAAATTATAAGTGGTGTCACACAAGTGATGAATGGAGAAGAGCCGAAATATTATGTGAATTTTTGAAGCTATTTTACATTATTACCAACTTGATATCTGGATCTTTTACCCTACATCAAATCTATTTGTTGGAGAAATATAGAGGATAGCGAATCTTTTGGTCTCAAACTTGACTAATGAAGATTTGTTGATTCGAAGCATGGCTCACAAAATGAAAGAAAAATTTGACAAGTATTGGAGTGACTATAGTACAAATATGGTATTGGCATTTGGGGCTATTTTTGATCCAACCAAGGAGTTCAATTTCTTGAGATATTTCAATTCTAGAGTTGATCCAAACACTTGTGAAGGGAAGTTGCAAAAGGTCAAGATGAATTTGTATAGGCTTTATGATGAGTATGTCAAAGATGGTGCCCCTTCCAATGTGAGTCATTCACAACAAGTACAATCTTCAATTGGAGGAGGAAAGGAAAAGATTGGTTGCTATGAAGTAAGTTCTTAATTTTGTTACTATTTTATTTCATACGTTGATTTCTTTTAATCAATATTTCATATATATATATATATATATATATATATATTTGAATTCATTTGGTCATTTATTTTGTAGGATTTTGAAGCATATGAAAGCACACAAACTACCACTGTTGGAAAATCCGAACTTGATCTCTATTTAGAGGAGCCAAGGATTCCATCATCTTATTGGAAGGAAAGAAGTCATAGATGTCCTGATCTTGCAAGGATGGCTTGTGATATATTGAGCGTTCCAATAACCACTGCGGCATCAGAATCGGCTTTTAGCATTGGCTCTCGATTTTTGAACAAGTATAGAAGTTCTTTGCGGGATGAAACAGTTCAAGCTCTCTTGTGCACACGTAGTTGGTTACATGGTTTTGTTGGTAAGTTTTTTAAAGCTTCATCATTTTTAGGATTTAAAATCAAGTCATTGATTTATATAAAAATTCGTAACAAAGTCTATTTCTTATTTTAGATTATGATAATGAAGATGGTGATGATTGCAACGCCCCGATTTCTATATCTTTCTGTAACAGTAAATACATGTGTATATGTGTACTTTTAATAAAATCCAGAGAATGATTTTAGATAAACTAAAATCATTATCTTGTTATACCTTACCTTAGAAAGTCACGGTTAAATTTTCGGCTGAAAATTCAGACGAAAGTTGGTCTGCATTTTCACTGATAGTAAGAGTTTATTGAGAAGAAAACCTAATTTTGACCCGTGAACGAAACGGTTAGTGTTTTTATCGTGTTTCCTTCAACCTTGGTCATTTTGAAAATTTTCGTTCGAAAATAAAATAAAATATTTTATTCGGGTGAGATCGTTGAAAACTACGATCGAAGAACCTTAACCGGGTACACAACGAAGCAGGATGGGGAGCTGAGATGACAAATGTGACATGTTAGAAAAAGGAGTGACATGGTGATGTGAGTCAAATGTCACATCCTAAAGAAACCATCATTACACCTTTTTGAATATATCATATTATAAACAAAAATCACTTTTCTCTCACTTTTTCTAACCAAATATCTCCCTAAGCCAAACTTGCTCTCCAAGCTCACTCTTCCTCTCCTCTTCACGCCACTCACTCTCCCTCCCTCTATATAAACACTCAAAATTTTCACTTTTAACTTTACACTCACAAACTAGCAAAAACACTTACAAAGTTCATTTGGTTTCTTCTTCATCTTCAAAGGAGTTCATCATTCTCATCATTTTCTTCAAGCTTCAAGGGTAACACTCTAATCCCTTACTCATATAAGTTATTATATTAACTTATTAGTTGAGTTTTATGCCGTATTCTTCCATTTAACATTCTTAGATCCATAACTTCTAAAATCTCTAGAAATTAGTAGAAAAATCCTTTTGAGTTGAAACTAATTTCAATGGACTCCTAATGATCTCTATATTCATTATCTAAGAGCTTGCATCAAACAAAAATTTCCTTCCTTATTATCCTAACAAGGCCGAACCTAGGTGTTTGTGGAGCAAGGAAGTTTTGTTTCAACTTTTGTTAAATGATCATTGATTTGACCTCTTTTGTACCTTTAGTTGTTAAATCCAAGAGCTTGAAAAGTTTGAAAATTTCTAGACTATTTTGGAGTCCAAGGCCGAAACCCTAAGCTAATAGCTTAGAGGGATTTTTGTTCAATCCTTGTTAAATGATCATTGTTATTGAATCTCTAATACTTAAGGATCATTAATCCAAGAGTTTGAGAAATTTGGAGATCCCTAACCCTAATTTTTGTGCTATGGCCGAACCTAGACCTTAGGTAGATGAGATGTTTTGGTTGTTTTTAACTTGTGATTATGTGTTGGAATCTTTAGACTTCGGTCATGAAGCAAGCGAGGAAGATCGTGGTACCCGACGAAGGACAAGAAACATCTCTGCTTTGAACTAAGGTAAGAGGGGACAGCCTGAGGGATGCTCAATAACTGTGTGCATGTGTTTATGTGAATTGTCTGATTTGTTTGAATCCTGTTATAATTTTGGAATCAATATTTGAATGACTTGTATACTTGAGCCGTTGTGGTAACTGTTTGAAAGTTGATTATCTACTTGATTTAAAGTGTTATGAATCATAGATGATATGATCTGTTATTAACTGTTATACTGCTGACTGATATTATTGTGATGTTTGATTGAGGTCTGAGAAGCCCGACACTCGTCGGTGCTCAATTAATTATGATGGTAAAAGTCTTAAAAAGCCTTATGAGAATTTTGGAGCAAAAATATTTATTTGATGATTTCTTGATAAAAGAATGAATATAAAGGTGAAATATTTTCGAGTGAGAGGAAAATCATTTTCTTAACATAATTTTAGTATAGGTGAAAATAATATTTAAAAGTATGTTTTATGACGGAAAACTTTTGGAAATGTTTGTCAATGTTTTAGAAAAGAATTTGAAAGGATTTGACAATGTTCTAAAGATGGGTTGGAAGAAAAAGAAGAATTTCAAAGAAAATGGATTTCTTTATAACTTAATATTTGATAAACGAATTTCCAATGAAAAAGATTCTTGGTAAAATACTTTTGAAAATATTCTGGCAAGCTTGGATAAGTTGCTGAGGTTTCGTTTTGTATTTGTGTTTCACTGAACGAAAAAGAATAATCACATTGAGATGTGAACCTAGTATACGAGACGTCGGAATACTAGTGTTCTGTCTTCACTTGCTGCTGCTGGTACTTGGTTACAGGTAATTTCGGTTCCAAATACCTTTTTAGGATGCATATGTATTGATGTACTTCTGTATCCAATGAAAAATGGAACTTTTTTTAGTTTCCATCTGATTTAGAAGTTGTTATTGAAATTGGCAAAGTTATTATTACTGAGTTCTTCTGCTAGAGGCCTAATGTTTTCAAGTGAGGTTACTAATTAAATATGTGTCACATTGTTGTGGACTTGTGTCCTAATCACGTTGTTGTGGACTTTGTATCCTAATCACGTTGTGAATAACGTTGTTAAAGGTGAATGTTCTTTTCTATGACCACAAGCCTAAGATTGGTGCATCGATCTAAGGCGTTGTGATTGAGCACTCGGACTGCGTGTCCCGTGGTGATGTTGAGGATTTCAAAACGTTAAAATTTATGAAAAGTCGTTAGCTTTTGAGCTTCGACAAAGAAAGAAAATGAACACAAAGTAAACGTTGAGAACAATTGTTTTACATCATTTTAGGCAGACGTGCCTCACGTTGATAGGAGTGATGCCTTGATGACCATGTATTCACAATACGATGTATCACTGCATCCTGAGATGGGACAGTGTGTCATTAAATCCATGAGCATGGAATACTGCATCATGGGACGGGACAGTATGCTATGGATGGTTAGTCACTTAATGTGATGCCAAAGTGGTGGCGACTTGAGTTTGATCAACTCTTAGAGTGACGAAGGGATCTCATGAGATTAAGTTTAGAGCCTGAATATTGAAGTGTCATGCATACCTTCATCAAAACTGACCATGCGGGCATGAGACCCCTTGACTTTATACATGTTTATTTCTGATAAATTATGTGGAAATATCTGATATATGCTTATGTGATGTATGTATCATGCATATGGTTATTGTGTCCAATCCATATATTGGTATCTCACTCTTGCATGTTTTCTTGTTGTTCCTTCTCCCTATGGAATGGTTGTATATATATTCGGGTTTAGATGGATCCCGACGCGCCTCTGGCACCGACGGGAATGAGGACACTAACTTTTGTTGATGCGGGAGATCCGGGGGCATGGAACATACTCTCTAGGTCCCATTCGGCCATCTATCGCAGGCCGGTTACTGAACTGAGAGGAAACGGGGAAGAGGAACCACAGCAGCGAGTGCAGACAGTAGAAATGGTCTGGGTGTCACTACCACCCCCTTGGTACTATCTAAAAGTGTTGGCGCAGAGGGGACAGCTTCACGAGCACCACCCTTAGGAGTGCCACTTCCGGGAGTTGAGCCAGCTTCACCTATTGAAGAGGATCCGGAGGAAGATCGTGAGGAGTACCTTGAAGGCGAGCTCGGAGGATCACGTTCAATACGACGACGACATTGATGATGTGCCGGAGTATGTGCCTGACGACGATCCTGATTTTGATGATTCTGACTCCCCCGATGAGGGCAGAGAAGTGGTGGATGCGTCGCCGGGGAACTCCTCAGGGAGCGGGAGTGTTCAGACTGGCCCTTTTCACGGCTATTAGTTGTAGACCAGCTTAGGGGTGTCCTGTTTGGTAATAGTGTATCCTGGCCCGACTGTATTTTGTAGGGGTTGCAAAATGGGTTGAGCCCGACAGGCCAACCCGCCACTTTTTGGCGGGCGGAGTAGGGATTTCGACCCACCGCCCCGCCACAACCCACCATGGAAACGGGGCGGGAGCAGGGCAGGGCGGGTTGGCCCGTCGGGTTGGCTTTTTTTTTTTAACTGTTTTTTTTTTAGTTCTCATTTTTTTAGCCTTTTAAGTTTTAATGTTAGTCAATGTTTTAGTAGTCATTACATGAGTACATGGTGATTGTTAGAAAAATGGTGCCATGTATATTTTTATTCATTAAAAAAGGTTTAAAATGCTATGCTACCAATCAAAATGCTATACTACCATGCATATACTAAAATATTTATATTTTTATCATGTGAAAGTCCAATTTTGTGCATATAGAGATTCACAATCATGCATATGTTGGATATCTTAATATTTGCATTCTAGTGTGTATACCTCCTATTCTTTCGTCAAAGTTGATTTTGGAGACAAGATAACTAAGCTAGAGAAATTTCAATAGAATAAAATGGCTACAGGATCACAACAATTACTAAGTGAGATATAGTAATATCTTATGCATGTGTTAAACAATGGGAAAACAAATACAAAGATTGATTTTTGCTTGGTGCATGCATTAAGATTGTACAATTTAGGTTCTCATAATTAAACAAGTAAGTCTTTGTATTGATAATTTTTCATTAATTTAAATCATTTTCAAGTGGAAACATGGTTATTTTAAAGATAATTTAAGTAATTAACTATTTAATTTTTTATTTTATTTTTTGGTTTCAAAAACAAAAAAATATATATTTGGCGGGCCAACCCGTCACTGGGCGGGGCGGGAGTAGATTGTCAACCCACTTCCAAAATTCAACCCGCCCCGCCCCGTTTTAGGCGGGTTGACAGCGGGGCTGGGCGGGGCGGGGAAGGTTGGCCCGCTTTGCCACCCCTAGTATTTTGGCTTCACGAGCACCCACCCTTAGGAGTGCCACTTCCGGGAGTTGAGCCAGCTTCACCTATTGAAGAGGATCCAGAGGAAGATCCTGAGGCGTACCCTGAAGGCGAGCCGGAGGATCACGTTCAATACGACGACGACATTGACGATGTGCCGGAGTATGTGCCTGACAACGATCTTGATTTTGATGATTCTGACTCCCCCGATGAGGGCAAAGAAGTGGTGGATGCGTCGCCGGGGAACTCCTCAGGGAGCGGGAGTGTTCAGACTGGCCCTTTTCATGGCTATTAGTTGTAGACCAGCTTAGGGGTGTCCTGTTTGGTAATAGTGTATCCTGGCCCGACTGTATTTTGGCTTCATAGAACCTTGGTATTTTGAATATGTGGTTCCGGACCTTTCCCCCATTTTGCTTTATCTTGCTTATTTTATTTAGTGTTATCAATGGCCTGCTCTTATAAAGGCCCTAAGTTATTTTGTAACTAAGACCTGATGCTCCAACTGTTGATGCTTAGATATATATATATGCTGATGTTATTCGTGTTGAGTGTTCATCTAAAGAAAAAAAAAATTATCACTATTTTGAGAATACTTATTTACTAAGAGAATCTTATTTTCTGAAAGTAACCAGCAATTTAATGTTTTATTTTCCGTAATGGGTAACCATGTGACTCCCAAGTTGGGGTGTTACAATATGATGAGTGGGAGGCCATCAATTTTGAAGATGTAAAGCTTTCTCAAGGAGAATTAAATGTCAATGTTGATGCCAAAATATAGGATTTTAAATATATCGTTGTTACTGTTGGACTTTCTTTGTTATTTGTGAAGTTTATTTTTGTTGGACTTTTTTATTGTCTCTATTGTTGGACTTTTTCATTATTTCTATTGTTGAACTTGCTCATTTTTTGATGTTCTTATTGGACTTTAAATATATCTCTATATGAACTCAAGGAGCTTGACTTTAAATATATCTCTATATGAACTTAAGGAGCTTTTTTATGTTTCGTATGAGAACTAATTCTGAAGTCTCTTTTACAACATTGATTATGATTATTGTATTTTCAATCATATCCTGATGTTTTCAATACAAATAATTAGGTTGCTTGAAAATAAATATGTCCTGGTCGGCTGGTCCACACATATACACAATGCTATTAGCCTATAGTCACTTTTAGGAACTTCAAAATAAAAATGATTGAAAATAAATTTTTTTAGCGAAAATGCTGGGCCAGCCCGCATAAGCCCACAGCCTGCATAGGGCTGGGCTTGGACACTTATTTTACAGCCCAAATTGACTCTGGGCCTTTTTGGCCCGGTCCTATAAAGCCCTAGCCTGCATAGGGCTAGCCCACGGCGGGCCTGGTAGCCCATTTTGCCACCTCTAATCACGGGGTATGGGGATTCTAGAAAAATAAAATATAGAACTAAATACGAGAGCTCTACACAAGACACCCAATATGCTGATGAATACTCCAATTAGCAAGCCAATCTACACACTTATTTCCTTCCTTGAAGGTACGACAAAAAGAGATTTGCCCCTCTTTTTTTTTTTTTAATTTAATAAAAGAATCTCATTCTAAAAGTGAAATTGATAGTTACATTTCCACGGAGAAAAGATATCCAAAATGGAAATGTACCATGCTAGGGAAAGATATGCACGACTTTTAGTATACATTAGTATGATTTTAAATTGCGGTTGCGATTGCGATCGCGGGCTGCGATTGCGACCATTGCGGCCGCTGCGACGTGAAATAATTTTATGTTCGCACCAATTGTGAAAAAAAATCTATAATGATTGTAATTCTTTATATATCTTTTATTAATAGTGTTGTATAAATTTTTATTCATTTTTAAGGCAAATAATCTAATTACTCCCTTCAAAAAAAATCCTAATTACTAAAATTTAATGTAAATAAATAATAAGTTAACGTGCAATACTGGCTATTAATTGATTGAATACAATAGATGAATTATTAACATATAATTTGAATAAGTAATAGCTTAACATAACTCATCTATTTTTATTTTTTTTTCAAAATTTATTTAATGTCTCTAAACTTTAATATAAACTAATAATTAGTTAAACATTAATATGCAACTTATTAACATGCATGTATTAGAAGCTACTAATTGACTAAGTAAAAATAAATTAATTTTTGATATGATTGTTTATTTTTAAATTTTATTAATAAATATAGAACTAGATATTTTATTCACATATAGAAAGAGATTATAAATAACCTCCCAAGTCCCAAAATTTTATCGGAAATCTGGTACAAATTAATTAACTCCTGCACATATAACTAACATTGAGTCATTGACTCTTCATTTTTTTCCCCTCTTTTTTCTAATAGGGTATTAATAGAAAATAAACCCCTCATTATCTCTGCACATTTGGTTTTTTTAAAAAAACTCTGCACATATAACGAAGTGACTTTTGGTTTTTTTATACTTCTTTCTAATAATAAATTATTAAACAGAAGATAAACCCCTCATTAAGAGAAAAAAGTCTCGAGGCTTGTGAAAATGAAAACGAAAGTTTTCTTCTACTCTCGCCCAGTCCATCTGCATTTCCACCTTGTAGCCATCATCAGTTCATCAAGGAAAACAAGAACCAGATCTTGTGCAAGCGATTTGAGGAGAATGAAAGCCAACCTCAACGGATCTGGTGCGGCTTGAGAAGAATGATAACCATGCTGTACAGATCTGGCTCGAGCGGCGGCGGCAGAGTTGCTACCGACAATGGCTACTGGTGCGACGGCGGCATCGTTCATGGACGGCGTTTGTTGAGGATTGTGCGACCGTTGCGATGTGAACGACTGAGTTTCGGCCATTGCGGCAGAAAATCCGCTATGTTGCGGCCGCTACACTGTTCTGTTGCGGCCGTTTTCTATGATTTAGCGGTTGCAGACCGCAATTTAGAACCCAGTGCATCAGTACACTATGATTGCTTATAGGGCTCATTAGTTATATTTTAAAATTTTTGTTTCTTTTTCTATAGAACGGAATTGTTTTATGTAAACACTAGTAAGTTGGCCCGTGCATTAGCACGGGTCATATTGGTACATATGCATGTATTAAAATGACTTGTAAGTTGTAAATATAGTAATATAGTAATAAGTTAATAAATACCAAATCCATCCTATTAATTTTTTCTGTCAAATGTAGATAAAAAGACCACCAAATCTTGTTTTAAGGAAAAACCAATAATGATTTTCAAAATATGAAATTAGATGAAGTAGTTATGTCTATATTCCATTACATACTTCTAAAATCTAAATGTTATTAGTGCAAGTAACATGAATAAATTTAATCTCCAATAATAGGTCATACTCAATTAGGTTCGGCACATTGTGAAGATTATAATGAAATACATGAAATACTAATTTTGGAAGTCATAACAATAACAACAATTTGTTCAAAAAAAAAAATGATAACAACAATAATATTATGTATAGCAAAGTTGAGTGTAGAGATTACTTGCTTAATCAGTATCAAAATTAAAATGTATGAATCTCATTCTATTAATTTTGAGCATACCTCCAAAGTGAAGTTCGGTAACTTATTCTACCCACTACTTTTTGCTAGTAATAACTACTAAGATGTTAGCTTTATAATTATTTATATATTGCTTCACTTCTGTAATCATATCGTGTTCGCCAACCAAAATTCCTAATTATGGCACAATAACTCATTTGTAATGGTTCCAACTTTATTAACTACAATTTTGATTTTGGTTAATTTTTCTGCATAAATAGTTAAAACATGAAAAATAATAAGAGGGGCATTTATAAAAGTATAAAGATTGAGTTTGTGGAAGAATCTTTGAATGGACATTTATGGTAGCAAAGGGCATGTCATTCAAAACTTAAAACATACATATACTAATGTAAGTATGTAACCTCTATAGTTAGTAGACTGTGATATTTCATTTTGCTTCAAACAAATATGAACTAACACATATATCTGAACACCAGTACACATGTACTAAATTAAGGTGGCAATATCGAATTGATCAAAGATTTTAATGTCGAACTTACAAAAGTTTTTACAATTTTAACAACGAAAGCCAAATCAGGGAAAAAAGAGTCCGAAACAGATATTTAGTAGTAGAATTTTTTTTATATTGTAGATGATTATATACCCAATCTGAGTATGGTCTAATACTGACTATTTCAAAAGCAAATGAAAAGGACAAAACTCGGTGAAGGTGAATAGTTTACGTATAAAAATGGGTGTGAGGAAAAAAGAATATAAGAATATTATTTGTCAGAAATATTCCCTTTCACAATGAAGAGCTGTAATGGTTTCAATTGTTTGATAGCTTAAGGGACTCTGGTGTTCTCTAATTGGCTCATTTTTCATCCAAGAAAAAAAAGGTGAGATTCATTTCTAGGAAAGTAGTGGATAATATATATATATATAACCCTTATGCATAAAACATATATTGGATCTCATTTTTATACCACCATATAAATCAAGACAATTGAAATGATTATAATATCATAATAATTAAAATGATTATAATTATAATATCCTAATATTTTAAATTAGAATAATGATATTAATTATAATTATAATTATATTAATTATAATATCATAAAATAAAATCAACGATAAAAAAAAGTTTGGATGAGGGTGGTGAGAAAAAACTTCACTATTATTATAAATTAGAAGGGGGAACAATAATATTATAATTTATGCAATAGTAAGTTTCTAATTAAATAAAACATTAGCAGAAATAAAAATATCTAAGGATAGAAATTGATATACCAATTTAAACATGTGAAACTTCATTGTTAATATTATATAAGTTCACATACATAATATACAACAATTGTAATCTATATATTAATATTATCTCAAATTTACACACATCACAATATTGAAGAAGTTCAACAAAAAAAAAAAAAAATACATAGCAAAAACAACATCATGATGATTGTTTCTCAATGCACTAATTTGCAACATAACAATATGTTAGTCAAATAAAGCAAGAAAACAAGAAAACAAAAAAAAATCATTGACGAAAAAAAAAAAGATTGGGTGAGAGGCGAGAAAAGAAAAAACTTCGTTGCTATTGTAAATTAGAGAGAGATAGGAGAGGGATTTTATATTAATTATAGATGAGAGAAAAAATATTAAAAATTATTATTATGAATTATGTTTATAAATATAATTTATCATATAGAATAATCATGTTAATATTTAAAAACTAAAATTATTATATTAATTAAAGTATCAAGATGATTATATTTTATTATAATTATATAAAGGATTAATCACAAATTATGCTTAAAAAAAGGATTAATTACAAATTCATAATAAATAAAATAATTTTAAAGTATATCATCATGATATTTTTAAAATGAAATGATTATGTTAATTATAATTATATCAATTATAATATCATAAAATAAAATGGGTGAGAAAGAAAAAGAAAAGCTCTGATGAGAATGGGCAAAAAAGAAAAAAGAAAATAAAATTAGTTGCTATTATAAATGAGAGAGAAAAGAAAAGCTTTACTATTAAATTTAGATAAGAGAAAAATTTAAAATTATTATTTTGATTTTTTTTTTATAAATATAGTTTCAGTATGTGAAAGTTATCTTATAATATTTCCTAAGCTTGATTGCACTTTTAGTCTTCATGCTATTGGTCATGTGCGATTTTGATCCCTAATATTTTTTCTGTGCATATTTGATTCCCTTATTTTTTTTAATGTTACAAATTCAGTTCTCTCATACATTGGCTGTCAATTTTTCCATTATTGACATAGAGGAACCAATACTCTAAGCGCATATAATTTTTGATTGAGCTTTTGTGTTAAATGACCAAGTGGTGGAACAAAAAAAAGTCCAGGAAAGGAGGGACAAAAATCATAAATAGGAGAGAGCAATCATTGAATCATGTTGAATCAGAGAGACGGAGGAGGTAGAACCTCAACCAAAGGTTCTATGCACTTAGAGGAGTTGTTCATCTATGTTGATTATTGAAAAAATTGATAAGCATTAGGCATAATGATCGAATTTGCAACATTGAAAAAATATGGGGATTAAATGTGCACTAAAAAACTTTATGGACCAAAATCGCACATAATCAATAATAGGGGAACAAAAAATGCAATCAAGCCTATTTAATAAGTAAAATGAGTATAATTATAATATTATAATATTTTCAAAATGAAATTACTATATTAAATATTATTATATTAATAATCTCATAGAATTAAACCAATGAGAAAGAAGAAAAAAGTTTGAATGAAGGGGCTGCAAAAGGAAAAACTTGGGTGTTATTATAAAAAAAAAAGAAACTTCAACATTAATTAATTATAAATGAAAGAGAAAAATATTAAAAGTAAAAAAAGGTAGGTCAGAAAATAATCGAAAGGGTGATAGAGGAAAAAAAAAGTTGATTGATATTATTTTATCTATCTCTTTTTTGTATTTTGTTTTGATGAAATCAAGTTAAAAAAACTTATTAAATGAAAGAATATTAAAATATTTAACACATATAAAAAAGTCAAACTTTGTGTGTGTGGGGGCTTTTGTACGTGGATGCATTGTTTCTGTGCTAGAATTGATGGAAAGCAAAGATGCTGGAAGAGAAGAGAGAGGATATGGTTTTGGGAGGGAAACAAATTGCTAAAAGTGACACTTGTCCAAGAGGGATTAGTTTTCTTATAGTAGAGAGAAGAGAGGATAAATCAATGCAAAATGACTTTAGAAAAAAATAGCTGAAGTTTGATTGGTAGGGTTTGGGGTGTCAACTTAGTTGGGATGCCTTTTTCTAATGTGATGCCTTTGCATGCCTATTTCTTTCCTTAAAAAAAATATATTAAGCTTTGTCAATAAAAAAATAAATCAACGAATGAGGGAATAAGATATTTGTTAATGTCCAACTACATTCAGCTTATGTACTTATGCATAATTAAAATTCTTCCATATGGTAGACTCTACTAATCCATCAACTAGAAGAAAAAAGAAAAAAGAAATCAATGCTGGCCAAAGTTGTCACAGCTTATAAAATTAATTTTGGACCGTGGAGAAGCAAACTCACTCATGAAAGATGGAATTCTTAATAAAAAAAACAAAAGGAAATAGATGAGAAATACTTTTAAGTGATATATTTTAGATAGAATAATAAAATGATAGACAAATTTAGAGCCCGTTTGTTACATATTAAAAAAAAAAAGTGATTTTAACATTCAATAATTTAGAGATTATTTTTTTAGAAATTTTAAAGAAAAAAAGAAGCTATATTCTTTGGAAAATCGATTATTCATCCGCAAGAAAGCTTGGAATTCAATACAGGGAGACAATAATCGATTATGTAATCGATTATGATTTTTAAGTGCTAGCAGGATTTTAAACAGAGAATTCATAATCGATTAGTATAATCGATTACGCTGCGACTGCCTTAAAGCGCCTTTTACAATGAATTTAAATAATCGATTATATGATTAAAATAATCGATTATCATTCGAAGAAAATGAGTTTTAAAATGGGCTTGACCTAATTTCCTTGGGCTATTCACCTTTTCTATCTAAAAGAAACTTATGCTAATTTCAAAGCACGAATTCCCCAGTTAATAACTGTGCTAATACTCTGTTAAACAAATCTCGCTACTACTCTCAGTTTTACACTTTGATCATATCATATTGAGAGAGCTTTACACCATATAGGTGTTCTTGTATTGGGCTTCAAATTGTTTTATCAGCACTATTAAGAGTGCATAGTGTTGGGTAGAGTCGTGTGACTCAAACCCTTCTTTTCTATACCATTCTTACAAGAGAGGGTATATCTCTTGTGGTGTTTCTTGGATGTGATTTCCAATTTACAAGGGAGGTGATATTCCTTGTGGTTGACAAGAGAGGGTATATCTCTTAGGTTATTGTTTAAGGCTCTTCCACTGGGGGAGGTGATATCCCTGGAATGTGAGGAGTGCTATCTTCATTGTAAAGGTTCCAGTTTATCCTGTTTAAAAACTAGAGTTGATTGGAAGCCCTTGGTGTATTGCCTTGGGGACTAGACGTAGGCCACGTGGGTAGTTTGTTACCGAACCATGATACATCGCGGTGTTCATCTTCTTTCCCTATCTCTTTACGTTTCTGCTATTTAATTTATCACACTTTACTTTATCGCGCTTTAATTGCAAGTTGTTTATTTTCTCAAGCGCTTTAATTTGAAAAGAATCATTATCCGCTGCAAATTCTGTTTCATATTTAAAAGGGTTTTATCGAAAAATATTTCATTTTTATTTAAAACCTAATTCACCCCCCTCTTGGGTGTTGGTTGCCACGACCAACATTTACCTTAGCCTAGATGAGAAAAGGAAGATAGGATAATGAAGTAGACGTTGTGAGGATCACATCAATATAGTCGGAATTGCGTTAGGACGAACGGATTGATCGGAATCGAGGTCGGAAGTCCTCTCTCTCTCACTGCCTTCTCTCTCTCTCTCTCTGTATTTTCTTTCTGATTTTGTTCTGTTTATGAGGTAACTTAAGTTACCTCATTTGAAATCTTATCTTTTTTTTTTTCAAAATTTCGTACCTGGCGCACAACGCCCAAACCCAGCGCTTAGCGCTAGGTGTAAAACTTCCACGCGAAGTTTTGAGACGTGTGTCCCTCCACGTGTCACTATCTGACATGTGGCAACCGACTTCCAGCGCTCAGCGCCCATACCAGTGCTCAGTGCCCCAACTGTGTTCCAAACCCTAATTTCGTATTCGCTTCGATTCGACGTCAATTGTTCGCGTACTTTTCATGAAAGGTTTCCTATACTTAAACAAGCATATTCGACATTAAATCAAGGTCTTAAACATGGTCATTAAACGTATAAACAATGCCGTAAAAACATGGATGTTACATATAACTTCACTTAATTTCCTTTTTCAATAAACATATTTTGAAAAACCTTTTTCCTGAAAAACTCATTTAATTATTCTTTTGAAAACTTAGTTTTTCCTTTGTTTCCCAAGAGCTTCACCAAGAGATTAAGTATGCTATTCTTACAATAACATCTAAGAATTTAAGGTCTTCCATCAACTTGGTCTTGATGCTTTGTTCCATGTTATCTCATTTGCATATTTGAATCTCAAAGTCTTCTTTGAACTTTGTCATGTCATCCTTTAATCATTTGACTTTCTCCTCCATGAGTAAACTTGCAAACACTTGAACATATAGTTAGTGTATAAACAAAATGAATAACTCATGAAAATTAACTTTGTTTGTCATATATCAAAACCTCAAAGGGCTTAATCTTACAAACTCCCCCTTTTTGATTATGACAAACCTTACCATACTTAACCTTTAATTTTAAATATCAGAGTGCAGCATTCATTAAGCATGGTTCTTGATTCTATTTGATTCTCCCCTTGTCTCATAGACATCTTACAAAGGATCAAGTATTATCATATCATTATAATAGAACGTCTTTTTCATTTCCATAGAGATTCAAATTAGTATTTCTCAATGTATCCGAGCATTTATCAATGTCAGAGCATTTTCAGAATTATGCAATATGTAGTATGTGTAATCTTTTAGTCATGTTCATATTGCTTTTCACAATGAATGGTATATCTTCCCCTTTATCATTATCAAAAAGAAATATAGAAGATATAAACTAAACTAAAATTGATATTGCTTTCATAAAATTCATTATTACATAGCAAGAGCAATATATTACATAGCAAGAGCAATACATCAAAACAGGAAATGGTTTAACATAGTCAGATAAACAAAACACAACCAGAAAACAAAATTTTTGATTTAAAAAGAATTTTTGGGCTTTGTACATCAATTATGTACTTCTGTGTATTTAATTATTTTTGTTAATTGTACACATATGTATGAAAGTGTCAATTTGTGTACACGATGAGACAGAAAGTTGATGTTTTTGTTTTGTCTCAGAATCACTTGATGTAATCAATGTATTAAAGTGAAATTTTTGATTTTTGAGAAGTTGCAATTTATACATATGTGTACAGATTTGTCAGTTTGTGTATTATGCATCAGATATGAAGTCTAATATGTGTACTGATATATACATCTGTGTACATATCCTATGTATATTGAGGCACAGAGAGTTCATCTCTCAGTTTTGTCTCAGAATCGATGTACAACATCGGTTATTGCGTCTTAAGTTTTTTTCTCTGTTCTAAAAAATATTGTAATCTGTGTACATATCCTGTGTACTGATACTTAATCAACATAAAACATGAAGTACACTTATGTATGCCATTTGTGTACAGACACTTAAACACCAAATATGTTTAATACACCTATGTACTCAATCTATGTATTGATACAACTGAAATTCAATATCAATCAACGATACATAACAATAAATGTATAGCACATATTAATTGGTTCAAATAATGTTAAACACATATCAAGCATTTTTTTTAAGAGCATACAAGCATTCAATAACATCAAATATCAATCAATTAAGGCCATATAGCCATTAATCTAGCTTTATTTTTCACTATGGTTTCATTCTCATCAAACTTGTTCATAAGAAAAATTCATTTGGTTCCAATAATTAATTCATGATTGTTCAAATAACTTTAAACAGAAGGATGCACAATCACAGATTAATAATGATAATTGGAAAAGATATTCAATCAATACTCTTTCTTTATTGTTACCCGTAATGTGTTTGGAGAAGCCTCTATTGTAACACCCTGTTTTCATGTCCGTTGACCGATAATTATATTTTATATTATTATCAGGGATCTAGAAAAATATTTTGAGGAAGTTACGGTTAAATTTTGCGTTTAAAACCCAGACGGAAACCGATTTGCATTTTCGCTGACAATATGTTGTACCGGCAGAAACCCTAATTTGACCCGAAATTGAGAAATTCTAGATTTTATCATTATTTTAGTGATAAAGTATATTTTCAAAATGTTAACTAAAAAATAAAGTATTATATTTTATTCCGGTAAATCTTAACGAAAAACGATCGAAAACTCTAATCGGGTAAACGACGGAGCCAGATACGGAACTGTAGTGATATGTTAGAGGATGGGAATGATGACTCAACTTGGACAACTCACCTACATGAGTCACCATAGTCATAAATGCTCATAAATGAAAAATGGTGAATCACCAAAGTCATAAATGAAAAGTGGTGAATCATCCAAACTTGTTCATCAAGTCTAAGGTGAAAAATTTGTCTTTGCCCTCTTGCTCTTGTAAATTTCGACCAAGCCCTCTTGGATAGGCATTCTTTCACTTCATTCTAGATAATCATGATGGTTATGAAGACACCTAAGCATTTTAAGTTATTTTCTAACCTAACCAAAAACCATGGTTTCTACCTAAGGTTAATAGCCAAGACAACATCAAATTGACTTCTCTTCATGATATTTTCGGCCAAGCTTCATCAAAAGCCATCCTTTCATTTTGTTTTCACTTGTCAATGACATTTTGAACAAAATATCTAAGATATTTTGAATCTTTTAACATATTTCCTAACCTATATCCTTAGTTAACTTGAACCATGGTCTTCACTTAAGGTTAACCACAAAATGTCTTCTCCTTGCTAAACAAGGGTGCACGGCTAAGCCCCCCTCTACATACATCTCCATCTATTTCCATACTTAACACATAAACTTGAAACAAATTCTTTCATTGTTCTTATGCAAAAAATTTGGCCATCATCACTAAATCATCATCCAATTGCTTGATTAGAAAACAAAGACTAGATCTTAATCCTCTTAACCTTCTAAGACTATCCTATCTCACATAAAATCCTTTTGGAACACTCTTTCAAAATGGATGTTTCTTGGTCAAGAACACCAATCAATTTATTCATCTATTTTCTCTCTTGAAGTAAGGAATTTTCACCATCTTCCTCTTCAATCTTTCAAGCTAGACTTGTGTGCATCATTTTTTTGATCATAGGTTTTGTTCTTGTTAGGTTTTGAGCTCCAAAACCGTGGGCCCCTTAGTGAACAATAGCATCTTTTGCTTGATTTTCAAGTGATCTACAAGAGGTATGGGGGAGAGTAACCTTCATCCACCTTATTTTGGGTGTGTGTGTGTGGTTTATATTGCCTTTGTGTTGTCTTGAAAACCCTAGATGTGGGGGTTATGTGTAATCCTCTAAGAGGATTTTGTGTAATTATTGTGTGGTACATGTGATGTGCTTCTGATTTGTGGTTATATGCATGCATGATGTATATTTGTTTGAAGGAAATACATGATTTGACTTACTTGAACTTTGAGATTAATATGTTAAAGTTTCATGCCATGATTTATTATATTGTTAAATAAATATGTATATGTGATTGTGAGTTGATTAGTGAAGTGAAAATCTTCACTTGGTTATGTCTTGGTTTTGGCCAAGAATGAGAAAAAAATGTGATGAACAACTTGAACTTGGCAAACTATGAAATTCTAAGTTTGTTTAAAGGTTTAAAGAGTAATAAAACCATGAAGAAAAGGAAAGTTTGCAAAACTGTTTTTATGTGTTTGAAATCTGCCTTTGGTGGTTCCAATGACCCAAAATGATTTTAATCTAAGTTTAGGTCTTATGAGCATAGAAATCATATCTTAACAGACCTAAAAGTGGAATTTCTAAAAGAATCGGACGTATAAAATGAACCAAGGTTCCAATTTCGCCCCAAACTGTTTTAGACAGTTTGAAACTGTGTTTGAAGTCCATTTAAGTGTCCTAAGACTCCAAAATGAGTTTCGGACCCTTAGATTTAAAAATCGTTGAAAAAGGAATTACACGATTTTCGAACTTAGCCACGTTCGGTCGAGTTTAAGGGTTTTTGAGCAAACCGTGATGTGAAGTTGAAATTGGTATTTTCAATATCTTGACATAGGTATTGTAACTTAGGAAAGTGAAAGATTCGAGAAAAAGAGTTAGACTTTTGAAAATACAGAGTCTCGGTTCTAAATATAGTAAAAAAGGGCAAAACCGTCTTTTAAGCATTTCAAGTATGTTCGGGAAACTATTTTAAGAATTTTGGTACTAATATGACTAATTTCAAATCTTACTTTGAAATGATTTGGTTTTAGCTAAAGGTTTTGGTTTTAAATCAAAAATGATTTTAGTCCTCAAAGACTAATATTTATAGTAAAGTGCAAAACCTAAGTCATAAATGACTTAGTGAAAATATGAACTTAATGATTTATGACTTATGGTGAAGCAAGACCATTTGTCATAGAATGTGGATAATTCAATATCCATACATCCATAAGACTTAATGGACTTAGAATAATTTGATTTCTTGGAAGCCAAGCAAAAGGCTCCATTAGAAAAGTGTAAAGAAATAAATGATTGGACTGTCGATCCAATTTCATAATGTGTTTAGACTTGTAAGCAAGTGGCTTAAAACATATTTACAAAAACATGGAAAGTCTGCTTAAGAACTGTGGTTCAGCGAAGGGCTGGTAATTCGGACCCGAGGATATCGTCCGTTAGAGATTGACATTAAATGGATTCCGGTTGAATCACGAAGTTTATCCGATAGATAGACATATTGGACGTACCCCGACAATTTTCACCCCAAATACATAGTTGATATTATGTTTGGTAAGGCCGTTGTGCCTAGGAAGCCGAGAATTCCGGTTGTAGATGTTTCATAAAGAGCCCAATGTTTTATAGAGAGTTTGAGATCACATGTGATTATGATTGTACGTATGTTATGATTTAAGCCTTGTGTGCCTAGTCTGCTAGCCACACATGGTGCCTGAGGTGGGCGGATGTGAAACCTGTACTGACCATTTCCTTTCCAAAATGCCAATTAGCTCTGGAGTTAGGATCAAGAATTCCTTGAGGCTGTGTAGGCATGGGACTATGCGGTTTCAATCAGTTTTCTCTCTATTTTCATCCCTTGGTGGACAAACTGTGTCCGGTATGCTTGATAATCTTACCGTTGAGTTTGGTATTGTATATTCTTGGAGTTTTGAGCTGCAAAATGAGAATGGAAGATAATATGGATATATGCTGTAACATGTATGTGGGTCGTGCCACTGTATGCCTGCTTTATGTGTATTATGAATGGGTATCTCACCTCATTTTCTGTGTTTTCTAGTCTTCTGTTTATTTTATGTTTGGCAACAAAGATGGTAGTACTGCTTCATTATCATAACCAACTTTGGATATGAGACGGACCGGTCATGAGGACGCATTTTCAGGGATCAGTATATGGAAGATGTGAGAGCTCAACTCCAGCGTGGCTATGTATCATCCCCAGTTGTTATTGTTGTACAATGATGACACCTCATCGTCGTTTTGTACAGGCTATCATGATGAGTCCCTGTGTTTAGAATTTGTTTTATGGAGCTGCGTCTCCAAGGTTATTTATGTTTTTCTAGTCAGGCTATTTTAATGGAGTTGTTATTTCAGCCTGTAGTTGTTTTGTCTTTACATGGCTTTTATCTTTTGAAAGAATTTATGAAGGTATTATGTAGACACGGAGAATGTATAATTATTTACTACTTAATTTCTCATTTTTCTGGATGTATATGTTTTAGGTCTGTTAGTGGATGGGAGAAATGTTAATAAGTATTAAGTATTATCTTATTTCTTATTTGCGAAAAGGAATAGCGAAAAATAAACCTATATCTTTAGAAAATTTATTTTCCGTGTTAAACGATTTTGCAACAATATCACAGACAATGTAGCACCCGAGAAGGGTTTTACATCTTTCATGTTACCAATTTGAGTTCTTGGCCTTCAAACACACCTGCAACACATAATTTATGTGTGTTCTATATGTACCCAACTTTTCTTGGGTCCTTCATGGTTAGAATTTGATAAAGTTCCTTTGGGAACCCACATTTGCCTTATCCGCAATGAATAATTATTTCTCAAATTGTAAATAGAAGCTATATGACCTTTTCTATTGCAATAATAACATCTAACATATTGTGATGTATTAGCATAATGAGAAACATGCAATTTTCTAAAGATGTTTCCTTTTTCCTCAAATTTGTACACTGAACCAACTTGGTTTTTCATTTATTGTTGTTGTCCAAGTAGTGCATTCAAGTTTTCTTTATCTCTAGTAAGCCTAGATAGATCAACATTCAAATCATTAATTTGTTTTTCCAGTTTAGGACATTTATCACATATAGGTGGATCCAAAACAGTAGCTGATTTTTCTTTTAAAGCATAATTTTCTATTTTTACAGCATCTACATATTTGTTTAAAATAGAAATTTTATCCTCTAGGCATGTGATGATTTTTTTAGACTTAGTAAGCAATCTAGCAAGTCTAATAGATTCTTTTTAAAGTTCTTCAAAAACATTTTGCAATTCTTCATAAGAAGGAAATTCATCAAAGTTAGAATTATTTACCTCATCATCTTCTTCATAAGGATTAGCCATTAAGCACAAGTTTGCAGCTTCATCGTTGGGATCATTCTTGCCTTCATGAGTAAGTTGAAGAGTGTCCCACATTTGCTTTGCTATCTTGCAATTAGAGACCCTGAAAAACTTATCATAACTCAAAGCAGCTGTTATAATATTCTTTGCTTTAGCATTATGACCAACTCTCCTTTTATCATCATCATTCCAGTCATCTTTTGGTTTTTCCTTTTTAGTTCCTTTATCATCAAGAGTAAAAGGGACATAAGGTCCATTTTCTACAACATCTAATATATCAAAACCAACAGCCTCAAAAAAGATTAGCATCATTTCTTTCCAATACATATATGCATTACGATTAAAAGCAGGGGGTCTAGTTAGAGCAACGCCATCACCCGGGATATCATATGTAGCCATCTCTTGAAGCGTTTAAGCTTTGTTACAAGAGTTGTAGCTGTGATGCCACTAGTTGGTTGTGGCTACAAACTCAAGAGGAGGGGGGGGGGGGGGGGGGGGGGGGTGAATTGAGTATTTAAAACTTTTCAACACTTAGTGCAAAAACAAAGTTTTCTTCAAAAAAGTGTTTTTTCGACCGATTTCAGATTTTTCCTTTCAAGATTCAGATTGCAACTTGTTTAATGATTATAACAGTAATGCATAAATACTTCTAACAAATTTTAACAACATATTTCAGCATAAAGATTCAACTACAACATGCATCATATCTACCACAAACACATGTATATGACAAATGTATGAAGTTTAAGGGTAAGAAGAATGCGCAAACTATTTATCCTGCTTCAGCTACCTCCAATTGGTAACCTACATCCAGTCCCACTCCTTTGTGGTTTCCTCCACTCTAATCAGAAATTACAATATCCAATTACAATCATCACAAGGCTTCACTACCTTGCACAAAACATACCAAAAAGCACACTAGCTTTTTCTACCCAAGGATTCCTTCTATCCCTATGAAAAACCTAAGATATACCCTCTCTTAAATCTATGAAACAACTAAGAGATACCCTCTCTTAAATCATCAAGGCTTCACTACCTTGAAAACCTTCAGCAAAAGAACACTTGCTTTGCAACCCAAAGATCCCTTCTATCCTTGTAAATCAACAGAGAGATACCCTCTCTCTAATCAATAAACTGAAACTTGAATAAAAAGAATATGACTCTAGAAGTTAGATATTACAAATTGAAACGAGCGAAATCGGTCCACTGACATCAGGGAGAACGCTCAAACGTGGCATGGCTGCACTCAAGCGTTCTGGGGTCTCAAACATGTGGCACCACGTGTCAATTGCATGGACACGTGGCTGAGCAGCATGTTGTTGGAACCAAAGTGGTTATAGTTAATAATATCTGAAGTTTTGATGTTAACAAATTTATGGCCAAGTTAAAGTTATGGACTAACTCGTCTATTCAAGTGTGCAAGACTGCCTTTTATATCGCTAGACAAAGAAACTAGTCTAAAGCTACTTAAACTAGTCCAAAAGCATTGCTAGTTCACACTTGGATTGCTAGATGAGCTGCTAGTCTAACCGAGTAAATAACTAGTCTAACATAAGATCGCTAGACGAGCCGCTAAGTCTATCGGAGAAATGAACAAGTCCAATACATAGCAAGTCTAAAGATTTGTAGGCTACCTGATAAAAATAGACGACCGGTTAAGAAGACTACCCACTGAAAGCTAAATAAGTTGACACTAGTCTACTCGATAAAACACTAGACGATGTAGTAATGGACTACCTAGTTGTTTTGTTCAAAGATCAAAACACATGTCCAAAGATGTACTACTTTTGAACCCGTCTACAATAGTTGACTCAGTATAAAGAAGGAAAGACAAAAGGCAACTTTCGGGTACAACAAAGAAGTGACAGTACCACTTTGAGCATTTCTGATAAACAAGAGCCCTTTTCTGAAGATCACATATCAAGTTATCAGACTCAATGGATCATAGCATTAAATGTTATCTCTAAAAGGATACATCTTGAAGACAGTTGAAGAAACAAGAGCTGAAGCTGAACTTCTTCTATAAATACTGGACAACCCCATTGAAGAAGGTTACATAACTGAACAACAACGAAGCTCTGTAAATTCAAAGTGCTGAAACTCTATCAAAACCTTTCTTGATTATTTGTTGCAATCTCTGATCTTAAACTTTCATACCCTCACACATAGTGAGTTCTTATATCAAACTCTTTTATCTCTTAAGTTAGAGAGAGCTTGAAGAGACTTGACAGGAAAATAATACTTGAGTGCCTTGAGAGGTGTTGAATACTTGAGTGATTGTACGTCTGAAGAGGCAAGTGAAAGAATACTTGTAAGTTATTGGACTATAGTGCAGAAAACCTTCAAGTAGAAGGGACTGGACGCAGGTCTTGATTGGAAGAGAGTGAACCAGGGTAAAATTGTAACATCCCGGGTTTTAGGGTTTTGTTTTATGTAAGAGGAAAATGTTTAAGACTTGGATTACATAGTTGAGATGTTGTTTGATGAATAGAGACCCTTGCATGGAAAGTACGCAGCCTTTTCGAGTGAGTTTGAACGTAGGAACAAAGTTAGGGTTTCCTGGTTATCGTCTTTAGAACATTTGAATGTGAAATAAGAAATTTGGAGTTAGAGATGAGATTAGGCATTTTTGATGGTTGGAGGTTGTTTATTAGGTCCTAATGAGCCTATATCTCAAATTTGAGGTCAATCGGACGTCGAACGGACCCTGAACGTATAGAGTTGACTTTGTTGTCAAAAAGTCAACGCTCAAGCGTGGGTGTATCCACGCTCAAGCGCCCGAGTCAACAGATAGGGCCATGCGTTGACCTGCCAAGTGTCCCCAGGGCTGGCGTGGCACTCCAGGAATGGTTGCATGGCGCGTGGCTTCCCACGCTCAAGCGTGGTTATTCTCACGCTCAAGCGTGGCCACGCTCAAGTGTGGGGACCATCTGTGAAGCAAAATAAAAGAGGCTCCAATGCCTCATTTGGACCATTTCTTCTGGTGTCTTTCAGAGCAAAACCAGAGAGGGTTAGAGAGGAAAAACAGAGAGCAAGGCAGAGAGAAAAATAGAGAGAAAGACAAAGAGAAAGGAGGAAGGAGACAACTTCAACCTCAACCCTCCATTGCTGAACTTGAAGTTCTAGGTGAGGCAGCCTCTGTTTTCTTTCCATCATTGTTTCGTTCACCGTTAGATTTTGTTCAAATTTTAGAGGCAGGTTCGTGACTAAGGGTGTTGCTTATCCAACCGTTGAATTTTCTTCAGGTCTTCCATAATTCGAGTTATTCAACTCAGAAGCAAGGAGGAAAGCCAACCCGAGTAGCCCCTGACCAGCCACATTGGGAGGCTCGATCCAGACTCGTTCACCGTTGGATCGTGTTGAAATTTTTAGAGAAGGTAAAGGAGATGTATTTATTTTAACTGAACCGTTGAATTTATGAATAGAGGTCTAGATTGTATTTTTCGAAGCCAAAACAGAGGCGGGTTTAACAATACTGTTGGCAGATTTTGAGTTTCTAAGTTGGGTTTTCAAACTTTGCCTTTAGGTGAAATTTTGGAGGATCGGGGGCCTCGGCTGAAGTGAGACAGAGTCGTGAGAAGTCGGGAAGGAGTCGTCTCGCTTCGTTTTCTTAGTCATACGTTTTTCAGGTGGGGGAAAGAAGCTTTCTATTGTCGGAATTGGCCAAGTAACATTTTATGCAATAATAGTGTAAGGCGACCTAAACCCTACTAGAGCGCGAGTAACGAACAATGTCAATATCACTTTTGGGACTATTTAGTGGTACCAATGATGATATTGAAATTGTGCGTTTATCATCGTTACGATAAAAATATATTATTTTATTATTTTATGACTGGCTGTTGTAACTGCTTGGATTGATTGCATTATTATGATGAGTTGTCTGGATTATCTATGCTGATTGGAGTATAGATACTTATAATATATGTATTATTTTATTATATGTGGAGATGACTGTAATGATGACATGTTGATTTGATGGATGATGATATGTTTTATGTGTATTTGGTGAAATTTATTTTATTATGGGGTATAACATACTTGGTAGGATAATGATTATTTTATGCTTAGTTGATAACTAGGCAATGATATATGTTGATCGGGAGATGTGCATGTTGGGGAAAATGTGATATGTGATTTAGTAGTGCCTAGTCGAATATGATTTTATATGAGATGTGAAATTGAGATGGTGATGAAAGGTTGAGGAACCGATACGAGTCAGTGAGGCACATATAGATGTGTGGTGTTGATCACAGCCGTGTGAGTGGAACACACGAGGTCAGTGTGAGTCACGGGTGAGTGCCCTACGGACGATGAGGTTCGAGGAAGACTACCGTGATCTATTATAGTCCAGGCTGTGCGACTATTCTCCACCGGGGATGGCGAAATAGTTTCATTCTCTGAATGTGCCCCTAGCGGGAACTGGTGGGTGCACCGAGATTTATTGGAATGATGACTGACATGTGATAGTATTTGAGATGGCCAGGCTGTGCGACTATTCTCCACCGGGGATGGGGAAATAGTTTCATTCTCTGAATGATCCCCTAGCGGGAACTGGTGGGTCCACCGAGATTTATTAGACTAATGACTAACAAGTGATTAGTATTTGAGGTGGCCAGGCTATGTGACTATTCTCCACCGGGGATGGGGAAATATTTTCATTCTCTGAATGAGCCCCTAACGGGAACTGGTGGGTGCACCAAGATTTATTGGACAAAGGACTAAAATATGATAGCGTTTGAGAAGGCCACGTTAGCATCCGTGATCAGATGCATGAGCGCGAAGGGTAGAGGATGTTGATATATTTCGGAGGATGTTTGTTATAATGAGATGTGTTTGTTTGACGATGCATGTCTTGAAGTTGACACAGGCAAACACAAGAAGGGGGGGTTGAATTGTGTTTGTTAATATTTTTCGAAAACAGCCTTTTCAAAAAGATTTTCTCACACAAAGTTAAGGAGACAGAATAAAGCACACAGAAAAGAAGTCTTTTGAAGGAATAACAAATTCAAGTTCAAATCCCCACAGTTAGTATAAATACGTAAAACAAAAGAGATAAGGGATAAGAAGATTTACACAAGATGTTTTATCCTGGTTCACTCTCTTCCAACCAAGAGCTACGTCCAGTCCCTTCTACTTGAAGGATTTTTCCACTATTTTCAAATAGATTACACCAAGTATTCAACACCTCTCCAGGCTCACAAGTATTTCTTTCTTACCAAGCCTCTTCAGGCTCTACCTCTAATAAAGAGTTTTGATATCTTTGATCTTCTAACTCACTATATGTGAGAGTATGAAAGTTTAAGATCAGATAAATATTATAGCAATATTCAAACTATAATATTACAGACTTTTGCTTTTGAATGAATAAGAAAATATTTGCTTCGCGAGAGATTTCTTGAGATTTCTTTGTATATGCAAAAGTTGTTTCTTCAAAAGCTTTAGTCTTCTATTTATAGGGTCCTTGATCTTCTCTTCAGAGTCTTCAACGGTTGTATTTGAAATACCCGTTTAGAAATAGAGTCAACTAGGTAAATATCCGTTGTGACTCAGCTTGCTCGAGGCCTTTGTACTGTGAGACAAATTCTTGCATGAAAAAGCACACCTCTGAGCAAAAGCAGCTTGCAAAAAAATTTTGCCTCCTTTGTACAAGTTCCAACTATATCAGCGTAAAAGGTGACAGGGTACAAAAACGTTTTGCATTGTACTATTCTGCTTTTTTGCAAGTCCTGACTTGTACTATGTCTCTCTTAATGGAACAAGGCAAAAGGAATCGTTAATAGAAAACGAGAAGAACCATTATAAATGAAATGAATATCAATCATAAGAAATAAATTCGCTTTGGTTCAAATTGGTATAAATGCTTAAAAAAAAAATCTTCGTCCAGCAAACTAGCGTAAAGGCAAGATAAGCAAAAAGAGTTTTAAGGCTTCGTCCACTGACGTGGCAACCAAAATTTCGTCTACTCAAAACAACGGTCTTGCCAGTACCTGAGATAACTAAAATCTCCGTCCAGTGACGTGGCAATAGCAGACTAAGGGCTCTCGTCTACACGAAGAGAAATTCTCCGTCCACTAAAAGCATTCAAGCGCTCGTCCACTGACGTGGCACTGGAGTTATAATGGAGAGTGGACTCGACCATACTTTCAGCATAGATATTCAATAGAAAACATATGGACGCGGATTTGCAAGGAGAAAAGACTTAACATTTTAGCTTATAAGAACAGAGATTCTTTAAGGCTAAAGGCACTTGTTAGATTTAAAGCATTAACACTTTGCTACACAAAATTAATTCTTATTGTTAACATCAAAACCTAGAGATTATTTAATCCAAATCATTTTGGTTCCAACATGTCTGTGTGCTATTACTGTATATATGTTACGTAACCTTTTCCACCTATGATGATAGCATGGTTCTTATCCCCTATTTTCTCTATTGTGTGGTTATTTGATCGTCATGAGAAGACCCTGCGGAGGAACCAGCTATGGAGGATTTGGATGGGACTCCTTATGAGCCAAATGCTGGAGGACGAGGCATGAATTCTAGCGGTAGAGTTTAGTATTTATGGCCAATGCGTCTTTTTGAGACGTTGTATCTTCCGTTGCTCATTTCAGTTTGTTTTGGTTTGTACTCAGTGGGACCCTACTGAGGGGTTACCCTATATAGTACTTTGTATCTTTATGTTTATGTTTATATGTTGTTTTAAGTTTTAATTTTCCCGCTGTTTTAATATAATCGTTTAACGATAATAACACGATTAAGTTTTAAAATTTTGGGTTTTTCTTTAATGGGACGTCGGGGCGTCTCATTTGGTGGTATCAGAGCAGTTCGGTTCTGAAACGGTCTGTGAGGACTGTGATTAGGGTGAACTGGCCATTTATTTGAATCCACGTCGGATAACGACTATGTTTAGAAGTTGGGTAGTGAGTCCGAAGCGACATCTGTATGACATATAGTATTTATATTCCAGTTTTATGTAGTATTGTATGTCATATTAGTGTGGGCTAATGATTTCTTTTAACAGGATCATGGCTCGAGGCAGAGGGCGAGGACGTGGTAGACGTGGTAGTAGAGCTATAGAGGGTGTTGAGGGTGAGCATCAGCCTGGGGCAGGAGTTGGAGGTGGAGGGGAGTCATCCGAGACTCTCTAGACTATTCGTGAGTTAGCGTCCGTTCTATTGCAGCAGGCACAACAGAATGCTCAGAGGATGCAGAGGGAGGCAGAGTTGCAGGAGCGGCAGGATAGGAGGAGCGCTGCAGAGGCTGAGGATGCGGGGTTGGCTGCCTTTCTGAAAGGTAAGCCACCACAGTTTGGAGGAGAGTATGATCCAGAGAGAGCAGAGTGGTGGATCTAGGAGCTTGAGAAGATCTTTGACACCATGAGATGTAGAGATGACAGGAAGGTGACTTATGCCGCCTTCATGCTGACAGGAGGAGCAGAGTCATGGTGGAGAGGCAAGAGGAGGCTGCTAGAGGCAGAGGGTAGGTTTATCTTTTGGGATATGTTCAAAGACTGCTTCTTTGAGAAGTACTTCCCGCGGTTGGTCAGACGCGAGAAGGAGAGAGAGTTCATGAGTCTCCAACAAGGAGACATGTCTGTTGGTGACTATACGGCCAGATTTGAGGCCCTGATACAGTTTTCTGAGTTCTACCAGAGATTTCCAAACGAGGACTGGATGTGCCGGAGGTTTGAGGAGGGTTTACGACACGAGATGAAGAGGGCTATAGTGCCCTTAGATATTCTGAGCTTCCCAGAGTTAGTGGAGAGGTGTGGTGCCATTGAGAGTATTGATCAGAGGTGAGAGATAGAGCTGAGACAGCAATGCAGTGAAGACCCAACCAGATTTAGTGATCAGAGGAGGAGTGACAGTGGTTCTCAGGAATGGCGAGGACCCTATACCAGACCAGTGGAGATAGTACAGACATCTGCACCATTACCGGTTTCTACATCAGTTGATCGAGTGGGCCAGCAGCAGCCAGGCCCAGTTGGTTTTGGATGCGGGGGACCGCATTATATTCGAAATTTCCAGGAGAGTCATGGTTGTTTTGTTTGTGGTAAACCAGGTCATCTGGCACGTGACTGCAGACAGAGAGCTAGTTAGCAGCCGTTAGCTGCTGGACGAGGATTAGGAGTTGGTGGAGGTGGAGTTAGTATAAGAGCCCCAGTATCAGGACAACATAGTGCTAGACCTCAGACTACAGGGAAGGTGTTTACTGTGAGGGGAGCTGAATCCTCTCAATCCGCCGACCTTATCCAAGGTATGTGCTTGATATTTGATAGATTCTTGTCATTGTTGTTTGAATTAGACGTTGCACATTCAGTTATCTCGCATGAGTGTGTGGATTATTTACAGTCGTAAATTACGGATGGAGGAAGTTTAGTTCTTAGGACATGTAATTAATAGGGAATAAGAATTGGAATGAGTGTTAGACAAGAAGTTATTGGAAGAATTAGTTCTTGGGAGTAAGAGGCAATGAACTAGTTGTTTAAAAGAAGTTGTTATTAAGGGAATTGATTTGGCTAAAACCTTGTAGACTTTTTATTGTTGAGTTGATGGTTAGAGTTGTGGATTTGACTAGGGATGTAGGTTTATAAATGGAAATTTGTAAGATATAAGAATTGTAAGTGTTGTTAGCTTGTTAGTGAGAAAAAGGATGATCATGTCAAGTTTAGGTTGAGGTGGAGTAGTTCTTGGGTATATGAAATTGGTATTTGAGGATAAAGAATATAATTAGGCATGGTGTTCATGTAAAAAAGAAGAAGAAGGTGATTTTAGAACTTCACTTGAATGTTATGATTGGAATAGCTTAGTGTATTGTTCCAATGGGGTTTGTAAGTTGAGATTTGATTGGAAGTTTTGATGAATAAGGATTAAGTTCAAATGCATCTTCAACTTTTAGCTTGTGTTAATTGATTTAGTTATGAATGGATTTGGAGAATTTGAAGATAAGACTTGTATTACATATTATATACATGTTGATTTTCGGATTTATGATGAACTAGAAAGGTTGAAGGTAAGATTGATAGATTTTAGAGAGTTGTAAGATAAGATAGTGTTTGGGAGTAAACTTAAGTTTATGGGATTAATGCTTTGATGTGAAAATGGACTTATTTTCTAATGATGATAAGTTGGTTTAAATAAAAGGAAGTTTGGGTATATGGTGTTTATGAGAGAAATTGATTTGAGTGTGGCTTATCCATGATGGGATTTAAGTCCTTATGCTGAGAATATAATTTTGAGGCCATTGGATGTTATTAAGATATTTGACTTGTGGAAATAGTAGTAAATTTAGATTTGGTGAAAGATTTATTATTCTAAGCAGTATTGGGTAGGATTTTGAGTATTTTACGGTTAAATCAAGATGGTTTAGAGACTGGATATGTATGCCCAAGGATTTTGAGTTTAGGATGATGATATATATATATATATATATTGATGGCATAGTATGTAAATAATATGTGTGAAGTATGGATCGATAAGTTGGTATAGGTTTAAGTTGTGAGAAATAAAAGTATAAGAATCAGTAAGGTTGTGTTATTAATAATTGTATCAAAGTGCGCAGCGGAGTTGATGTTGCATGTAACCCCTGCAGAAAATTTTGAGGGCGAAATTTCTTTTAAGGGGGGTAGTAATGTAACATCCCGGGTTTTAGGGTTTTGTTTTATGTAAGAGGAAAATGTTTAAGACTTGGATTACATAGTTGAGATGTTTTTTGATGAATAGAGACCCTTGCATGGCAAGTACGCAGCCTTTTCGAGTGAGTTTGAACGTAGGAACAAAGTTAGGGTTTCCTGGTTATCGTCTTTAGAACATTTGAATGTGAAATAAGAAATTTGGAGTTAGAGATGAGATTAGGCATTTTTGATGGTTGGAGGTTGTTTATTAGGTCCTAATGAGCCTATATCTCAAATTTGAGGTCAATCGGACGTCGAACGGACCCTGAACGTAGAGAGTTGACTTTCTAGTCAAAACGCCAACGCTCAAGCGTGGGTGTATCCACGCTCAAGCACCCGAGTCAACAGACAGGGCCATGCATTGACCTGCCACGTGTCACCAGGACTGACGTGGCACTCCAGGAATGGTTGCATGGTGCGGTGGCTTCCCACGCTCAAGCGTGGCCATGCTCAAGCGTGGAACTTCTCACGCTCGAGCGTGGGGACCATCCGTGGAGCAAAATAAAAGAGGCTCCAATGCCTCATTTGGACCATTTCTTCTGGTGTCTTTCAGAGCAAAACCAGAGAGGGTTAGAGAGGAAAAACAGAGAGCAAGGCAGAGAGAAAAATAGAGAGAAAGACAAAGAGAAAGGAGGAAGAAGACAAATTCAACCTCAACCCTCCATTGCTGAACTTGAAGTTCTAGGTGAGGCAGCCTCTGTTTTCTTTCCATCATTGTTTCGTTCACCGTTAGATTTTGTTCAAAATTTAGAGGCAGGTTCGTGACTAAGGGTGTTGCTTATCCAACCGTTGAATTTTCTTCAGGTCTTCCAGAATTCGAGTTATTCAACTCAGAAGCAAGGAGGAAAGCCAACCCGAGTAGCCCCTGACCAGCCACATTGGGAGGCTCGATCCAGACTCGTTCACCGTTGGATAGTGTTGAAATTTTTAGAGAAGGTAAAGGAGATGTAGTTCTTTTAACCGAACCGTTGAATTTATGAATATAGGTCTAGATTGTATTTTTCGAAGCCAAAACAGAGGCGGGTTTAACAATACTGTTGGCAGATTTTGAGTTTCTAAGTTGGGTTTTCAAACTTTGCCTTTAGGTGAAATTTTGGAGGATCGGGGGCCTCGGCTAAAGTGAGACAGAGTCTTGAGAAGTCGGGAAGGAGTCGTCTCGCTTCGTTTTCGTAGTCATACGTTTTTCAGGTGGGGGAAAGAAGCTTTCTATTGTCGGAATTGGCCAAGTAACATTTTATGCAATAATAGTGTAAGGCGACCTAAACCCTACTAGAGCGCGAGTAACGGACAATGTCAATATCACATTTGGAACTGTTTAGTGGTACCAATGATGATATTGAAATTGTACGTTTATCGTCGTTACGATAAAAATATATTATTTTATTATTTTATGACTGGCTGTTGTGACTGCTTGGATTGATTGCATTATTATGATGAGTTGTCTGGATTATCTATGCTGATTGGAGTTTAGATACTTATAATATATGTATTATTTTATTATATGTGGAGATGACTGTAATGATGACATGTTGATTTGATGGATGATGATATGTTTTATGTGTATTTAGTGATATTTATTTTATTATGGGGTATAACATACTTGGTAGGATAATGATTATTTTATGCTTAGTTGATAACTAGGCAATGATATATGTTGATCGGGAGATGTGCATGTTGGGGAAAATATGATATGTGATTTAGTAGTGCCTAGTCGAATATGATTTTATATGAGATGTGAAATTGAGATGGTGATGAAAGGTTGAGGAACCGATACGAGTCAGTGAGGCACATATAGATGTGTGGTGTTGATCACAACCGTGTGAGTGGAACACACGAGGTCAGTGTGAGTCATGGGTGAGTGCCCTGCGGGCGAAGAGGCTCGAGGAAGACTACCGTGGCGGAGTCACGGGTGAGTGCCCTGCGGATGATGAGGTTCGAGGAAGACTACCGTGATCTATTATAGTCCAGGCTGTGCGACTATTCTCCACCAAGGATGAGGAAATAGTTTTATTCTCTGAATGAGCCCCTAACGGGAACTGGTGGGTGCACCGAGATTTATTGGATTAATGACTGACATGTGATAGTATTTGAGATGGCCAGGCTGTGCGACTATTCTCCACCGGGGATGGGGAAATAGTTTCATTCTCTGAATGAGCCCCTAGCGGGAATTGGTGGGTACACCGAGATTTATTGGACTAATGACTGACATGTGATTAGTATTTGAGGTGGCCAGGCTGTGCGACTATTCTCCACCGGGGATGGGGAAATAGTTTCATTCTCTGAATAAGCCCCTAGCGTGAACTGGTGGGTGCACCGCGATTTATTGGACAAAGGACTAAAATGTGATAGCGTTTGAGAAGGCCACGTTAGCATCCGTGATCAGATGCATGAGCGCGAAGGGTAGAGGATGTTGATATATTTCGGAGGATGTTTGTTATAATGAGATGTGTTTGTTTGACGATGCATGTCTGTGTGCTATTATTGTATATATGTTACGTAACCTTTTCCACCTATGATGATAGCATGGCTCTTATCCCCTATTTTCTCTATCGTGTGGTTATGTGATCATCATGAGAAGACCCTGCGGAGGAACCAGCTATGGAGGATTTGGATGGGACTCCTTTTGAGCCAAATGCTAGAGGACGAGCCGTGAATTCTAGCGGTAGAGTTTAGTATATATGGCCAGTGCGTCTTTTGAGACGTTGTATCTTTCGTTGCTTATTTCAGTTTGTTTTGGTTTGTATTCAGTGGGACCCTACTGAGGGGTTACCCTATATAGTACTTTGTATCTTTATGTTTATGTTTATATGTTGTTTTAAGTTTTAATTTTCCCGCTGTTTTAATATAACCGTTTAACGCTAATAACACGATAAAGTTTTAAAATTTTGGGTTTTTTCTTTAATGGGACGTCGGGGCATCTCAAAAATCACTTGTTGTGAATCTCCTATCCCTATCTCTTTATAGTTTTATTTTATACTAATTGTGGGGATTTGATATTGAGTTTTATTAACTATTGTCTAAAGAAGTTTTCATCGTGTGTATTTATATCTTGTCTGCTTGTAAAACTATTTTCAAAAAGGATTTTGAAAAATTTGTTAAGAAACACAATTCAACCCCGCTTCTTGTGTTTCCCTGTGTCAACTTCACATGCAACGCTCAAGCATGGGAGACCCAGCGATCAAGCGCTGCAGCGCACAAGCGCTGGGGGTTGGGCGCTCGAGCACTCATGTGAGTTCTTCATTTCTTCATCTCGTAGCAGAAATGTCCCTAGAGAGAAGTCAGAGACTTTTAGTGAGAGAAAGCTCTGTTGAGCTCGATTCGTCCGCCCGTTTTAGATTCTGACTACATATCTGTGCTCAGGGCAACAAGTACGTCATATATCTACCTTCGATTTGTTGAATCGTTGAGGTAATGCTCGAATCCCTAATTCATCGACACATCGACATTGTCATTTTCCTTCTTTTGTAAATCTTGGTTCGATTCTAGCTTTGTCTGTGAAACTGTTGCAAGATGAGGGTTTATGACATTGTCGGGACTCTGTCCATGTGTCAGGGCAAATTTCAGAGCACCGAGGAGCTCCGTAGAGCACGTGGCAGTTGCTGTGTATTAGTGGAGGTGTGAATTTCGAGGTGTTGAGGAGCATAACATGACTGTCTAAGGTGGGGAGAAAGTATCTGACACACCACCTTGGATCAAGTCATCAGACTCAGAGGCCTCAGCTCCACTAAGAGTAAAGACTCTCCCAGTGGTCTTCAGTCAATTAGCCTAAGACTTTTGATTCTTGCTAGCACTTGAAGGTTCTGGATTCGCTCCTCCACACTCTCCACTGATGTGGCCAGACTTGCCACATTTGAAGCAGATGACGTTCGTGTCCTTGCACTGAGTAGTGAAATGATCCTGTGCGCCGCACTTGCCGTATCTCATGGGCCTAGGGCCATTGGGGTTCCAACCCATGGACCTGTCTGAAGAAAACTGTGGCTTCTTGCCACCCTGCTTGTAGTCCCGGTCGACTGGAGTGAAACACTGCTTGCCCTTATCCTTTTGATCGGTCTTCCTGCTACCCTGGCTATTTGACCCCTTGAAACTGGCCACTCCGGACTTGTAGGCATCTTCAAAGATCCTACACTTGTTCACCAAGGCCGGGAAGACACGGATCTCCTGGTAGCTGATTGCCTGCTTGATTTATGGGCGAAGGCCATCCTCAAACTTTACACACATAGAACGATCATTAGTCGTAAACTGATACAGTCTGTAATACCTAGGAAGCTCCTCGAACTTCGCCACATACTCCCCCACTGACATGTTCCCCTGCTTCAGAGCCAAGAACTCCATCTCTTTCTTATCATGGATATCTGCTGGAAAATATTTCTCCAAGAACTTGTCTATGAAAGCATTCCAAGTGACTATCGTAGCTCAGCCTCCATCCTTTGATGATAGTGCTCCCACCAGTGCTCAACCAGTGAGCATGAACGTAGTAAAGATAACCCTCTGAATATCATTGCAAGCCATAGCTCGGAAGATCTTCTTCATCTCCCTCATCCACAACAGAGCACCTTTAGGGTCATAAGATCCTCTGAAAGATGGCGGATTGTTCCGCTGGAACTTGTCGAGACCCTGAAACTCAGCTGGTCCTCTGTTGTTGTTGTTGTTGTTGTTGTTGTTGTTGTTGTTGTTCTGGACTTGCCCTATCGCATTGGCAAGGAGTGCCAAAGAGTCAGCGACAGTCTGATCGTTTATGCCTTTACCTGCCATGAGTTCCTGTAAATGTCCAAGATAGCCATTAATTACAGAGAACTTAAGCATGAAAAAGCTACAGGCTCCTAACATTAAGCATCATTGCCTATAAAAAGTATAGACAATTCAAACAAAAGCACACAACAGACTCATACCACGGCTTGATTGGATAAACCAGCTCTGATACCACTAAATGTGTCACCCTCTACCCTGCATGTATTTATAAACATTTAAAGATAAAGAAAATGAAATAAAACATGCATATTCATTTATTCAAATAAATAAAGGTCCACAACAGAAAAGGTACTATATGAACTAGCCTCAACAACACGGAAAATAAAACAAGGTTTTAGGAAAATAAAACATAACATCAAAAAGAACCCAACCCCGATGTCACATACAGAGCTGGTATAACCAATCCGGAATAAAGTCTCAAATAACAAAACTGAACTACAACCAAGCTTGAAAAACAAGGAAATCCTAACTAGAGTTACGGCTCCTCAGAGTCACTCCTCAACTGGTTGCTCGCTGTCCTCTGCATAAAAGATACATGCTGATGACAACCAAATGGAAGGTTGCCTTGGGTTGATCTTTTTGGTTGAATTTCAAACAAGTTAAAATTGTAATCACTTTTTTAACCAAAATAAAAGAAAGAAAGAAACAAAGATGGAGGAGATAGGGATGGAGGAAGGTGCCACAAATTGGGTAGTTTGATAAGCCTAATGATGTTCGCCACAAGAATCTTGGATTCTTGATAAGAACTAAGTTTGGTTCAACCAAGAACCTAGGAGAACAATATTCTCACACAATGGATTTGATCCAAAATAACATCAAAGTTGTATTTCATGTTGTTGGAGGTGTCATATACATAGAGTTGGCAGCCAACTTTTGGTTGCCAAAAACAAACCATAACCCCCACTTTGATTGGCATAATTATGATACTAATAACCCACTTAATCACCTATTCTAACTCAGCCATCATTGGCAATTTACACCCCACTAAAACTCCCACATTGATCACGCCTACCATCTCTTGATTATGGGTGGTTACACTTGTTTCTCACATTAAAAGTGTAACCCCCACAATTTACATCAAAACGGAATCTCAACCCAACACTAAGAACATGTGTAGACTAGGAAAGGTGGGCTGCACCAATTTGCAATAAAGGACCCACTTACATAATTCCCACACTTATTGAATTAAAAAGGAAAATAATTAAAAGACTTGAACTTGGCTTCATGACTACGCCCAACACTTCATGCATCTTCATCATGGATGAGCAAAGTGATTAACTTGGGCTCATTGTCTCCTTGTCTTGCATTTGGGCTTGTGTCCATTAAGAGAACCATCAATTGAATTAGAGCTTCTTCGGCTTTCTTTGCTCTTGCTCTTGTCATTGGGCCACCAAGACCTTGGATGGCTTCTTGATCCAAGTTGGTCTCCATGGGGCTTATATCATCCCCTCCTTCTTTAAGTGAATTCGACCTCGAATTGAAATCTTCATCAGCTACATCAAAAAGAGATAAGTCAGCCACATTAAGAGTTGCACTAATACCACTATGCTCACTTGGAAGATCCAACTTGTACGCATTGTCATTTATCTTGGCCACCACTTGAAATGGTCCATCCCCCTTGGTTGAAGTTTAGATTTCCTATGAAAAGGAAACCTCTCTTTCCTCATGTGTACCCAAACCCAATCTCCAGGTTCAAATACCACCTTCTTCCTCCCTTTGTTAGCTTGTCTTGCATAGCTTTCGGTCCTCTTTTCAATTTGGACCTTCACTTGCTCATGTAACTTCCTCACATATTCAGCCTTGGCCTTACCATCCTTATGCTTTAAAATTGAAGAGTTAGGCAATGGCAATAAATCAAGAGGAGTTAAAGGATTAAAACCATAAACAACCTCAAAAGGATAATATTGAGTAGTACTATGAACTGCCCTATTATAAGCAAACTCCACATGAGGCAAACACTCCTCCCAAGACTTAATGTTCTTTTTAATTACAGCCCTTAAAAGGGAAGAAAGTGTCCTATTCACAACTTCAGTTTGCCCATCCGTTTGAGGAATGGCAAGTAGTAGAGAAAAGAAGCTTGGTACCTAGCTTTCCCCACAAAGTCCTCCAAAAGTGACTTAGGAACTTGGTGTCCCTATCACTAACAATACTCCTTGGGAGACCATGAAGTCTCACCACCTCTTTGAAAAACAATTCTGCAACATGACAAGCATCATCAATTTTCTTACATGGAATAAAATGAGCCATCTTGGAAAATCTATCCACCACAACAAAAACTGAGTCTTTACCATTCCTTGATTTAGGCAATCCCACAACAAACTCTATAGACAAATCAATCCAAGGAAAATCAGGAATAGGCAAAGGAGTATAAAGTCCATGAGGCATCACTTTAGATTTTGACCTTTTACACACAATGCATTTTTCACAATAATTTTGCACATCATGCTTCATATGAGGCCAATGAAAATGTTCATGCAACATGCCTAAAGTCTTTTGGACCTCAAAATGCCCCATTAAACCCCCTTCATGCGCTTCCCTCACAAGCAAATCCCTTATGGAACTTTTTGGAACACAGAATCTCTTTTCTTTAAACAAAAACCCTTGGTGCCTAAAGTATCCATTTTGGGCTGAATGCACACAATTAGCATAGATATTTGAAAAATCCTTATCATGCTCATACAAATCTTTAATGCATTCAAGACCAAACAATTTTGTTTCAAGGGTAGAAAGTAAGGAATATCTTCTTGAAAGTGCATCCGCCACAACATTGGCCTTACCTTTTTTGTGTTTCACCACATATGGAAATTGTTCAAGGAACTCAACCCACTTTGCATGTCTTTTATTTAACTTTCCTTGCCCTTTCAAATACTTCAAAGACTCATGGTCACTATGAATCACAAATTCTTTGGGCAAAAGATAGTGTTGCCAAGTTTGCAAAGCTCTTACTAAGGCATACAATTCCTTATCATAGGTGGGATAATTAAGGGCAGCTCCACTTAATTTCTCACTAAAATAAGCAATTGGATGCCCTTCTTGCATCAAAACAGCCCCAACACCAACATTAGAAGCATCACATTCAATTTCAAAAGATTTAGTAAAATTAGGCAAAACAAGTATTGGTGCATGGGTGAGCTTTTCCTTAAGTTCTTTAAAGGCATGTTCTTGTTTCTCCCCCCATTTGAACCCAACATTGTTTTTGACAATTTCATTAAGAGGTGCAGCCAAGGTGCTAAAGTCCTTAACAAACCTCCTATAAAAACTAGCCAAACTATGAAAACTTCTTACATCACTCACATTTTTGGGAGTTGGCCAATCTTGAATGGCCTTAATTTTCTCCTTGTCAACATGGACCCCTTTATCATTTATCACAAAACCAAGAAAAATCACATGGTCCACAAAAAAAGTACACTTTTCCAAATTAGCATACAATTTTTCTTTTCTTAATACAAGCAAAACAGCCCTTAAATGTTCATGATGTTCATCTAAGTTTTTGCTATATATCAAGATGTCATCAAAGTACACCACAACGAACTTGCCCAAAAATTCCCTCAAAACATGGTTCATAAGCCTCATGAAAGTACTAGGTGCATTTGTTAAACCAAATGGCATTACCAACTATTCATACAAACCATATTTAGTTTTGAAGGAAGTTTTCCATTCATCCCCCTCCCTTATCCTAATTTGATGGTATCCATTTTTCAAATCAATTTTAGAAAATAAACATGCACCATGCAATTCATCAAGCAAATCATCAAGTCTAGGGATAGGATGTTTATACTTAATTGTGATGTTGTTCACGGCCCTACAATCCGTGCACATCCTCCAAGTCCCATCTTTCTTTGGCACTAAAATTACCGGAACGGCATATGGACTCAAACTCTCTTGCACCCATCCTTTTTGCATCAACTCTTTCACTTGTTTTTGAATCTCTTTGGTCTCTTGTGGATTGCTCCTATAGGCTGGCCCATTGGGCAATGATGCACCCGAAATGAGATCTATGTGGTGCTCAATTCCTCTTATAGGGGGAAGGCCGTGTGGCACTTCCTTAGGAAAGACATCATCAAATTCCTGCAAAAGATTTTTAACACCACTAGACAAAGAATGATCATTAGGAGTGTTAGCATTTAAACAAAATTCCCTACAATAAAGTATGTATAGGGGCTGTCTTGAGACCAATGCACTCTTTACCTCACTCTTTGTTGCAAGAAAGTTCTCTTTACTCTCTTTTTCCACTCGGTTTTGCACACTTTTTTTCTCATGATTTTTTTTTGATTTTTCTTCACTCTTTTTCTCAATCTCTTTTTCACTCTCTTTTTCTTTTCTCTCTTGCTCTCTCTTTTCTCTCATTTTTATTTGATCCTCACTAATTTGCTTTGGAGATAAAGGAGAAAGTATGACCTTTCGGTCTTGATATATGAAAGTGAACTTATTTGAGAACCCGTCATGGATGACCTTCTTGTCATATTGCCAAGGCCTTCCCAACAACATATGGCTTGCCTCCATAGGCACCACATCACAAAGTACAGAATCTTCATACTTCCCAATTGAAAATGGAACGTCCACTTGTTTGTTCACCACCATTTCACCTACCTCACTTAACCATTGGAGCCTATATGGTCTTGGATGTGCCTTAGTTACAAGATTTAATTTGGACACCAATCTAGTGCTCACAACATTGGCACAACTTCCACCATCTATGATTAGAGAACATACCTTCCCTTGAATTAGGCATCTAGAATGGAAGATATTCTCCCTTTGGCTTGCTTCATGATCTTTCACTTGACTCCCCAAAAGCCTTCTCACCATAAGTAAATCACCATCCGGCATGAACACATCTTCTTCACTTTCCTCCTTGCTTGAAGCCTCGGATTGTGATACAACTTCACCATTCATGGTCACCATGGTTCTCTTTGTTGGACATTGGGATGCTATGTGCCCATGGCCTAGGCATTTGAAGCATTTCACATCACGGCTCCTAGAAGTTGGCTCCATTGGTTTCTTGCCTTGAGAGGTGCTCACGGCTTCTTTGGTTGGTGCACTCTCCTTCTTGTGCTTGTCCTTCCAATTTGAGGATAGGAATTTGGAAGATGATGAAGAAGAATATTTGGTCTTCCTCCTCTTAATTTGTTGCTCCACCTTAATTGCTTTTTGAACCAAATCTTCAAGCTCCACATAATTTTGTAACTCCATTATGTCTTGAATATCTTGATTCAAGCCATGTAAGAACCTTGCCATAGTAGCCTCCCCATCTTCTTGAAAATTTGACCTAAGTAAGGCCAATTCCAAAAGTATTCATCAACGCTTTTGGTCCATTGGGTAAGCCTTTGTAATTTGTTGTGAATGTCCCTTTGATAATGATTTGGACAAACTTCCTCCTCATGATAATTTTCATTTCTTCCCAAGTATCAATGGGCTCCGCTCCAACTCTTCTCCTCTCTTTTTGCAATTGGTCCTACCACACAAGTGCATATTCTTTGAATTCAAGGGCTGCCACCTTCACCTTCTTTCCTTCATTGTAAGAATTACAATCAAAGACTTGTTCTATTTTTAACTCCCACTCCAAGTAATACTCCGGATCATTCTTCCCAATAAAGGTGGGAACTTTGATTTTGACCCCTTCAAGTCTTTCTACATGCCTCTTTCCTCTTCTACCTCCTCTAGGTCTTCCTCTTTCACTTTCATAGCCACTTGACTCTTCATGGTTTTGAAAGTTGGCAAGTTGTCTATCATAATTGGCTTGCATTTGCTCCATTTGTCTTTGAAGAGTTTGAAATTGATTGATCATCCTAGCTTGAAGAGTGGCTGACCTTGGAGATAATGGTGGACTATCCTCATTGTTGGCCATGATTGAGTAGAAGAATATATGTGTTTCCTCACTACACTCCCTCACTAGTTCACACAATGGAAATTTTCACTCTTTTGGCTTTTTCCACACAAAATGTATTTTTGACACTCTTGCCTTTTTCCTCTCAAATGTTCTCCTTGAGTTCTTAGATGAGTCAAACACAACACACAAAAATCCAAAAAAACAAGTAACAAAAATCACAAGACTTATCAAAACAAGGAAACAAAAAGGAAAGGCTAGAAAGGAAAAGCTTGAAACAAGGGAAGAAGGGAAATATTTTCAAGAACACAAGTTGCTCAAATAGAACTTTTTTTTTTTTTTAAACTTGGTCACGGGCGTGATGGGTGTCACGGCCTACCCGTGATCACTTCTGGAATCACAATTTCTTTTTGTCACGGGGGTGATGAGTATCACGGCCTGCCCGTGATCGTCTCTGGATTTCACAATTCTTGTTGTCACGGCCATGATGAATTTCACGGCTTGCCCGTGATTGTCTCTGGAATTCACAAAGAAAAATCACTCTTGAAAACTTGTTTTGAGCAAGAACACAATTTCAAAATTTCCCTTCAAAACAGAATATATTTTTATTGATTTTGGAAGAAAAGAAAGAAAGGTAGGAAATGAAGAACACAAACACAAAAAATTCAACCAAAGCCTAAGCTTTGATACCACTTGATGACAACCAAATGGAAGGTTGCCTTGGGTTGATCTTTTTGGTTGAATTTCAAACAAGTTAAAATTGTAATCACTTTTGTAACCAAAATAAAAGAAAGAAAGAAACAAAGATGGAGGAGATAGGGATGGAGGAAGGTGCCACAAATTGGGTAGTTTGATAAGCCTAATGATGTTCGCCACAAGAATCTTGGATTCTTGATAAGAACTAAGTTTGGTTCAACCAAGAACCTAGGAGAACAATATTCTCACACAATGGATTTGATCCAAAATAACATCAAAGTTGTATTTCATGTTGTTGGAGGTGTCATATACATAGAGTTGGCAGCCAACTTTTGGTTGCCAAAAACAAACCATAACCCCCACTTTGATTGGCATAATTATGATACTAATGACCCACTTAATCACCTATTCTAACTCAGCCATCATTGGCAATTTACACAACACTAAAACTCCCACATTGATCACGCATACCGTCTCTTGATTATGGGTGGTTACACTTGCTTCTCACATTAAAAGTGTAACCCCCACAATTTACATCAAAAAGGAATCTCAACCCAACACTAAGAACATGTGTAGACTAGGAAAGGTGGGCTGCACCAATTTGCAATAAAGGACCCACTTACATAATTCCCACACTTATTGAATTAAAAAGGAAAACAATTAAAAGACTTGAACTTGGCTTCATGAATACGCCCAACACTTCATGCATCTTCATCATGGATGAGCAAAGTGATTAACTTGGGCTCATTGTCTCCTTGTCTTGCATTTGGGCTTGTGGCCATTAAGAGAACCACCAATTGAATTAGAGCTTCTTAGGCTTTCTTTGCTCTTGTTCTTGTCATTGGGCCACCAAGACCTTGGATGGCTTCTTGATCCAAGTTGGTCTCCATTGGGCTTATATCACATGCCCAAATAGAAGCAGAGAAACAAGGATTAAGAAAACATATGAAACACTGAGTGATATGCCTGTGAGGATCTTGGTGTGCACTCCCATCAAATTGATTTTGTTGCACCAGTTGAAGAACCGATGTCTTGATCTCAAATGAATTGGCCGTGATGGAAGGCCTCACAATGGTAGAAGTACAGTCCTCCAAGTTAGGAAGAGCGTACCCATAAAGAGGCTTGTAAGCAGGCAGATCTTCTTCTGCCATCCCTTCAAGATTGATGGGTTGGATTACTTCAAGTCTCCTTTGTTCCCTTAGTTGCTTCCTCAACCCTCTCTTAGTCCTACTAATCTCAGGGTCGTATAACAAGTCTTTCGGTGGACCAGTACCTCGCATACAACAAAAACATGGCAAGACCAAGTGAGATCAAAGAAATTTAAGAGGAAAAGTATGCATAAAAATTCAAAAAGAAAAATTGCTTCTTCAAAAAGAATCGATTTTCCTAAAATTAAGGAAATTTTGATTGTGCCAATCCCCGGAAACGACGCCAAAAACTTGATAGGACTCCGGCAAGTAAACCGAATCGAAGCAAGTAAAAAACACGGTAAGTAGTTACCGAGGTCGAACACAGGGATTGGGCGACCAATTATACCAAATTTATAGGAAATCACAACAGTTTGACCAAGTCAACTATAAAGGTTATTGAGATAAAAACAATTATCTAAGCAATTATCAAGTAAATATCAAAGAACGAGAGTAAACAAACGAGACTCAAATTAAGGCTAAGGCTCTAAGGTCACGAATCCACCTACCCAATCATGCATACTACCCAAGTGATTATTCTCTTATCCCTATGTTCAATTTATTTGCCAACCAGGAACCCTCGACTATCCTAATGTCTCTGTCAAGCACAAAAGGAAATACATAAACATGCAAACTGCCTATCTCTCTATCCGACAACCCACAGTTAGATTCATTAAGTTCTTGGCTCCCTATAGCTATTGCACCAATCTCCTACTCTATCTCTAGCAGTGCTCAATCGGTGTTCCTAACCCAAGTCCTAAACACGAATCTCTTGTCAGACTCATCTCGCTTGACTAGTTAACCACGGGCCCTTTTGATTAACGCAAACAAAACAGAGTTAAGAAACAAGAATTGAGATGAGAGAATAAGGATTAGCTCTTCATAGCAACCAAAATAAAATCAAAAGAGTAGAAGATAGTCATTACAAATCAATTAAACCTAATAAAAAGATTAGTTAATGTGTCTGGTTCGCGAGGCGAACACTTGCTCGCGTGGCGAGCCTGAAAGTGTGCAAATCCTGCTCAGTCTGCAGCTCTGGCTGGCGGGGCGAGCATTGTCTCGCGGGGTGAGACCTCTTTTTTGTCCTTAATGTAATACCCCGAGTTTTTCTGTTTTCTAATATCAAAAATTTATATAAATATGTTTATATTTTTATCTAAGACTTAGAAAATTATTTTAATTAAACCGAAACCTTATTTACACTCTACTTAATGGTAGAGAGTTACGATTAAAATTTAGGTTGAAAAGTTAGGTCAAACCCGGTCTGTGAATTTCACTGACAGTATATTTATACTGATCAGAAGACCTAATTTTGACTCGTGAACGAAAAAACTTAAGGTTTTTATTTAATTTCTAACATTTTTGGTTATTTTGAAATATTTCACTAAAAAGTGAAATAATATATTTTATCCGGTGATATATTAATCGGGTAAGCGACAGAGCTGAATACGGGATTTTCGGGACCCGCTAACGGATAATACCAATGAGTCACACAAGGTGACTCTCCCATGTGAAGTCATAAATGTGAGCACATGGTCATGATGACAAACTATGTGGAAATTGTAAATAGGTCCTTGAACTTTTCTATTTTACAAATTGATCCTTAGTTGAATTTTCACTTGGGTCCCTTAAGTAACAAAAATTCCTTGCACTTTACTCCCTTGAACCTCACGGCCCTCACTCTATAAAACCCACTCTTGCACTTCATTTTTTTGCTATTTCACTCTTGACTCAAAAACTCATAAGTTCATAAGCTTTACTATCATCATTTTGTGAGGCAAGTCTTTGATTCTTCACTTGTTTTTGATCTTCAAGAGGTAAACCTTGTTCTCCTTACTCAGTCATGATCATGTTCTTCAATTATTTTTATGATTCAATGCCTTGTTCATGCCATGATCATCACTTTTACATTCTTAGATCTAGAATTTTGAAATTCTCTAGAAAATCATAGAAAAATCCTAAAAATATGAAATCAATTTCTATGAGTTAGTTATCATCTCTACTATCATAATCCAAGAGATTGATGCAAACAAAATTTTCCTTCCCATTTAACTCTCCAAGGCCGAACCTTATAGGTGTGGGTGTAGGAGGTTTTGTTGATTTTTCTTAGAAAGTGAACTTGTATGTCATCTTTCTTGTATGTAAGTATGTTGAATCCAAGTTATTATATCAAACTAAAACCTCTTGGTCCATTTTTGCTTCATGGCCAAAATCCTTTGTGTAGGTGGAGGAACTTTGTTCATTTTTTTTTAAAGCTATGCTTGATTCAATCCTTTTAGTACATGTATGTATTGGATCCAAGAGATTGAATCAAAATAAAATCCCTAGCCTATTTTTTGTGTTGACCGAATCTCACTCTTTGTAGAGTTAGAAGATTTTATTTCAATTGTTGTGTTTTAAATCCTTAGTCATCTATCCTTAATGCTTAGGATCCTTTATCCAAAAGCTTACAAAATTCTAGCATGTCTAGCCTAATTTAACCATGATGGCCGAAACCCTAACTATTTGAGTTAGAGGAGTTTTTGATCCAATCTTTGTCAAGTTACAATGTATTATGTATCTCTTATACTTAAGGATCATTGATCCAAGAGTTTGTTAAACTTTGAGATCTCTAGATAATTTAGCTAGTCCTAGCCAAAACCTTCAAGTAGGAATATGTGATTTTAATTGTTTGATTGATAATTATGTTGTATGGTTTGTTGAAGGAGATTGTGTGTGAACCGTGTACGTGTGCTGTCAAGAAACCGGACTGTCGATGAATGAGTATCGTAAGGAAAAATCTTCAAGAGGTAAGAGGGGATTGCCTGAGGGATTTTTCCGATGGCTACGTGCTATCAAGTTGTGGGTCTATATTAGTTATCTGTGGTTGTGGGATTTTATTTAATTTATTTTATGTCAGGCTACTGTATGTCGTGCTATTTTATCTGTGTTTATTTAATTGCAGTTATGTATTATAAGTGTTTTGATGCATGATCTGCCTGGGTTAATTGATACAATGTTGTTGATGATTGTTGATGTTGTTTGTGGATTGAAAAGCCTGACAGTGGTCAGTGCTTAGTTAATAATGCGGTTAAAAGTGTTAAGGAGTTTTTACGGGATAATGAGTTTTAATTAATGAGAAAGAGTAATATAATATTACTTAGGTTTTAGTTGGTGGAAAATGAGAAAAAGTTGAAAATAAGATTATTTTAAGAATTCTACGGCGTAAGAGTGAACTATGAGTTACAGTAAGGACGTAACCGTGAAATTATTTTTGTACTGTTAATTTTTATGTGAATAAATCCAATATATTAGAAAAAGTTATTTCATGAAATTAATTTTTAAAAATAACTTAATGATGATTTTAGAAAATTATTTAAGTGGAAAATATCAAATTTTGACATAAAGGACTTTAAAAGGCTAGATGACGGCAATTCGGAAAAGTATTTACGGCAAGTAATTTTAACGTGGTAGTTTTTATTTTGAACCAAGATTTAGTCCATGTGACTCTCTTCTTGAAAAGTAAAGTTTTCAGAAAAAGATTTATTAGAAATGTGGTGATTTTACTCAATGACTTGGACAAGTTGTGTAGTTTTGTGTTAAACGAAAAATGGTGTGCTAGTATTCTTAAGGCATTATGAACATAATGTTCTTTGGATTTGGTATCCTAATTAAGGTGTTAGGAACAAACGGTTTTACATGCATTTACTTGGTAGACATGTCTAGGGTGTGAATCTGGATATCTTAAGAGAAGAGATATTCCAGAAGGCGAATCTGGATATCTTAGTAGATAAGGTATTCAAGAAGTTGAATCTGAATAGCTTAAAAGGTAAGGTATTCAAGAAGGCCAAGGCGAGGGTGAATCTGGGTATCTTAGTAGATAAGGTATTCAAGAAGTTGAATCTGAATAGCTTAAAAGGTAAGGTATTCAAGAAGGCCAAGGCGAGGGAGAATCTGGGTATCTTAGTAGATAAGGTATTCAAGAAGTTGAATCTGAATAGCTTAAAGGGTAAGGTATTCAAGAAGGCGAAGTCAAAGGAGAATCTGGGTATCTTAGTAGATAAGGTATTCAAGAAGTTGAATCTGAATAGCTTAAAGGGTAAGGTATTCAAGAAGGCGAAGGCAAAGGAGAATATGGGTATCTTAGTAGATAAGGTATTCAAGAAGTCGAATCTGAATAGCTTAAAGGGTAAGGTATTCAAGAAGGCGAAGGCAAAGGCAAATATGGGTATCTTAGTAGACAAGGTATCCAGAAGGCGAACCTGGATATCTTAATGGAAGGGTATTCAAGAAGGCGTTCCTTATTTGGTAATCGAGCCTGATCAGCTCATTTATTTGGTGTTTGAAACTCCGAAGATTAAGTATGAAGTTAGATGAGGTATATGACGTGTTCATGCATCGTTTTCAAATGATGACGTTTGGGGTGTGAAACCCATGAATGAATTATTTGCTGTGATATGAATGTTTATGTTGTTATGACCATGTATATGTTTATTTGTTTCTTTTGTGTCGGGCATGTAGTTCTTGTGTTAAATCCAGATATTGGAATCTCACTCTTGCATATTTTTTTTTGTTGGTCTCTCTACTTGTGGATTATATTCTATCTGAGTATAGGTGAACCTGGAGATGCCCCTGGCGAGTTCGAGGATCTTTAGGCCTGACCTTTAAAGCCACCGTGGATCTTAAGAATGACCACTAGAGTCTTCTTGTAGGTGTCGTTTAGAGTTATCAGCTCAACTAGGGCATTAGATTAGTTTATAAATTTTATGTCTGGCTTTGGAGAGCCATACTTTTGAAGCAATGAGTTTTATGTTTTCAATAATGTACAATGATATTATATGTTGTTTCTTTCCCTAAAGGACCTATATGGATAAGGTCTAGATGTGAAAATCATATGATACGCTTTACATATATATATGGCCAGATATGGTTATATTGGTGAGAGGGTTATGTATGTCGAAGAAAAGGAAAATTTTTACCACTATTTTGTATTAAGCAAAGTATTATAAAAGATTATTTTCCGAAAGTAACCAGCAATTAAAATTTTATTTTCCGCATTTGGGTAACTATGTGATGACCCCAAGGAGGGGTGTCGCACTTAAGTTTGTTTTCTTCAAGTTTTCTTGCTTCCTCGAGCTTCACTTTTAACCTGAAACATAAAAGTAGCATTAAAATGCTTTATTGACTAAAAAATAACCAAAATATCCTAAAACTTACCTAAGAGACTCAAAATGTTGCTTAGGGATAAAAGAAGCCAGGTAATTAGCGAGATTAAATCACTCAAATAGCATAGAAACCTTAGCCTTTCTTGCTGTTAAACTAGGTATGGTCCCTGTCTCCATTGGGAACCACTGCCTCCTATCCTCTGTTCAATTCTCTAGTCAATTCTCTCTATGGTCAATTCTCTCTGCTGCTGCCTCTGCTCAGCCTCTCTCCTCTGGTCAATTCTCTCTATGGCACTGCATCTCTCTACAAGCTCTGGAAAACTGTGAATGTTCAACAGCACCACTGCTCTCTGTAACTCATGCCGCAGGCCCTCCTCAAACTGTCTGCATACCCAATCCTCATCGGGCAAACGCTAATAGAACTTTGAGAATTGTAACAGTGCCTCAAACCGTGCTGCATAATCTCCTTCTGACATACTGCCCAGTCTCAAGCTCATAAACTCCCTCTCCTTCCCACATCGAACCAAATGTTGGTTGTGGCTTCTTAATACTCAAGAAGGGGGGTTGAATTGAGTATGTTATATTTTTTTTTAAAAATTCGTCTCTTTGCAAAAACTGATTGCTTTTGTTACTTTAAAAAAGATTTTGTCAACCAACAAACCAAAATGTGTTTTTGCAATGTGTAATTTTCATAAAACTTGGAATTTAGAAAAGAAAGATTATCAAGATTATAGATTTCAGACGTGAACAAATTCAGAAACAAATTAAATCTTATAAGCATCCCTAACATATTGCTAATTCATGCATTTAACAATAAAGCATATAAAGAGTTTAGGGGGAGAGAAAATGCAAACCAATTTTATCCTAGTTCAGCTACCTCCTTTGGTAACCTACATCCAGTCTCCACACCACTGTGAGCTTTGTCCACTAATAAAAATCAATTTGGAAGATTCTTTACACAAGCTTCACTTCTCGGTTCCTTCTACCCATATGACAGCTTTTCCAAGGAATCTTGTAAACCCACAAGAGTTCCTTCTACTCTTGCACAACACCAAGAATCCCTTCTACTCTTGAATCAACCAGTGGAAGAACCTTCTGTCTTATCACAACTTTTACAATTGAAAAGATTGAAATTCAGATTCTAGAAAATCAAATTTTTCAAGTTGAAGAACTATTAAAAATATTCAGATTTTCTCAATGCTAAGCTCTCTCAAATTTTCAGTGATTGATCTCGTATTCTCAGTAATTGTATTATGAAAAAGCGTTTACTAATGTCCTTATATAGTTATATTTCAAAATAGATCTGTTGGACACACTTTATAAGTCAATTGAGATAAAAACAAATTGATTTGAAAAATTCTGTTATCAGTCAATCGATTAGTACACAGATATATTAAACAAAATTTCTCTTTTATAACATGTGTACATCGATTGCCTAAACAATTATGTTCTTGGATGTTCTTGATCTTGAGTGTTACACACATTAGTACATCGATGTATTTCTTGAAAAACACTTGTATCTGCAGCCCAGAACTACATACATCAATTGTCTAATCGATTATGTTGCTATCTCAAAAACTCTTTGGTTCTGCTTTGGCTTATATACAGATGTACTAATCGATGTATAGTGTCAAGAATATTTTCTAATCAAGCAAGTCAAGAATCAATCTATGTGTACATGGATGTATAACAATTATACAAAGATGTACACACAAGTTTTCAATAAAAGTTAGTTAATTAACTCAAAGTACATTGATGTACACATAAATGTACCGATTCATCAATTAACCTTTTGCATTCTAAGTTCAATTTGAAAAATTGTTTATTTTTTAAAATCATTTTCATTATTATTTGAGAGTTTAACTAAGAGTTAATTAGAGGATTTCCATTACATAAATTCCTAATGTTCTTCTTCAATTTCTTTGCCCATGATGCTCCTTCTTCATGTCATTCTTCATGATCCTTTCTTTAAGTTCCTTTCTTCATGGTCCTTTGTATCCACTTTCCTTGCTCTAATATTCTCATTGAAAAACTCAAGCTTTGCACGTTGTTAGTGAATCAAAGTAATCATCAAATCATTTGATCATTAAGTTTAGTCATTAATCAAAACATATAAGAGTCATTTATCCACAAACTCCCCCTTTTTGATTGATGACAAACTTACCATACTTAGCATGTTTAAATTCAATATATCTCAGGAAGTAATTTCATTTTTATCAAAGATTATCAGAGTTAAGTGCAGCAGCATTTCATCATTACTCCCCATGTTTATTTGATAGTACTAAAAACATGTTTAGGATAAAAAAAAATAGCATCATTGACATAGCATTTAAGAAGTCTTTAGATTCATTAGTATGGTACCACTTTCTCCCCCTTTGTCATTATCAAAAAGAATATATGGGAGATTTAAAGTGTTATATAAGACAATGGTACATACTAAAAGAAACTTCATTCATTCATTCAATCAACATGATATCAAGTATTCATATTAACTACAATTCATAAAGTGCAATTGATATCAATGATATTGTTGAAAATGAAAAACAGAAATTGAAAAGCTTGTCAAACAACAAAACATCATTTGAGAACACCATATAGACACACTAAGGCACCCTACGAGCTAAGCAAAGCCTCATCATTTGTCCTTGATTCTTCAGTGTGATGTGAAGCTTGAGCTGCAGGTTGTTCTTCCTCTTCATTAGCAGCAACAGCAGCTTTTCTAGCCATGTTTACTTCATCCTTAGAAGTTGGATTTGCTTCTGGAGGTGCAACAATGGAAATGCCTAAGTTCTGGTGTAGAGTGGCCATTTGGCCCTCTAGTGTTTTGAGTCTTATACTCAGATAGTCAATGGACTGTTTCAGTACTAGATGATGTTTGAGTTGCCTTGCTTCAAAGTTCTGAAACATCTGAAGTAGCTTATCCATCTTGTTGTTGATTTCTGAATTATCCACAACAGCCCTTTGTTCTTCTCCAGCTAGTCTCACCCATTCACCATTTACCTTAGCAAGCTTCATCTTGCTAATGGTGCCTTCACCAAATTTGTGGGTGACTTGCCTAGCTTGAAATCTCTCTTCACCATCAAGAGAAACTCTAAAATGTTCAAGCAACTTCACTACCAAACTAGGATATGATAGTGTGGCTCCACTGATTTTGTAGTCCAGCATATATCTAGCTATAATGAAGCTCCACCTCATCTGCTTCTTCTCAATCATTTCCCAAAGCATTAATATATCATTGTTCTGCAGAATGGAATGGTTGCCAGACCTTGGAAGCAACATTATGCTCAGAACATACTGCAGGAGCCTATGCTGAAAATGTATAGAGCTGATGTTGATCCATGTTCCCTCAAGTACATTTTCAACCAGAAGTACCTTCCTTGCTTCTTCCTTGTCAAAGCTCTTGATCCATGCACTTTCAGGTCCAACTCTAGCAAGATTATTCCCATGGTAATCCAATCCAGTGAATTGACCAAATTCATCAAAGGTCATCTCAATTCTGTAGTTCTTTACTTCAGCAGAAAATCCCCCATTGTCCATCTCAAAGGTGCAGTAAAAAGCTTTGATCTATGTAGGTTAAATATCACTTTCGATTTGTAGGAAATCACTTAACTTGTACTCTTCTAACACTTTGTGAAAAGTCAATCCATTTGCTTCAAAGTAATTAAAGTCTATAGTCCTAGCCTCATGTGTATCTCTATATTTGAAATCATTCTTGTAAAGCATTATATACTCTTCATCAAAGAAATACCTTCTTAGTAGTTCAACTTTAGTCACTCCTTCATTCTCATCATCATCTTCTTCTTCAGTTCTTTTCCTCTTCTTCTGTTATGGTTTCTTCTTTTGTACTTCCTTAACAACCTTCTTCGTCTTCTCTTGCTTCTTTGGAGCTAGCTTAGAAGACTCAGCTACTTTCTTACCCTTATTGAGATTTTTCTTAGCCAGTTGCTTAAGTGGAAGCTTTTCAATCCTTTGAAAAGCCTGGGCTTTCTCAGTTTCTTTCCTCTTAGGGCGAACAAAGGTTGTTATAGGTGAGATAGTTGAGGAGAGGGTGTTGGAGTTGAGGTGGAAGATGTGGAGTTTGGTGGAACAGAGGTTGAAGGTTCAGTTTGCTTCATACGAGCCATTGAGAGTGATTTTCGAGCTCCGCTAGGGTTTGGGTTCTTGAAATTTGGATTTTAAATGTGAAAGATTTGGAGGGAGAAGTTGGAATTTATAAACCCAGATCAGTCAATTGATTACCTAATCGATGTATTAAAGGGTTTTGCCTTCTGTACACACGTGCTAATCGATGTACTTAGCTTCAGGATTTGAATTTTGTACTAGATACATCGATGTATCAATCAATGTATAAGCTAAGTCAATGAGTTCCAAGTTCTGAAACTTGAACTCAATCGATGTTCTAATCGATGCATAAGCAATGTCAGAGAGTCCAACAATTGCAATATACACCTAATCAATGTACAAATCGATGTATAGGTTATGTCAGTGAGTTCCAAGTTCTGGAACTAACACTCAATCGATGTCACAATCGATGTATACACAGGGTCAGTGTTTTTGACCTATGCTTAATCGATGTACAAATCAATGTATAAGCACTTACAGAGAGTGATGCATCTAAGGACTATTACCTAATCGATGTGCTAATCGATGCATAGCATATCAGATAAAAAATTTCAAGTTTTCATAGCCGGTCAATTGATGTACATGATGTCCTGAACCTATTTCATCAAAATAATCGATTAACTAATCGATGTATAATGACTTCCAGAGAGTTAATCTTTTTTATTATTAGCTCAATCGATGTACAATATTGATGTATCAATCATTTTTGTAACACCTTTCTTGAGTGCTACATCGTAAGTGACATTTTAAGACTGAAAAGTAGGTTAAATAAAATTGACTATAAAAGAATGGGGTAATTTTTTTTTCTTTTTTCGCAAGTCATAAATATAAACGAATGGACAATAAAATATTCCATTATCATATTTAAGGTTATGAGTTCAAAAATTATTTACATAATACCCAACCCGACTCATAAACAGAAATCATAGAATGTACAGACTCAATCATAAAGATGTGGAGACGCAACTCCTAAAATATAAGATACTTGGAGTCGCAGCTCCATAGACAGTTACATTAACTCCCAAACATACCCAGCTGGCCAAACTACAATAGAAAAGACCATCTTCTCTCATACCTCATGAGAAGGACAAACCCAACTGACGAGATCTAGTGGAAACTCTATTTGAGTCCACTACTGACGTCGTCGGAAAAGACACTACTAGAGTCACTACAAAAGTAACTCTTGAACTAAGCCCTTTCCTCTTCCAAGAGGAAAAACATGGTCTACGAACCCATCAACAGTCTGGAAGACGTCCATTAGAAACTCCAACATATCGTCCGCATGATCGAACCTCAATCTCTACGATACGTCAGTCAAGGGACATCTTGACGTCTCAATCTTCTCAAAGGAATACAGAAGACACCAGCCGACATAGGCAATATAAAAATAAAGAGGTGTGATTCCATTTATCTTACACATAAGGCAGACATACAGTGGTACGACTCACAGGTACATAATACAACAGTCGTATATTCTTTTTATCTCCCATTTTAATTCTGCAACTCAAAACTTCAAGAATATAATATACCAGACTCGACGGTAAGCTTATCAAGCATACCAGACTCGGTTTGTCCATTGAAAGACAGGAATAGAGAAAACTGATTGAAACCGTATAGTCCCATTCCTACACTGCTTCAAGGAATATTCGACTCTAACATCTGAGCTAATTTGATATTTTGGAAGGAAATGGTTAGTATAGGTTTCACATCCGCCCACCTCAGGCACCATTGTTGCTTTTGTGTTACGCACACAAGGCTTAAATCATAACGTACGTACAATCATAGTCACATGTGATCTCAAACTCTCTGTAACACATCAGGCTCTTTATGAAACCTCTACAACCGAAACTCGGCTTCCTGGCACAATGGCCTCACCGAACATAGTATCAACTATGTATCTGGGCAAAATTGCCGGAATACGTCTAATTGGTCTATCCATTGGATAACCTCATGATTCCACCAGAATCCACTTGCTGTCAATCTCTGACGGACGATATTCTCGGTTACAAATCATCGGTCCTTCACTGATCCGCAGTTCTCACACAGACTTGTCATGTTTGTGTAAAGATGTTTTAAGGCACTTTCTTACAAGTCCTAACACATTATGAAATTGGATCGACAGTCCAATCATTTATTTCTTTACACTTTTCTAATAGAGCCTTTTTCTTGGCTTCCAAGAAATCAAATAACTCTTAGTCCATTAAATCTTATGGAGGTATGGATAATGAATTAACCACACTTTACAACAAATGGTCTTGCTTTACCATAAGTCGTAAATCATTAAGTTCATATTTTCACTAAGTCATTCATGACTTAGGTTTTGCTCTTTAATGTAAATACTAGTCTTTGAAGACTAAAATCTTCTTTTGTCTTAAAACCGAAACCTTTGGTTAAAACCAAACCATTTTGAAATCAGATTCCATCAAAGTACATAAGTACTGAATTCCGCAAAACAGTTTCTTGAAAAACGTCGAAACTCTTACAATACCGTTTTACCGCTTTTTGCTGTATTTCAACTTAAATTCAATATTTTCACCAACATAATTATTTTTCTCAAATCCTTTACTTTCCTAAGTTACCATACTTATTTTAAAGTATTAAAAATACTGATTTCAAACTTTACATCATGGTTTCCTCAAAAATCTTTAAAAAACGCTTGACGACGATTTCGTCGGTTTTTAATGAATTTAGGCCCAAAAGCCATACTTTTGAAAATATGGTTCTTCACCTCAAATATATTACTCATCTAGGTTATAATACTCATATTAGGATGTTGAAACACTTATTTTTAAAGTTTCATTTCCATATAAGAAATTCCTAAAAATTTGACCGAACATCGTTAAGCTTGTAAATCGCGTAAATCCTTTTTCAACGATTTTATACTCTAAGAGTCCAAAACTCATTTTGGAGTTTTAGAACATTTTAATATGTATGAAAAACAGTCTCTCACTGTCCAGTTAAATATATTTTCGAAAATTGCAATTTAACCCCTAAACTTTCATTAATTGCAAAAAGATCCTTATTCACTTAAAACCTTATAACTTTTTATTTATAACTCCAAATCACACCAAACCAACTTCTTTAGAAATATTTTTCAGTTTCCCTCAAATTTTCCAGAAATCAATTTTCTGCCCCAAATATTTTTCAATAATTGCAAAAAGGTCCTTTTTCACCAAAAAGCTTATAACTTTTTATGTATTAATCCATTTAACACCAAACAAATTTCTATGGTTTCGTCTCATCAAGGGCTACAATCTTGACACACAAGAATATGAATTTCAGTGCAGCCACTGAAATTCTCAGAAATTGCATTTTAGTCCCTAAGGATTCATAAAATCATATCTTTCAATATACACATCCAAATCAATCCAAACCAATTTATATATTCTTATATGTTCATTCAATCCTCATAAAAATTATTCAAACAATTTAACACATCATAGAACCCATTAAAACAGTCATGGCCGAATGGCCTTAAATAATCATGTTAAGCATTTATTTTAACAAATCAATCATACAACAATCATGGTTCCAACTTATGGGAACCAAAACAATCATATGACATATCATACCACAATCAAGCATCAAATCAAATCCTTCAAGAGGATCACACAACCATAAAAAATAATATATAATCCTAAAACTTAGGATTTACAAGACAACATACAAATACTTTAAACCACATACATATCTACATTAAGGTAGGATAGTAGTAATCTCCCCCCTTACCTCTTGTAGATCACTGAAACTCATGTAGTAGAAGGATGTTGTTCACCTAAATCACAAGGTTTTGAACCCACAAAACCTAGCCATGAACAACCAACAAGAAATCAAGTTAAAGATTGAAGAAAATCATCCTAGCCCACTTGAACATAGTTTCGGCCAAGTCAATAAGAAATAGCTAGGGATCTCTAAATTTTTCAAGCTCTTGGATAATGAAAATAGAAGTCATATGGAGATCATAGAAATTAGTTTCAAGTCAAATGGATTTTTCTACAATTTTCTAGAGATTTTTGAAGAACTCTTCATGAAGATGGAAAATCATGATTCATGACTTAAACAACTAAAATGGTTGAAGGAGAAGTCATGATTAATCATGGAGATAAGATATTACCTCTTGAATGATGAAGAGATGAAGAGAAATGATCAAAACAAGCTTAGTTGAACATTTGACAGCTTTGAGGACATGGTGGTGTTATGAGCATATCTCACTATCTGCTCATCTAAAAATTAAAAAATTTGGCTTGTTGGAAATTTAAGAAGCAGAGGAACAACTTTTATGTTGAATGTTGTTTTTGATTCAGATCCGAACATGGGCGTAAAGTGCCTTCTTTCCAATGTTCTTGTGAGATGCTGTGGATTTCGAGCTGTTTTGCCAATTTGGGCATATCTCCCAAAATACGTATCTGTTTTTGATGATCTTTAGCTTGTTAGAAATAAGAGAGAAATAGGAACAACTTTCATGTAGAAAGTTATTCGAGTTTCAGAACAGAAAAGGGTCAGAACTTCGATGCAGTTTCGGGTGAGTAAGGAGAGTTTGTCTTAGTTCTCTTGGTGTTCTTGATGAATGATGAAGCGAAAATGGTTAAGTGTGGTGGATGATGGCTGGCGCACAAGAAAGGGAGAAGAGGAGAATGAAAAAAATAATTCTTGTATTAAATGATGATGTGTGGTAAAGAATTAAGCCATGTAGCCTCATAAATTTTGTGGTTGAAATGGAAAATGCATACTTGGTTACAAATGGTGAAGGGTGGGCAGACTTGGAGCCTTAGAAATTGTGTGCGTGAGGGTGTTTAGGTGGTGTGGCTGCCTCCTATACCACATGTTATGGAGAAGATATTTTGTGTTGCAAATCATGGTTAGTTAACCTCGGTTTGTTTTAACCAGACGTAGGTTAGATTAATGTTCAAAATAGCTGGATATTTTATTTGTCTTCATGTTGACTAGAGTAAATTATCACCATGATGATTCATTCCTCTTGAGTCATCATAGATGACTTGTCGGTCTGTTTCCCGATATATCTCTGCACAAACGTACCCGATTCCCGATTAGGGTTTTTGAGAGAAATGAGTCTTGATTCATGAAGATGGTATAAGTGAGTTGAAAAAATTGCCTAAGTGTAGGGAAAAAGGAGTAGAGCCGTGTAGGGGAGGGTAAAATGGTCTCAAAATTTCAATGGCAAGCCTTGTAATTTCCATAGGAAACCAAGGGTGAAATGGTCATTTTACCATAAAAATATTTAATGGCATTTATGTGCCATTATGGCCATTATGATTCGGATAGGATCATCATAAATGCTCATCACATCAGTCACATCAGCCATCTCAGCTCCGTTGCTGACCCCCAGCGTTCATCTGACTCAGGTTTTCCTAGAGATATTTCGACGTTTTCGCCCGCAGCAAATATAATATTTTATTTTTTTCGCGAAAATTTTCAAAACTTACAATATCGTAGAAAATACGATAAAAACACTAATAGTCTCATTCACGAATTAAAATTAGGTTTTCTGAGCAGTAAACTTTTACTGATAGTGAAAAACACAGACCGTGTTCCGCCTGAATTGTAAACCTAAAATTTCACCATAACTTCCTTCGATATAGAAGGTCTCAACTATGATTTTGTTTTCTTCAAAATCATTTTCTAGATCCCTGGTAATAATATAAAATATAATTACCGGTCAAGACGCGAGAAAACAGGGTGTTACAATTTTAAGTTATTTAAACTTGAGTCAATCAATTATGTAATCGATGTAAGCTCATATTTTTAGACTTTTTAAATTGTACATAGATTATCTAATCTGTGTACCAGTTTTAAGATTTGGGATTTTTGCTTAGTCTAATCGATGTGTCAATCGATGTACAGATAACAAACACCAAGCTAACATGCATTTATCATTCAAAACATTAAACATAGGTAGGATCAATTATTACTAACTATCTTCTTATGAAGAAAAAGCTTTCTTTAACTAATGGTTTAGTGAAAATATCAGTCAATTGCTTAGATGTATCAACATATTCAATGATTATATCTCCACTTTGAATGCGATCCCTTATGAAATGATGTCTTATCTCATTGTGTTTGGTTCTTGAATGTATTATTTGATTCTTAGTTAGATTTATAGCACTAGTATTATCACATTTGATTGGCACTTTCGCTAAGAGAACACCATAATCAATGAGTTGTTGTTTCATCCAAAGGATTTGTGCACAACAACTTCCTGCTACAACATATTCTGCTTCAACAATTGATAGAGCCACACTAGTTTGTTTCTTACTAAACCAAGAAAATAACGAGTTTCCTAGAAGGTGGAAAGTTCCACTAGTACTTTTCCTATCTAACTTGCATCCAGCAAAGTCAGAATCAGAATATCCTACTAAGTTACATGTTGATCCTTTAGCATACCATAATCCCATTTCTTTAGTTCCTAGCAAGTATTTCATGATTCTTTTAACAGCAGTTAAGTGTGATTCCTTAGGATTATATTGATATCTAGCACACATATAAACACTAAACATTATATCAGGTCTACTTGCAGTTAGTTAAGGTAAGGAACCAATCATACATCTGTACTTGGAAACATCTACTGATTTACCTTTCTCATCTTTGTCCAAGTAACATGATGGACTCATTGGAGTAGCCATTTCTTTAGCATTCTCTATTCCAAACTTCTTTAATAGCTCTTTGCAGTACTTGGTTTGGCTTATGAATGTTCCATCATCACATTGTTTGATTTATAGTCCAAGGAAGAATGTAAGCTCTCCCATCATAGACATTTCAAACTCATTTTGCATTGGTTTGGAAAATTCCTTGCACAATGAATCATTAGTAGCACCAAATATAATATCATCTACATAAATTTGAACAAGTAGTATGTTCTGTCCTTTTCTCATAGTGAAGAGTGTTGTGTCAACTTTACCTCTTGTGAAGCCCTTTTGAAGTAAGAAATTACTTAGCCTTTCATACCAAGCTCTTGGAGCTTGTTTAAGTCCATACAAGGCTTTAGTGAGTTTGTATACAAGATTAGGAAGTTCATTATCTTCAAATCCAGGGGGTTGACTAACATACACTTCTTCTTGTATATATGCATTCAAGAATGTACCCTTATATCCATTTGATATAGTTAAAATCCATAATACATGCATATGCTAACAACATTCTAATAGCTTCTAGTCTAGCCACATGTGCATATGTCTCATCATAATCAATTCATTCTTCTTGATTATAACCCTTGGCTACTAATCTAGCTTTATTCCTTACAATAATACCATTTCATCAAGCTAATTCCTAAACACCCATTTTGTACCTATTATCAGTTTATTCTTGGGTTTTGGAACAAGTTCTCATACTTTATTTCTTTCAAACTGATTTAGTTCTTCTTGCATTGCCAAAATCCGTTTTTCATCAATAATTGCATCATCAATAGATTTTGGTTCAACTTTTGATACAAAAGCCATATTATTACATACATTTCTCAAAGAATGTCTAGTGGTTACCCCTTTGGATATATCACTAATTATGTTATCCAGAGGGTGATTGTAACAGCCTGATTTTTAATTACGTTGTTTAACCGGTTAACATATAATTAATTATATTTTAATCTGAGAGTTAGAAAGTTATTTTTAATAAAATAAAATCATATTCATAGTCTCTCTTATGATAGGAAGCTCTAGTTAAAATTTGGGTTTAAAACTCGGACGGAAACCGGTCTGCGTTTTTTTACTGACATTATAATTTTATGTTGACAGAAAAACCTAATTTGACCCGAAATTGAAATTTTTAGATTTTTTATATTTTGTCCATGAGGAATTCTATTTTCCAAATTTCTGATCAGAAATAAAATATTATGTGTTTTCGGACGAATTTTGGTGAAAGTTCGAACGGAAAACAATCAGTGTTTTCACTGACAGTAAGATTTTAATGATCAGAAAAACTAATTTTGACTCGTGAACGAAATGGTTTATGATTAAATCATATTTCCAAAGAGTTTGGTTAGTTTGAAAAATTTCGATCGAAAAACAGACAAAAACCCTAATCGGGAAACCGACGGAGTCAAAAACGGAACTGCATAGACCTGTCAAGAGATTGGGACAATGAGTCACACATGATGACTCATGGAGGATGAGTCACCAAGCATTTATGAGTATAATTAAATGCTAGTAATCACGACTTTTAGGTAAAATGACCAAAATACCCCAAGCTTTTGCGGTTATTAACAAGACACATCTACGCACTCTTAACCGCTCATTTTACGTGGTTGTAAACCTCCCACATCTCCCCAATTTCGTGAATCCATATATACTAAACCATACCTATTTCATTTTGCTTTCGTTTCATCATTTTCCTCTCAAAAAACCGAAATCGAGTAAATGACGGAGCTGCGTACGGGATTTCCAGGAACCGCTAATGGATTGGATTGATGAGTCATGGATGACTCACACCTACATTAATTATGAGCCACATGAATTTTAACCCTAATTAGTAACATAACCCTAGTTAAGTTAACTATTAACTATGGTTAAGCTTATATTAATTAAATATTCCTAAAACCTATTAATCTAAAACATAAAAAACCAAACAAAGCCTAAGATCTACCCTATAAATACCCCCCAAACCGCAGCCCCTCCCATTTCACTCACTTCTTCTTCTTCATTTTTCATTCTAAGACTTTTCTTCACAAAAACCACAAAAACTCCATTGTTGTTCTTGAAGGAAACCTCCAAGCTTGATCATTTCTCTTCATCCCAAGGTGAGGAATCTCTTCCTAATCATTTTAGCTTCATTAAATCATCCATCAATCTTCATTTTCTTTCTATTTCATGAGTTTTCCATTTCTAGATCTAGAACTTCAAATATTTCTAGAAAATTGTAGAAAAATCATTTTAATGTGAAACCAATTTCTATGATCTAGTTATGATCTCTAATTTTATTATCCAAAAGTATGTAATCAAAAGCATTTTCCTTCCCTATTTTCTATGCTTGGCCGAATTGATGTTCATGTGGACAAAATAAGTTTTCTTCAATCTTTAATTAAGTCATGATTTATATCAACTATCTAAAATGTGTAGTTCTAAATCCAAGAGCTTGAATCAAAAGAAATTTTCTAACCTATTTTTATATTTGAGGCCGAAACCCTACCCTAAGTGGTTGGATGATTTTTATTCCATATTTTCAACTATACCAATTTATCCTAGCTATCTAAGACCTAAGTAGTTAGTACCCAAAAGATTAGAATGAGAAAATGATCCTAGCCCTAATTTGAATTGAATGGCCGAATCTAGCATAAAGTGGGTATAGTTAGGTTTGTTTGATTAATTATAGTTATGTTGTTTGGTTCAAGGTGAAATTGTTAAGCTGTGGTGTGAGAGCGAGGAACGTCGAGTTCGGGATTTTGGTGCTAACTCAGGTGGGGGAAAGAACCATTCCAATGTCGGAAATCGATAAGTAGTATATTATATAATAATTGTGTAGGGCGACCTAAACCCTACTAGTCGTTGAGTAATCGACAAGACCAAAATCACATTGGAAACCTTTTCTGTAAAACCAATGGTGATCGGGGATTGTAGGTTTATCGACATTAGGTGGATTTTAAGTATTTGATGATGTTTGACTTTATGTTTATTTAATTGATTGTGATACGCTGGTTGAGGTATTCCACTGCATGTGATGTATTATATTTGATGTTTGAATATTCTGTTGATTAATGTGTTATGCATGATCTGCCTGGTTTAATATTGTGCTTAGTAGACTTTCAGCAAAGATATATGTTGTTCGGGAGATATTTGTTTGGGTGAGAGAATGAATTGAATGTGTCTTAGAGGTGTCTAGCTTAATTACATTATTTAATGGATTAGGGTGATCTAGAATGCGAGTTGAGGCTATGATGGGAGCTTGAGGCACTAGGTTGTTATTGATGCAAGATAGTGAGATTCTTCATATAGAGGCTTTGATGCATATACTTTTTCAGTCCATGACGCGATGATCTGATTTACCCTATCAAAAGATAGAAGTGCACTATATCGAGTTCTAACCTTTCAAAAGATAGAAGAGCACTATACTGAATCCTATCTTATTAAAAGATAGAAGAGCACTATAACGCATCCTATCTTATTGAAAGATAGAAGTGCACTATGTTGAGTCTTATCCTATCAAAAGATAGAAGTTTACTATACTGAGTTCTTTGCGTCAGACTGCTAGGGACTATTGACAAATGTGAAAGGAATAGACACAGTTATGTTATCATAAAGGTTTAGTTGCGTGAGGTTGGGGGTAGAGGATGATATCTTAATTTCGAGGATGATTTGCTAGTTATATATGTTGATTGTCTGTGACTTTTATTATGTTATATACTATGACTCTTTTCCGCTCTTATGATGATAAAAATGTTGCTTATCCCCTATATGCTTTCTGTGTGTGGTATTTTATTTTATTATGAGATCGTACAAGAAGACCCTGTGGTGGAGCTGAATGAGGAGGAGTTGGATGGAACTCCTTATGAACCAGAGGCAGGAGGTCGAGCTGTGATCCATGGTGATTAGAGTATAGATAGTATGGCCAGTGTGTCTAAGAAGTATTTTTATATGTTTCCGCTAAATATGACTTTTAGTTAAGTATATGCCTGTGAGGGATCCTACTGAGAGGATACCCTCAACAGTGTTTTGTATTATGTGTAAAAACATATGTGTGTATTCGTATTATAAATAAGGTGTGTTGTTTTTAATTATCCAAAGTTATATGCTTATTAACTTAAGGTTTTAAGTTTTAGGTATTTTCACGTTAAGCACGCGACTAAGTAATTAAATAATGATGTTTTAATCCAATAACACAACGGGGTGTCTCAGTGATTATTTGTTGTTTTCCACTCTTTAGGCAAATCTTCATATTGTGCCTCTCCTGGAATTTCAACATGTTCATCCACTTTAGCATTGTCTTGCTTTTCCTCAAGTTGAATCTCTTCTAAGGTTTCTGCAACTTCATCAATAAACTCCTTTCCCAACCTTTTAGGGTTAGTTTCATCAAATGTAACATGCACAGATATGTACATACTAATCGAAGTATAGTGTCAAGAATTTTTTCTAATCAAGCAAGTCAAGAATCAATCGATCTATAAATGGATGTATAACACTTATACGTAGATGTACACACATGTTTTCAATAAAAGTTAGTTAATTAACTGAAAGTACATTGATGTACACATAGATGTATTGATTTATCAATTAACCTTTTTCATTCTAAGTTCATTTTGAAAACTTGTTTATTTTTTAAAATCGCATTCATTATTATTTGAGAGCTTAACTAAGAGTTAATCTAGAGGATTTTCATTACATATATTCCTAATGTTCTTCTTCAATTTCTTTGCCCATCATGCTCCTTCTTCATGTCATTCTTCATGATCCTCTCTTTAAGTTCCTTTCTTCATGGTCCTTTGCATCCACTTTCCTTGCTCTAATATTCTCATTGTAAAACTCAATCTTTTCAAGTTGTTAGTGAATCAAGTAATCATCAAATAATTTGATCATGAAATTTAGTGATTAATCAAAACATATAAGAGTCATTTATCCACACCAAACACGGGAAGCACTTCTCGAGGAAGCATTCTCTGAATAGCTCCTATGAAATGATCCTGCCCTCAGCCTCCAATAATCTCCTCTTCTCTCTCCACCATGCCTCTGCTCTTCCAGTCAACACAAATGCAACATAGGTCACCTTCCTGTCCTCTCTACATTGCATGGTCTCGAAAAACTTCTCCAGCTCCTTGATCTACCATTTTGCCTTCTCTCGATCATAATATCCTCTGAACTGTGGTGGCTTCCCTTTCAGGAAGGTAGCCATGCCTGCATCCTCTGCCTCCGCGACTCGTCTCTGGTTCTGCTGCTCTTGCTGCTCTCTGGTCATTTGCAGCATCTGAGCGTTCTATTGTGTCTACTGTAACAAAGCTGTAGCAAGCTCCCAGATGGTTTGAAGGGTCTCAGATGACTCTCTGCCACCTCTTGTATGCAAAATCTCACCGTTGCCATCACCGGAAACTCTATCGGTGGCTTTGTCATCACCTTGTCCACCATGGGCACCTCTACCGCGAGCCATGATCCTGTAACAAAAATCACCACCTCACATTTATATGACATATAACATTACATAAAGCAGGTATATAAATACTATATGCCATACAAATGATAACTATCGTGTCCGGACTCACTACCCAACTTCTAAGCATAGTCGATATTTGATGTGGATTCAACTAAAATGGCCAGTACACCTTAACCTCACAGTCTGAACAGAATCAAACTGCTCTGGTACCACCAAATAATACACCCCGTTGTCCCATTAAAGATAACCCTAATTAACTGAAACGTAATCGCGTTATAAGCATTAAACATACATAATAGAAAAGAGAAGATATTTAAAAATTTAAGCATTAAAGACATAAACATAACATCACACTCTATACATATATACATATAATACATAAACTGCCTAGGGTACTCCATCAGTAGGGCCCCACTGGTACAACTAAAAAATACATTAAAGAAAATATACAAAAGAATCTGACTCAGACAACGTCCTCACCACACTCAACTCCTAACCCACCCCCTCTAAAAATACATCAAAATGGCTCACCATACACATAACCTATGTACATCAGACACTCTAGCCTCCACGATCACCGACGTGGAGACGTGGATATCTACTATTATCCTGACTCTCTCCATGTCTACATCTGTAGACTCGCCATGGACGTCGCTTGGTGGTCACGCTGATAGTGTCACCTCACTGCTACTAGATATGAACACCCGACGACAGCACTGGAACAACCATCAATAGTGAGAACTATGGCAGACATCATCTTTGGGGATCACTGCAACTGGGCCTATCACCTCTAAACTCTGGTGTACGTCCCACGGGTGCAGATACTGTCTCGCCGGTGGATGCCAAAACTCATGCAGAGGGAGTCTAATCCCTAGTCGGAACGCTCCCATGAAGAAAGATGTAGGAGCCTCACAAAAACGTATATACACACCGACTGGCCCGGTGTATACAGAAAGGAAGGTCGCCAGGTCAATCTGCCAGCCCCGATCATCGTAAAAATCAAGCACAAAGATTGATATTATTCCCCCATTCCCGTTAGGGTGCTCATTCAAAAAATGATACTATTCCCCTATTCCAGTTAGGGAATAGGTGCACAATATAAAAGTATCCTCATTCTCGTTAGGATACACAGAGCAGCTGGGCAACGACTACGAGAGTATCATTGTAGTTCCCCCGTTCCTATTAGGCAACTGACCCATGATATCCGATATCCATAATCAGATACTCTAACCTCGGGTGTTCCACCCACACGACTGTGAACAACATTCTAACACCCCATTTTCTCGATTAAGGAATCGGACAAGGATTAATCGTGTGTGATAGCTTAATCTTGTTTGTTACGTGCTAGTGAGTCGGTATACCAAGTTTGAAGTCAATCAAATTTAAACTGGACTCAGAGTGCATCGAAATACGCGAAGTCAAAATGGATGACACTTGGCTGATGCTGGAGCCAGCGCTCAACGCTGGGAAGTGGCACTTAGCACCATCGCTGCTACTTAACCCTACTATCTTCTTCTTCCACTCATATGCATGAATTTTCTCTCACTTCTAAGCTCGACCCAGCTATGTTTTAGAGGGAAGGCAGAGCTCCATAGAGAGAGAGAACGCTTGGATTCGGAGAGATTCGCTCGACCGTTTTCGATTCCGACTTAGGATACCCGTTCAGGGCGACGAGCACGTCACATACATACCTTCGATTCGTCAAACAGTGGAGGTAATGCTCGAGTCCCTAACTCGTCGACATGTCGACATTGTCATTTACCTTGTTTTGTGAATCTCCTTCGATTTTGGCTTTGTCTATGAAACTGTTTCAAGATTAGGGTTTAAGGTTGGGGAATGAATCACTGTCGTCAGGGAGGCAAGAGTAGTTTAGAATACAATATTATGCGTAGGGGATCCTAAACCCTACTAGTAGTTGAATAACCAACAACACCTAAACCATATTGGTGATTATAGTGGAGTAGCACCGATGAGGGTTTAGGCATTGAGGGTTTATCAACAATAAGTCGATTTATGTTGATCGAGGTTGACTGCGTAGTATAAATATGCTAGTTGTCATGATATGCTTGATAGTATGTTTAATGTGTTAATTGTTAACATGCTTAATGTTGCTGTTGTATGTGCTGACAATGTTATATGACTGTATGCTCTGGATGACAATGCTCTGTCTGTTTTCGAATGATTTATAATCTGAGTATGATATGCCAGGAGATTGATGACATGTATTGTGATGCATTATTAAACTGCTATGATTAGAAATAAGTAATGATTGTTGTTGACTGGGCGATGTATGCTATGAGACAGATTGATGATATGTGCTATAGTACCTCATTGGAGGAACTAGTTGAGGTGTACTGTGCAGAGTGGTGGAACACTAATATATTAGGCTGAGGTACTAAGCCATAAGTTAGCATTGAGATGAGCCGGTGAGATTCACGTTGTACTGTCGTTGTATTTTGCAACTGTGTGGATTGGAGTGGATGATCATTCTGAAATGCTAGGGATGGATCGAGATAAGGACGAGCATCCTGAAATGCTGGAGATGTGTTTTGACGAGTATCCTGATCTGCTGGGGATACGTCGTGGCTGTGGACTATCATCCTGAAATGCTGGGAATGGATTGAGATAGTGGACGAGAATCCTGAAATGCTGGGGATGTGTCGTACGAGTATCCTGATCTGCTGAGGATAAGTCGTGACTGTGGACAAACATTTTGAAATGTTGGGGATGGATCGAGATAGTGGATGAGCACCCTTAAATGCTGGGGATGTGTCGTGACGAGTATCCTGATCTGCTAGGGATACGTCGTGGTAGCGGGAGTGATACAACTTGATATGTAGAGGAAGTATCGTGGTTGATATGTCGCGTTCAGATGTATGAGTGAGAGTGAACCTGATTGGCAGGAGAGCTTTATGGAATTTTGTTAAGGGTGACTCGAAGGATGATTTTGTGGGTGCTATGTGTGTCTATGTGCTGTCTTTGAATTTTATTCTACTTCTATATCCCATTTTATGATGACTAGTGTAGATTCTTATCCCCTGTTTCTTTGTGTTATATTTACTATTTTGGAACGAGAAGACTTCGTCAATGATCATCCTTTTGGGGAAGGAGACGTGCTGCAAGTGTCAATGGTCGCAGGAGTAGCAGGGAACATGCATCAGAGATAGTCTGGGCAGTAGGGAGTCTTTATTCCTACTGCTAGTGTATGTGAGAGTTTTAAACAGTCTTTTAGTATATGGCCAATGAGTCTTTTGTATTTTGATGTATCTTGGCGAGGAAAGCCAGCTAGGCCGTGCTGCTGTATATTTTCCTACCTTCCGTACTATGATGTTCTGCATTTACTGGTATGAACGTAAATATATGTTTTAAAGTAATTGAAGTTTTTACATATGACTTATATTATTAATGTTAAGTGTTTAATTCCATGTGATACTCGCAAGGGTGTTGCATTTAGTGGTATCAGAGCAATTCGGTCCTAACCGATCTGTGGAGTCTTTGGGTATGTTGGAACTAGCCATATTTTGTCTACTCTGCATGAAAGATTGACTGTGTCTAGATTAGTAGGATGGTTTGTTTTACTGATTGTGTTGTATGTGGATAATAAGTAGATATACATGGTTATACTTCTTATTATGTTTCGAACTCGAGCTAACTATTGCTGCTTACAAGAACCGATGGCTCGAGGTAACGGAAGAAGGGGTAGAGGTAGGTTTGGACCCACAACAACACATAGGCACTGTGCCGGTGATGCCTTAAGAAATGGAAGCGGTAGTGAGACTACCGAAGCAATGGGGATCATGAGGGATTTAGCTACTGCAATGCTGCAACAAACACAACAGAATGCCCAGTTCATGAGAAGACAAGAAGAGAGGAAGGAAAGGCAACAACAACTGAATATCGTTCCAGAGGAGGAAAATCTGGACAGTAGTCTGAATGCCTTCATGAAAGGAAATCCACCCCAATTCCATGGCGAGTACGATCCTGAGGCAGCAGAGAAATGGCTGCAGGAAGTGGAGAAGGTGTTTGTAGCTATGCACTATAGAGAAGAGATGAAAGTCACTTATGTTGCTTTTATGCTGATTGGAGCAGCGGAAGCCTGGTGGAGAAATTAACAGAGACTGTTGGAAGTCGAAGGACAAACGATAAATTGGGAGTTATTCCAAGAGTGTTTCTTGGAAAAGTACTTTCCCAAAAGTGTCAGACATGAAAAGGAAAAGGAGTTCATGAGTCTAAAGCAAGGAAACATGTCTATCGGGGAATATGCTATCAGATTTGAAGACTTGTTAAAATTTTCTCAGTATTACTAGATTCATCTAGATTAAGAGTGGATCTGTAGACGATTCGAAGATGGGTTACGGCCCGAGTTGAAGCGCACGATGCTGCCATTGGAAATTCATCAGTTTCCAGCTTTGGTAGAGAAATGCACAATATTAGAAGGTCATGATCGTGGAAGAACGATTCAACAAGGGAATGGTGAACCGATCCGTAACAATGATATTCCTAGGAACGAAAAATAAGGGAGACGAATCTCAATCAGGACAGGGTCCTTATGACCACCTTGTGCAACACACTACCTCTACAGATAGAGAAGCACACCCAAAGCAACAACCCCAGGGATGCTTCCGATGCGGAGGACCGCATCAAGTTAAGGATTGCCCAACAAAGGACAACCGTCGGTGTTTCCAATGTAGCAAGATGGGCCACATATATCGGGATTGCACACAGATAATGAAGCCCATTCTAGCTGGATGTAGGACACGTGGAGCGAGCGGGAGGCCACAAACAGTGAAAACGCAGGCGGCAAGATCTCAGACTAGTGGGAGAGGTTTTTGCTTTGAAGGGAACTAAATTCTCTCGAATTTCCAATAAGACATAAGGTATGTTGACTATATGAAAACGTTGTTCCATCTTTATCTTTTGACTTGACATTTTCCACACCCACTAGTTATTCTTTGACACCCCTGATCGAAAGTTTGAAATGCCCTATTGTTTTAGAAAATAGACAGTTTCTTGTGGACTTTGTCCGTTTGTCTATACAACAGATCTATATTGTTTTAGGCATGGATTGGTTTTCGGCTAACCATGTGGTGCTAGACTGTTCAAATAAAAGCCTTCATTTTTCTGAGCGATATGGATTATTTCCAGTAAATGACGGTAGATTGGGAGAAGGATGACCAAAGAATTGCATGGTCTTGTTTTCCTTAAAGTTTTCCCTGACGATGTGCCAAGATTACCACCTAAGAGGGAGATAGAGTTCACGATACATCTTATATAGGGACAGGATCGATATCGATCGCACCTTATCGAATGTCTCCGATAGAGTTGGCAGAGCTTAAGATGCGGCTTAATAATATGCTTAAGAAGGAGTTCATCCAACCAAGTGTTTCGCCGTGGGGAACGCCGGTGTTATTCGTAAGGAAGAAGAATGGAAGTTCAAGGTTGTGTGTGGACTATCGGCAACTCAACAAGGTAATAATCAAGGACAAGAGTCCGTTTTCAAGGATTGATGACCTGATGGATCAGTTGCAGGGAGCAACTGCGTTTTCAAAGATAGATCTGAGATCCGGATACCATCAGATCTGAGTGAAGGAAGATGATATACCGAAGACTGATTTCAGAAGTCGGTATGGTCACTATGAGTATCTTGTTATGCCGTGACTAATGCTCCAGTCGTGTTCATGGACTACATGAATTGGATCCTCAGACCGTACTTAGACAAGTTTGTCGTCGTGTTTATTGACGACATTCTAATCTACTCTTCAAGTAGAGAAGAACATGCAGAGCATCTTCGGGTTGTACTTCAAGTGTTAAAGGATAGACAATTGTATGCCAAGTTGTCGAAGTGTAAGTTCTGGTTAGATGAAGTACAATTTCTAGGGCATGCGATCAACAAAGACGTGATAGCTGTGGATCTTGCTAAAGTTGAAGTAGTCGTGAATTGGGAAAACCCTAAGACAGAGGGCGAAGTCAGGATTTTTTTTGGACTGGCAGGTTACCACAGATGGTTTATTGAGGGATTCTCGAAGATTGCGTTGCCAATGACGCAGTTGACGAGAAAAGGAAAAGTCTTTGAGTGGATTGATGAGTGTGAGGATAGTTTTCAGGAGTTGAAAATGAGGTTGACAACATCTCCAGTGCTAGTCTTGCCAGATCCGTTAACACCGTTTGATGTGTACTGCGATGCGTCACACTTAGGCATGGGTTACATTCTCATGCAGAATGGAAAAATTAGTGGCGTATGCCTCCAAATAGTTAAGAGTACATGAGAGGAATTACCCAACCCATGACTTAAAGTTGGCCGCAATAGTGTTTGTATTGAATATATGGAGACACTATTTGTATGGCGCTCAGTTCATAGTGTTCAGTGTGAAATAGACAACTATAAACACGAGAAGGGGGGTTGAATTGTGTTTATCAGAGTTTGAAACAAAGTTGAAAACTTTTCACACACAGAAGCTAAATTCAGGCTAGTGTTTTCACAAGGCACAGACAGGTGACCTATCTGATCAGTTTTTCACAGAAAAACACACAAACATGCAAGAGTAAAACTTGTTTGATTTTCACACTTAAATCCCTTTAGTAATTTGACAAATGAAAATAATCAAAGCAGCTAAAGAGATAGGGATAAAGAGATTTAACACATCTATTTATCCTGATTCACCCTTCAACAACTAGGGCTATGTCCAGTCCTTGGCAGCACCAAGTTTTCTCCACTATAACTAATCAGGTTACAGACTCCAAGTACACCTAGCCTCTCCAGGCTCCAAGACAAATATTCTTTGCTCACCTAACCTCATCAGGCTCACTCAAGTTTTTTTGAGAAAGGATTGTAATAAATACAATTTGCAAGTCTTTCTCTAACACTCAGAAGAGTGAATTAAAACTGAAGTATAGAAAGACTGAGTATTAACTTCAAATGATTGAAGAATACATATTGAAAGAATGAAAGATTAACTGCTCAGAGTAATGGCTCTTTAATGCTGGGTATTCCTTATATTTATCTTCAATGGCTTCTATATTTATAGGCTCCAATCATTAAGAATCCGTTAGAGACATTCCTTCAAGTTTTGGCTTCAAGCTAAACTCCATTAAATGCAATAGAGTCTTTATGGGCGGCCCTCAATGCAATAGGATTGTTGGTTATACTCTAACACGTAAATCCAGTGCTTTATGCTTTGTGCAGCAGCCAAATTAGAGTTGTGCAGGTTGCTTTTGTCCTTTGCAGAACATATTTCCCTTTTCGTGTAACTTCCAGTTGTAGTAGGGAATAAAGCATAATAGAAGCACTCCACTTCTGAGTTACTAGGTTGCTTGTGAGTTTGACCCTTTGACTTTTTTGATATGCGTGAGAGAAAGCTTCAGTAACTTCTGCTTGAGGGGACAACTCCTAGAGGCTTCTTTGTCCTTGTGTTCCTTATCGAAGAACCATAGACAAGTGAGAGCTTCAAACGGACAGGTTGATTCCTTAATGTAGATAGTCAACACTCCAGTCAGCAGACAGGTTGACTCTCATCGATAAGACATGTGACCTTCAAGATATATTAAGGGTGTCTATGGCAGACAAATGTAAAATAACCTTTCATTTAATATTCTGGGCACTAGATAGACAGATCAGCAACCAATATGAACTTCAATTAAATCATTAACAGATGTTTAGTTTTCATCAAAACTTAGGGCAAATGCACATCAGACATTTAGAGACTTAACAATCTCCCACTTTTTGATGATCACAAACATTTAGATGATTTAATGAACCTTAGAAAATATCAATAGATGAGACAAAAAATATTCAGACAGGTTGAAATTTTCTTAACCAGAAGAGGTTGTGCAGATAAATGCACTTAGGTTCAGTTCATATAATAAAGGCTTAGAGCATAAAGCACATAGAGACGATTGAAACAGTTATGCAGCCAAAACAAGGTCCATTTTATTTACTGATATCATCTTAAGATAATCTTAGGTCTATACTTTCTCCCCCCTTTTGTCATCAACAAAAAGGAAAACATAAAATAGAAAGGCAAAACAGTAAAGATAAGAGAAAAAGATGTATTTTTCATTCATCGTTAGCTTGTACAAGGCAGGTTGTGGATACAAAAGCTACTCTGGTTGTTTTAATAACAAAAACAAAGATCCTACTTTAGCTTCTAAAGCAAGCCTAGCACGCCTTTCTTCTTCCAATTGCCTTCTAGTATCTTCTAGCAATGTTTGTAGCTGATTGAAGCGGTTGATATCCACAAACTCAAGAGTGGAGGCTTCTATAGATAAGGTAGAAGACATAGCAGACTGGTCTGGATGCCAGGGTAAGGCTAGCACAGGGGGTGCTTTAAGAACAGAGAAAAGGGCAGAGATAGGAGGAAAGAAACATTGTTGGATGGTTCTATCGTAGAAGAAGGGTAGAAAGGCAAGTTTGAACAAGGGTTTGATTCTGACAAACTCAATCTCAGGGAAAGAAGAAACAGAAGAAAGTCTTTTAAGGAGAGAAAGACGGGTGATTCTAATTTTCTTAGGAGGGGAAGTGGTTTTTGCTGCAAGAACAGAAGGGGGGAGGGGTAGCAAAGAAACTATGTAAGAAAAGAAAGATGAATAACCGATGATAAGCATGAAGAAATACCTAGACGGAGAAGGTAACATAACAACAGAGCCAGGATAATGACTTCCAGCCAGAGTTCTAATGAAAACCATAGTAGAAGGGTAAAAGAAAATTTCCCTACAAGAATTTAGAACATAAGGTGGAGGTTGATGTAACACCCTGCTTTTCCGTTAAGTGCTGTTGTATGCTTGTTTGGTTGGTTAAGCCTTAAGACTTAGCTTGAGGGCTAAGTGGGACTTCTAGGCTAGAAATCCCTTCTCTTAGGCTTGTGTCTTGTGGCTTTCTGAGTCACAAGCACGGCCGTGCTTGTTAAGGAGCACGACCGTGCTCGTTATTAGTGAGCGTCTCGCTAACGCTGAGTTGAGCACGCCCGTGCTCAACAGTGAGCACGCCCGTGCTAAAGTACGGATCGCGCCTCGTAGACGCTAAGTTGAGCACGCCCGTGCTCAAGGAGGAGCACGCCCGTGCTCAAGCCTGCGTCTTTATAAGCAGAACAGTGATTGAGGGTTTACGTCATAAACCCTTTTCTGTCAGTAGTAGCCTCCCCAGTGCGGCTGCAACCCTTTCGTTCCCTTTTTCTCTAAACTCCTTCCGTTCTTGGAGCAGTGGAGACCCTTGGGAGCGTCTAGTTAGTCGGTGTCAACCTTTGTAAGGTAACGATTCCTTCCCTCTTGGTTTCCCTTCCCTATTGATTTGGAAACTGGTAGTGTTCCTGTTGTTTGGCCAAGGCTTGGAAGCTGTTCGAGCTGGTTGAGGGAACGAGTCCAGTTTGTCGAGGTTGTGTTGATTCTTCATACCAGGTATGGGAGAAGAATAGTGTTTACACTAGGCTAGGGAGTAGCTTAAGATGAGGGGTTCCCATAGCCCCGTTTATTGTTGTTATATTGTCATTGATGCCATGATCTGCCTGGTTGTATGATTTAGTCGTTTATATATTTAATTGGATTATTGGTATATCTACTTGTTATAATTATTGAGTTGTCCATGATGTGGTATGAATACCTATGTTATGAATGTTATTGTATGACATGAATTATGTTGACTGGATATATGGTTGGTGATGATGTTACCGTTATGTTGAATATGATCGTTATGTTGATGTTGTTATTGGCTGAATACTGTTGGTTGAGTTGGACTATTAATAAGACCCTAAATGATTTAATAGGACTCTTAATTAACATCAGAATTAATGGGTTAATTCCCATTAAGTTTCATAAGACATGAACTATTAGCGAGAGGCGAGTTTTAATGCCAATCGGATTAGTCAGGACCCTAGGATCTGATTTGAGAGTGTTAGAGAGTTTAAACTCCAAGAACATAGTTGAATCTGCCCAGAACAGTACGACCCGCTCCAGGAGCACGGTCGTGCTGAACAGGGAGCACGACCGTGCTCCCAGTTGCATTCTGGAAGACAGGCCGCGCATTGAGCATGACCGTGCTCCACTTAAGTGGCAGCACACCCGTGCTGGGGTGAGCACGCCCATGCTCCCCTTGCTGGTCAGAATCTGAGATTAAAGGAACAAGGGGTGCTTTACCCCAAATGTCCCCAATAATGTGATAAAACTCCAATCGAACAATGATGAGTTAGATAACTTAATTAAAGGATTAATTAAGATAACAAAGAGTAATAAGCTGGTTAAGCCGGTACCCTTTGGGTTACCGTACGTTGTTGTTCTTTGGTGCTTTTGGGCCAAAGTAACCTCGATGCTTTTTGGTCGAGGTGTTGTTAAGTTGAACCTTGGTGCTTTTTGGCCAAGGGGGCCTTGACCCCACGGTTTGGGTCTAAGGTGTTGTTGATGTTGAAGTCTTGGGTGCTTTTTGACCCAAGCATGTTGAGTTGAACCTTGGTGCTTATTGGCCAAGGGAGCCTTGACCCCGCGGTTTGGGTCTAAGGTTACGTTGACGTTGATGTTGAAAGTCTTGGGAGCTTCATGGGCCGAGCAAGGAGGTGGTTGAGATTGTTTGTTGTTGTGTTCACGCATTCATACGTTGAAGTTGTTGATGGGGGATGTCTATATAGGGGAGGTCACCGTTATGTGATCTGGTCCAAGTCTCGGGTGTTCACCCTGCTATGGTGAAACCGTACGCATCCGAGGTGTCGTATCCGTTATGATACGTAGGCTATCCATGGGGGTCCACTAGTTAGTGGACTACTGGTGTTGGTGCTTTTATGACCAATACGGATATGTGTCTCCGAAGTAGCATCCTGAGTTAGCTGGATCCACATGCATTGATGGAGTAGTGGAGTAGGGTTGCATTGCACCGCATAGCATATGTGGATGATTAACATGTTGTTATGGTATTATATAAATGATGTTATAAGATGTTGATGCTATGCCTGATATGATGTATGTTCATCTTATCCCCTATTCCCATGCCGTTGTGTTTACATGATTTCTTAGTCCCTGTTTTCCAGTGTATGTTGTTGCATGTATCTCTTTATGCAGAGGACGGTGAGCAGCCAGTGGAGGAGTGACTCTGAGGAGCCGCGACTCTAGTTAAGGTGCTTAGTTATAGTCGTTAGTTGTTTTCAGTTATTTCAGTTTGTTTCCGTGATGTATCCGGATTTTGGTTATACCAGCTCTGTATGTGACATATGGGCTAAGGGTTCAAAAGTTAAGGCAAGAGGGGAGGAGACAGGTAAGGTAAGGATACCTTGATGAGAAGGGGATGATGGTGCAGGTGTGGAAGATGGAACAACCACTTGGTTTTCAGTCATCCTCAGCTTCTTCCTTGGTTGAGGAGGATTGAGTGGATCAATCTCAAGATAAGCATCTGTCTTTGTCCCCACAGACAGTTCTTCAATAGTTGTAGTAGCAACTTCAACTTCTGCAGCTTGTACTTCTGCAGTCGCTTCTACTTCTGCAGCAGGTACCGCAGCAGTAGGCACAGGGTAACTTGACCTTCCCTTCCTGGGAATGGGTCCCAGAAGGAGAGTCTTCTTCTCCTTAGACTCCTCTAAGGGTCTTGTTTGTTGATCCCCCTGAGCATGTGCTTCCTATTTGCTTGGGGCAGATCTACTTGTCTGTTCTCAACAAAGGTCTTCACAAGCCTTCTTCTCTTGGCTGATTTTACAGATTCTGCCTTAGATGTCTCAGCATCCTTTGTCTTCCTCTTAGGAGACAACTTCCTCAACCTGAACCTTAAAGGTTGGACACTCTCTCCAGTCTCAGCAGAAACTGAACGCTTCTCCAACTCAGGTCTCTGGTCCTGTCTGGCTATCTTTCCAGTAGGCATCCAGATCTTTTCTGATATTGGGACGTCAGATTCAGCAGCAGACTCTGCTGTCTGCATACTTGACTCAGCAGCAACAACAACCTTCTTCTTCTTCTGCTCATCAGCAGCTTCAACCTTCTGTTCTTCCTCATTCCTTAGGGGTTCTTCCAGAGGAATCCCTGGTATGTTCATCATTGACAAGTTCTTCTTGTTTATGAGTAAAGCCATATCCACAAAGCTTCCATCTCCAGGAACAAACAACTTGTTCCTAAATATTTTTGTCAACAACATTCCATAGGGAAATATCTGCATGTTGGTCCTCTTACCATAGACTCCAAGTGATTGAAGATAAGGTCATTGATGGCAACTTTGATTTTGTGCATCAAGTGATATAGAGCAAATCTATCAATCTTGGTTACATTGTCTCTTGAGCCTTTCCTTCTTGTGGCATGAACCTACACTTCAGAACCATGTTCACAGGCTTCAGATTGTTAGGGTTTGAACACCAGTTTAGAGCAATATTGATGTTGGCAGTCCCAACCTCATCTTCCTACTCAAACCTAAACCCAGCTCCTAGCCTGGGGTAGTTAGTGACCATCTCCACAGAGATCAAGGAGACCAAGAAGGTCGTGTCAAGCACACGAGCACGAAGTGTCTTGGTTCCGTCAACTGGGTTTGTGAGAACAACAGCACTGGTCCAAAAGTCTCTGACCATTTTAGGATGAACCAGCTCTTTGATGCCAAAGAAAGGGGTCCACCTGGAGTGTTCCAACTCCTCATTAACATCCATTCCTCATTTCTTCATTTGTTGAAGATCTACCACCTCTCCAGCCATGATTTTCTCAACATCAGCCATCCTCATTTTGTATTTAGCAGCAATCTCTTCAGAGGTGAGATGTTTCTTGGGTGCCATTGAAAGAGATGAAGTTTTAGTGTTTGGAAGATTTGGGTGTTTCAGAGAAAGAGAAGGAGACGAAGAGTTTTGACAATTTTTGAAAGCGTAAAGAGACAAGCTTTCTGACTCTTTTGCCTTTTATAGCCATAAAGGCAGGTGATAGAAAAGAGACATTTTTAATGTTAAAATGACACGAATTGCATGGGAAGCTACAGCGCCCACTAAGACATTATGAAAACATGGTTTCGAGAAATACAACTGCCATGTACATTGTAACAAAGGGCGTTACATACATGATTAGCTTCAGATTTTTAAATGGTATTAAATGAATAATTAAAATTTTAATAAAACTGTTGAATTCAAACAATATGACTCATAGGGTCAGACAAATTAGATAAAAGATATAAGACAAGTTAAATATGATATCAGACATGTCATTCAATATTGCAATGCATGTTCAGATTGTCTCTAATATATACAAATCTATCTTCAGCTAAGGGTTTTGTGAAAATATCATCCCATTGATTTTCTTAACAAACTTAATATCAAAGACACCTTTTTGAACATAATCCCTTATAAAGTGATGTTTGATTTCAGTATGCTTAGCCTTGGAATGCTGAATTGGATTTTTAGATAAGCAAATTGCACTTGAATTATCACATGAATTATCACACCACAGAGATATATTATGCTCATATATAGGGTAATCCTTAAGTTAATGTTTTACCCATAAGAGTTGAGAGTTGAGAGCAGTAATTAGCAGCAAAGATGTATTCTGCTTCAGCAGTGGATAGAACAATTGTTGTCTATCTTTTCCTTGTCTAGGAGACTAAACTGGCTCCAATGAAGTGGTATCCTCCACTAGTGCTTTTTCTTTCTATTATGTCTCCAGCAAAATCAGAATCACAGTATCCTATTAATCTGTAATATTTTGTTCTTAAATACAACAAACCAAGATTAGTGGTCCCAAGCAAATATCTAAATATTCTTTTAACAGCTTTAAGATGGGACTCTCTAGTATCAGATTGGAATCTTGCACACATACAGACACTAAATTGAATATCAGATCTACTTGAATTTAAGTACAGAAGAAAGCCAATCATACCTCTGTAGATAGTTTGGTCTACTTTTTTACCTTTGCCATCTTTGCTTAACTTTGCATTGGGTTGCATAGGAGTTTTCATAGATTTAGCATTCTCCATTTTGTACTTCTTAAGTATCTCCTTGGTGTATTTTTGTTGATGGGTGTAGATTCCATCACTTATCTGCTTGATTTGCAGTCCAAGGAAAAACTTTAATTCTCGCATCATGCTCATCTCAAATTCTGTTTGCATTAGCTTGGAAAATTCCTAGCACATCTTTTCATTAGTTGCTCCAAAAATAATATCATCAACATATATTTGGAATATAATAAAATTATATTTTGAGCATTTCTTTAAAAGAGTTGTATCTACTTAACCTCTAGTAAAACCACTATGCATGAGAAAATAGCTAAATCTATCATACCATGCCCTAGGTGCCTGTTTCAAATCATATAAAGCCTTTTTAAGTTTGAAAACATGGTCTAGTTTATTAGAATCTTCAAAACCAGGGGGTTGTTTAACATATACTTCTTATTCAATGATATCATTCAGAAAAGCACTTTTTACATCCATTTGAAAAAGAATGATTTGGTGTTGTGCAACATATGACATTAAGATGCGTATGGCTTCTATTCTAGCTACAGGTGCAAAGGTTTCAGTGAAATCAATACCTTCCTGTTGATTATAGCCTTGAGCTACTAACTTCGCTTTGTTTCTGACAACCTTGCCAACTTCATCCAATTTGTTTCTGAAAACCCATCTTGTTCCAATGACAGACTTGTCTTTTGGTTTGGAAACAAGTGTCCAGACATCATTTCTGGTGAACTGGTTGAGTTCTTCTTGCATTGCAAGAATCCAACTTTCATCATCAAGAGCTTCTTCAATGCGCTTTGTCTCCATTTCTGGCAGAAATGTCACATTGCGTGATTCTCTTAATGCTGATCTGGTTCTAACTCTTTCTAAGGGATTTCCAATAATAAGATCCTTAGGATGATGACTCTTGAACTTCCATTCACTTTTAAGATCATCATGTTGATCTTGACTAGTCTGTTGACTTGTCCGATTACTTGTCTATTCTACTTGTCTGTCAGACTCCTCAACAGGCTCTGCTTTTGATATGTTAGGCTGTTGACTATCTTGTCTGTTTATATCGAGACCTGTAAGTTCATCTTCTAGATCTGATAGTTCCCTATCATTCTTTAAAGCATCATTAAACTTAACATGAATAGATTCTTCAATTACAGAGGTTCTAGATTTATAAACTCTAAATGCCTTAGACATTTCAGAATATCCAATGAAGATACCCTTATCCACTTTAGAACCAAACTTTCCAAGTTGATCCTTAGTGTTTAGAATGAAACACTCACATCCAAATGCATGGAAGTAAGATATGTTGGGTTTTTTACCTTTTCACAATTCGTAGGGAGTCTTTTTAAGAAAAGACCTTATACGTATTCTATTTCGTACATAACATGTAGTGTTTACTGCTTCTGCCCAGAATTACTTAGGGAGATTATTTTCATTAAGCATTGACCTAGCCATCTCTTGCAAAGATCTGTTCTTTCTCTCAACCATTCCATTTTTGCTGTGGAGTTCTTGGTGAAGATAAATTGTGAGAGATCCCGTTCTCCTCACAAAACAGTTTGAATTGCTCATTTTCAAATTCTCCCACATGATCAGTTCTAAGGGTAGAAATATAGAAAACCTGCTCATTTTGTACTTTCTTACAGAATATAGAGAAAGCCTTAAAAGACTCATCATTGTGGGTTAAGAAGAGTACCCATGTAAATCTAGAATAGTCATCAACAATGACAAATCCATATTTCCTTCCAGCCAAGCTAGCAACACTAACTGACCCAAACAGATACATGTTGAATTGAATTTAAATGATCTAACGGTTCAAAAATATTTTAGTCAACAAAATTAAAATAATAATAATAATGTCAAATGCTCTGGGCTTCTTTGTTGCTACATGTATGACGCCACACAAAGAATTAGGAAAATTCAAGAAAAGACAAACGAATTAAGAAGGTCCAGTCTGCTACTGTGAGGAACCAAAGATGGGTAAAAGTAAAAATTGATATTAAAGAATGGGTAGGGGCGGCGTGGCGTGCTCCAGTAGGCATGTTTCGGCGGTGGCATGGTGTGCTTCGGCGGCGATGTGGCGTGGTCAGTGAAATCTTTATAGAAAAGAAAAGAAGTAGGGAAAGAAAGGAAGGAGGCATGTTCACTAAAATATTTTGAACCATTAGATCATTTAAATTGAATGATCCAGATTTGATGCAAGTCTTTTGACTTACACCTGGTGTCTACGGATCCTATAATATATATATATATATATATATATATATATATATATAAAGGATTTAATTATAATGCATGTTAAATGTAATATTTTTTTAAATTGACAATCAATCATATAATCACTACAAAAAAAGGCCGGATTACCGACGGCCAAAGTCTGTCGGAAACACCAAAAATCCGTCAGTAAAGCGCGTTTCCGATGGACTTTCCGATGGACACCTTCCCATCGGTACCAGGCTAGTAGGAAACCGTTTCCGACGGAGGCCAGATCCGTCGGAAGCGTTACCGATGGATTTTTCCGTCGGAAACGTTACCGACGGACTTTTCTGTCGGAAATCTGGTTTTTTGAAAAAAAAAATTTTTATTTTAAATATAATTTATTAAATTTTTTTATTATTAATTTTTATTTTTTATTTGATTTCAGTATAACTTCTGTATTATTAATTATTTTTTTAATAATTAATTTCAGTATTATTAATATAATTTGCTTATAGAAGTAGGAAGAACCCAGAACAACCCAGAAAGATAAATCATCACACATAACCAGATCTGAAGAAAAAGATAAGAAAGGTTGAAACTTGAAAACATCAACACACATATAACCAGATCTGAGAGGAAGGCAGTACGTCGTGCTGAAATGGTGAACCAGAACCAAAGGAAGGAAGCACGTCTAAGATCTGAGACGAGACGAAAGACGAACACATAAGGTGATGCGCCGGTTACGACGGCGGGGACGGTGACCAGCTGGTTGCTTCGTCTTAGACGGTGCTTGTCGTTGCCGGAGATAGAGATGAGAGGGGGAGACTTAAGTGTGACTCTGAGAGATTGAGATTGAGAACTGAGAAGAGTGTGCAGTGTGCAATGTTTTGTCTCATTAGTATAATGAGTGTTTGGTTTCAGACTTAAATTTTTGACGGCCAACTTTACCTTTCCGACGGCCTGCCAAGATTTCCGACGGCTTTTGCCATCGGTAATTCAAAAAAAATGATTACCGACGGAATTTTTCGTCGGTAACTGAGATCTGATTTTCTGACGGAAAATCCGTCGGTAAGAGGTAATCGACGTTTCCGACGAAAATTCCGTCGGTACAGACACGCGTCAAAAAATTCACATTTCCCACCATTGATACCGACGGCTTTTGCCATCGGTAATTCAAAAAAATGATTACCGACAGAATTTTTCGTCGGTAACTGAGATCTGATTTTTCGACGAAAAATTCATCGGTAACAGGTAATCGGCATTTCCGACGGAAATTCCGTCGGTACAGACACGCGCCAAAAAATTCACATTTCCCACCATTGATACCAACGGAAAAGCCGTCGGTAAGGTTACCGACGACTTTTCCGTCGGTAATTCTTGTGACTTTTGCTTTCCAAGCTTTTCGACGGAGGATTCCGTCGGTAAGTTGTTAGTTTCGGACGAAAATTGTGGCCGTCGGTAACAATCCGTTGGAAATCCTACCTTTTCTTGTAGTGAATGATGCATCATTAAATATGTTGACTTTTATTGTAACCACCTTAAAAGTCACACACGAGTGACGTAAGATTGGTTGATTATATAAAAACCTTTTAGTTACAGTGTATCAAAATTATACTAGTTCCTACATAATCGACTACTTTGGTAGTTAGGCACAAACAGTTGCAATCTTGATCAATGTAATCGACTACTCATAAAAGTAATCGACTACCTTCAGTTTTTAAAACAGAAAATCAAATTTTAAACTCACTTTTCTCACACTTTTTCGTTTATAAATAAGAGGGATTTTGACACGAAAATGAAGAACTCTTTTCATCTACTGTTACTCTGTCAAAATCACTCAAAAAACATTCTTGAGTCATTTGCTATTATTTTGAGAGAAATCATTGAACTTTCTAAGAAAAAGTACACTTCTTTAGTGTTACAATTTTTTGTGTACAAATCAATTGTAATTACTGTTTCTTTGATTTGGTGACTCCAAATCATATTCAAGGTGAGGAATCCTTGAATCTAAGGTGAGGCATCCTTAGGAGGTAAAGATTATTTTGAGTGGGGCATCTCAAAATAATCAAAGGTAAAAGGTGAGGTATCCTTTAGTTTCATTTGATAATTGTAATCTTGTAAACAATTTTCAAATAGTGGAATCTCTCAAGGGTTCTTGAGAGCTGGATATAGATCACTCAGGTTATGACCGAACCAGTAAAATCGCTTGTGTGATCTTCTCTTTCCCTCACTCTTCTAGTTCTTGCAATTATTGATTTAATTGTTGTTCTTGATTGTATTTGGTTAATTGTGGTGGATTTGATTTTTCTGATTTTTAATTGAGGTCATTCATACATAATCATTCTCTTCTTCTACTCAATTTCTTTGCATCATACATAGTGTTCCTTGAACAAATCTTTTAAGAAACCAAAGTTTCCAAGAAAGTGATTAAATCTCAATTCTCTCCCCCCCCCCGCCTGAGGTGCCATATTGATTAACAATCACAAGTCTCAAATTTCTTTCTCACTCTCACGTAGAAGACTGCCTTCCACCTAAATGTGCCACCACTTTCATTCTGCCATCGCCGATGAGTTTTTTTTTTTTTTTTTTGCCTTTTGTCTAGTTTTCGGAATAAAGTATTATGCCTTATGTTTTTGCTATACACCCAAATGTTTCCATGATATTATAAATCACTATGCCTTATTTTGCCACCACCATTCACACATTGGACTTTTCATTATAAGTGCTGGTTGTATCTTTTGTGCCCACATTTTCTTTATACCTTGGATTGAATGAATGAGTTTGAGAAATTGTGAAAATGGAAATTGGCGCACACTTGATTATGCAGAACGACATGGGTGGAGGGAGAAGGTTTACGAAGAAGGCAATTAAGTTTTTTAAAATTAAATTTAATTAGATACTTATACTTTTACAGATTTAAAAATTTGACTAGAAATATTCATCATCACATCTTCTTCTGTCTTGTTTGATTATATAATCACTTTACATTAAATTTATTTCTGTTATTGATTTTGATATCCTTCCAATGATTCTCTAGATACACACTTATTAATTTTGACTATTTTTACCCATCATTCTTAAGCCAAATGTAGAAGTAAAACAAATGAATAATTTAAAAATTATTACATATATGCATACATAAACATATATGCATACATAAACATAGCCATCCTCTCATCTTTAATTGTCATGCTAAGTTAAATAATCATATTACATTAATTGTCATGCTAACTTAAATATTTCTCACTACTTTTCAAATAGTCATCATTAAGCTAAATGTAGAGGTAAGATAAGTGAAAAGATTAATACATATTCATATTACTCTTCTAAGTGAAGGTAGCCTATTACAAATTTTCAAACATGTTTTATTCTCCACAACTTTTAGAGACGAACAAAGGTTATAGCACTTGCATGTAATAGCCTAATACTCTTCTCAGGCTGTCACAAAAACTGAAAGGTTAGAGAAATATAGCACTCATAATGAGAGACATTGTAAGAGTTGTATGACATGTAAATAAATTTATAGGAGCAAAAGTATTGTATAGTTATTAATCACCTTAGTTATCATATGCAGTCGTAGCAGCTACACTCGTGTTGAACGCAAGAGTAACGTCGACACGATTCACTCAAGCAAATAGGTATGCATTCTATGGAGAAAATACATCCATTGGTAGCAGACGCTGAGATGTAATATAAAAATGAATGAATGTTACTGAAATGGAATAAATGTATATCTCTAAGGTGGTGAAAGAAAAAAGAAAATAATGAGAAAAACAAGCATACATACGTAAATGAACAAAATGGAAAAAAAGGAGGATCAAGGCATAAACAAACTTGAGAGTTTTAGCCATGGTTTCCACATATATTTCTAATCAACCCAAAATGGTGAGAATGCTTTATAATCTAAATAAAGGTTGTATTTTTTTTACATCAACTAAAATGTCTTTTAGAACTTCTTAAGTTGCATGTTACCCTTTGATTAAACTAAAATTATTATTATATGCCTCCTCAATACATCAACAAGTCATTTTTTGCCCCTTAAACCCATCAAATGATCACTTTACCCTTTTAAGGATATGCCATTAAAGTCTTCCAAATCATCAAAGATATTATAGTTCTTACCTAAATTTCTTTCTTTTATTCTTTTCTATCTTTTTTCTTATCATGATCGATAGACGGGGACCAAAAGGTAGAAGAGAACATTTAACGCCAAAAGTTAGTGATGTTGCTTTTAAGAATGGTGAAAAATGATGTGATCACATATTCTAAGCATAGGTTAAAAAGAATATGGGATCTAAATTAGTACCTATCAAATGTTGGACTTGTATGATATATTCCACTTTCTAATGGATAACACTTTTACGATTCATATAGATTAACATTTTCAAAATAGGTTAACAGGGAGTGTTATGAAATGTTGTTGTACTTCTGGTGCATGAAAAACTAACACCATGATTTATCTAGAGTGATTTAATTTGCACATCTTTTTATACATACAAAGATTTTACACCTTATTCTTAAAGTAAAGACAAGAAGAAAACATTTTCTAATATTTACTAGCAGTATTTCTTTTTCCTTTTTCCAAAAATGAAGTTGTAAAGGTTTCACATAAGAAAAGGTGTGAAAATCTTTGTTAGAAGGAGTAAAACAGGCACACTAATGTTAGAAGGTAGAAAAAATGTAGAATATGTTAAATGGGTGGTCACTTGAAATTTCCAACTATCTATCCATAATTGTCATGATAACTTAAAATCTTCATTTCCTAAGTCACTCTCATTTAAATATTTTCTTCTCCTAAAGTCAGATTTTAGTTAACTACATTATAATATTTCTCTATTTACATTCTACAACATTAACTTATGTAGGAAAAAATACGGTAACCATCTTGAACTTAAGGCATTTTTAAAATACTCTCCTTGAACTCTAAGGTTGTCCTAATTCATCCTTATATTTTTCTTGCTCAATAGGTTCTTCCATTTAGTGTCGATAAACTTCTTAATAATAAATTAATGCTAAATGTCCATTTTAATTAAGCATCTAGATTATGGAAAGTGATTGAGTATACCGATGTTTTCAAAATTAGGCAAGTCATTAAGCTGGTCAAAGAAGGAGAGGTGTATTTTTTTACCGTTTAGTTGGGGATTAAATGGTAATTTTGCATGTGTATTTGTACAAAATATAATAAATAAAATCATTAAGAAAATGTTCAAATAAATATTTACCACGATCAAATTAGATTTGGATGCCAGTGTTCTCTGAATACGAACTTATTAATTTTCACTACTTTCCGCCCATTTTTTTTAAGCTAAATGTAGAAGTAAAATAAATGAATAATTTAGAAATTATTAAATGATAAAATTGTCTTTCTAAATTGAAGTAGGTTATTACAAATACTGAAATTTGTTGTTGTCCTCTATAACTCCTAGAGACGAACAGAGATCACATACACATTATAAATGACCTTTAAATTTTCCAGCTTTAGTTAGAGAGTTTATGAAATTTTTTTTTTTTGTTATAATGATTCCTTGTTTGATGGCTAACAACCAACTAGTCAGCTTGTATGGTGATTGGTCTTGACCTAAAGAAAACCCAAAAAAAAGAAAGAATAAAATAGCATAAAAGCCACAAAGCGACGCGTGTCCGTTATTGTAGATCTACTGTAGAATCCTTACAGGAGAAACAAGAAGTGTGTGTGTGTGTGTGTGTGTGTGTATCCACCTTGCATCTGGGGTAAGTTTGTGTAACACCCCTTTTTCTTGATTAGTGTGTGCTCTAGGTGCTTGTTTCAAACCATATAAAGCATTTTTAAGTTTTAAAACATCATCTGGTTTATCAGGATCTTCAAAATCAAGGGGTTGTTTAATTCCATTAAGTAAAGCATGCACTTTTTACATCCATTTGAAATAAAGTGTTTTGGTGTTGTGCAGCATATGACATGAGAATGCGTATGGCTCCTATTCTAGCTACATGTGAAAAGGTTTCAATGTAATTAATACCTTCCTATTGGTTATAACCTCGGGCTACTAACCTAGCAAGAATTCAACTTTCATCATCAAGAGCCTCTTCAATATGTTTTGGTTCATTTTCTGACAGAAAAGCCATATTGCTTGATTCTCTTAAAGTTGATTTAAGGTATAAGGAAATATACCTAACAGAAACTATCTAAAACAGTGAAAAAAAAAACACTCCAATTCGAGGGGAGTAACCTCCTTAAGCAAATTCTTTCAATATTCTTCTTGTCAATTCTCATTCATTCCTCTGGTTACATATATAGCAAACTAGTAGTAAACTAACTAACAATCTATATGACTCATCATTATTCTAGAGACTTCCTAAATGATAATTGGGCTTAGTAGTATTTGGGTCATTACATTCCATTGGTCTTGCAGAAACACCTATGCTGAGCACAACAATTAAATCAGTAAGAAGGGATTGATGTCCACCATATAGTAGCCCAGAAAAGGAAAAAAATTAAAAAAAAAAAAAAGGTCCAAGAGAAAAGGGGACAAAAAAGAAGGGGCCCAAATTCTTGTCCAAGAAGCTACATGGCCCATTGTAAGAGCATGTTTGGGAATCACCATTTCAGCTGTTTTGTATCCTTTTCAGTTGTTTTGTAAACAATCTATCATGTTTTGCAACCAGATTATTTTAAAAAAAAAAATTTTTTTTGTTTGAAAAACGGCTATTTTAGAAACATCTAATAGATAGGACTGTTAGCTTTTTCTTTCTTTCGATTATAATCACATAGTGCACTGTAGCTCTCCACTTTACAAATCACGCACTGTGTCTGTGGCACCAAAGTACCAAACGGTACAAACTTGAAACATTGATTACAATGCTCTAAAAAAAATACTGACCAACTTGACAAATAAAAAAAAATTGAAATTTGTCAAAAAATTAATGATTAAAAAACTACTTCTACTATTAAAAAAAAAGACATTAATTATTCAAAAGGACATTATTCAAATAACTTCATACCCTTTTTCGTAATTTTCTATATAAAAGTGATTGTTTTTGCACCTCCCAAACGAAATAGATTATCTTCAAATCGTTTTTCAGCAAATAGACTAAACAAAAAGAGATTTTGATTATAATCTTTTATCACAATAATCGATTATACAAAAGTCGATTATCAATCGTTTTTTTTCCAGCTTTTCCAAACACATACTAAGTGTCCAACAGCAAGGGTTAGAAGCATTCCCAAAGTAGAATTGTTGAATATCCCAGTAGCAGTGAACATGGAGACCTCCCAAACCCTAATGTCCTTTGCAGCGCTGCCATGGCACCCACGGTCGGCCAGAAGCGAGTCCAAGGACGGAGCCATCAAGGAAAGAGGACCCTTCGTCGACGATAGACCAGACCGAACCAAAGACGACGGGGCGTGCTTGATGGTGACGGAGAGGGCCATCGGGATTGAAAATGAAGCTGAAGTGTGGTTGCGGCATGCCAGAGGTGGCGTTTTTAGTCATCTTCTCCGGCGACAATATGGAGATTGGTGACGCAAACAACGTGAACACTGATCGAATAGGGCAAACATATTCTGGTGTGAAGAAAGAGAGAGCGAAGCAGTGTCGTTTACCAGAGAAATAGATGCTGGGAACGGTGTCCCAAGGCGGCGGCTTGAAAATGGTGCTGGCGTGAGTTTTGAGGCCGACCGGAACGAAGTGTAAACGAAATGGGACCTGAATCGGTGGTACCAGATCTGGGAAGACCTCTGTGATTCCCGAAACTGGATCTTTCTTAGTTTCTGGATCCTTCGTGTCGATGACAATGGAGAAGGTACACCCAATGGCGATGAACTTCTGAGAAATCGCAATTTGGTCATCAACCTTCACTATTGGGGCTGGGTATGTTGGAACAGAGAAATCAGTCGTGACAGAGAGGTTATCCACAGCGGCTATAATGAAGCGGCTCCCATCGGTGAGGAGCTCCTGGAATTTCTCCTTTTCAGTGTTACCTGTCACTGTTGGGGCAAAAAATTCGGACGCAAAATCAGAGTTGGTGAGGGGGAGCTCGGATGGAGAAGATGGGTAATGGTGGGAATAGTTAGAAAAACTTGGGTCCTGGTAAGGGTGGTAACATCTGGGATGATTCAGGGAAGTGAGAATGGTGATTGGTTGTTGGTGGTGGGGTGTGAGTATGGTTTTGAGAAAGAAAATTTTAGTAGCAAAATTAGAGAGGGTATGCTGGAAAAGTTGTTGGCTATGTAAAAGTTGATGTAGTAGGGATTCAATATTAGCATAGAAGTTGGGAGGTGAGGCCATGACAATGAAAGACCAATGTAAGGTATAAGGAATATACCTAACAGAAACTATCTAAAGCAGTGAAAGAAAATAAAACACTCCAATTCGAGGGGAGTAACCTCCTTAAGCAAATGCTTCCTTCAATATTCTTCTTTTCATTTCTCATTCATTCCATTGGTTACATATATAGCAAACAAGTAATAAACTAACTAGCAATCTATATGACTCATCATAATGACTCATCATTATTCTAGAGGCTACCTAAATGATAATTGGACAAGAATCTTTTCATCGAGCACATGTGTATGATAGGTTGTGCGGTGATGCAGATAAGCCTTTGTATCCAGGGTGTACTACTCATACACGGTTGTCGGCGGTGCTTGTGTGAAGGCGAGAAATGGTTGGACCGATAAAAGCTTCACTGAATTGCTTGAAGTGTTGAAAGACTTGCTTCCGGAGGACAACACATTACCTGACCGTAACTATGAGGCCAAGAAAGTATTGTGTCCGATGGGTATGGAGTATAAGAAGATACACGCATGCCCCAATGATTGCATATTGTACACGGGTGTTCATGAAGACAATCACGATTGCCCCAAGTGTGGGTTATCACGATACAAAGTGAAGGGTGGTGATGATGGTGATGATCTTGATGATTCAATTTGTGATGCGAGAAAAAAGGGTCCTCCTACGAAGGTTTTATGGTATCTTCCAATAATTCCAAGGTTCAAGCGATTGTTTGCCAATGTGAAAGATTCGAAGAATCTTAGATGGCATAATGATGAGAGGAAACGTGATGGAAAGGTTCGTCATCCTGCTGATTCTGTGCAATGCAAGAATATTGATACTATGTTTCCGGATTTCGCCGATAAGCCAAGAAACCTAAGGCTTGGACTTGCTACGGATGGAATGAATCCATATGGTAATATGAGTAGTATTCATAGTTCATGGCCTGTTCTGTTGATAATTTAGAACCTGCCCCTTGGTTGTGCATGAAGCTCAAATACATGATGTTGTCTATGATGATTTCGGGCCCACAGCAACCGGGAAATGACTTAGATGTTTATCTAAGTCCCTTGATTGAAGACTTGAAAACGCTGTGGGTGGAAGGTGTTGATGTAGTTGATGGCTATTCTCACGAGACTTTCAAGCTTCGTACCATGTTATTTTGCACCATCAACGACTTTCCAGCATACGGTAACTTGTCCGGGAACAGTGTCAAGGGGCATAAAGCATGCCCTATATGTGAAGAAGGCACATGCTACACTCAGTTGCATCATGGAAAGAAGACGGTTCACCTTGGGCATCGGAGATTTCTTAGACGTGATCACCCATATCGTAAGATGAAAAAAGCTTTTAATGGATGCCAAGAGACTGAAGATGCTCTGGCGACCTTAAATGGAGAGCAGGTTTATCAGAGAGTAAAGGGCATCGATGTTATATTCGGCAAGTCCAAAAAGAAAGGTAAAACTGCTGAGAAAAACATATGGAAGAAGAGGTCGATATTCTTTGATCTTCCATACTGGCGCAAGCTTGATGTTAGACACTGCATTGATGTGATGCATGTGGAGAAAAATGTGTGTGATAGTGTGATCGGGACGCTTCTCAACATTCAGGGCAAGACAAAGGATGGTGTGAATGCTCGTCTCGACCTCGTTGCTATGGGTATATGAGAGCAGTTAGCTCCAGTTGTTGAGGATGGTAAGCGGACTTATTTGTCGCCAGCATGTCATACTTTGTCAAAAAAAAAAAGAGACAAAGTTTTTGTGCGTGTCTTCAGGGCATCAAGGTTCCACATGGTTACTCTTCAAATATGAAGAGGCTTGTCTCTAGTGATCTTAAATTGGTTGGATTAAAGTCTCATGATTGCCACATCTTGATGCAACAACTTCTGCCCGTTGCTATTCGTGGTATTGCTCCAAAAAATGTGAGACATGCCATTACTCGGTTGTGCTCATTCTTCAATTCTATATGTAACAAAGTCGTTGACCCCCGTATGTTGGATGACTTGGAAGTTGAGGCTGCTATAATCTTGTGCCAACTGGAGATGTATTTTCCTCCTTCCTTTTTCGACATCATGGTTCACTTAATTGTTCATTTAGTGAGGGAGACTAGTTTATGTGGGCCTGTTTTTCTGAGATGGATGTACCCAGTTGAGTGCTACATGAAGATCTTGAAAGGGTATGTGAAGAATCCACATCGTCCAAAAGCATCTATTGTTCAAATGTATGTTGCAGAAGAAGCTATTTAGTTTTGTTCGGACTACCTTCAAAACACGGATCCTATAGGGGTTCCTAAGCCTCGGCATGATGAGATAAGATGTCAAGGTAAGGGTGTACATGGTTTAAGAATTAATAGCAAGGGTCGGGAGGAAGTGCTTCAAGCACATTTGTATGTATTGTACAACATCGATTCTGTTCAACCTTACTTATTTGAACATAAAAGAAAAGTCAACCAAGAAAACCCTCGAATGAGCGAAAGGTGGTTGTTGAACAAGCATAATAAGACTTTCTGACAACGGTTCAAGGAAGAAATGCTTAAGGATGGTAATACTGCTTCTGATGACGTAAGATGGCTAGCACGTGGGCCTAGCTTCAACGTCATATGTTGGAGCGGATACGACATCAATAACTTTTCCTTTTATATAAAGAAACAAGATAACAAGAGTACCATGCAAAATAGTGGGGTTATGATCGTGGCCGAAGAAGCAATGCACTTCTCTAGTGCAAAGGACACAAAACCTGTTAAAGCACCGACACCTTACTTTGGATATATTGAAGAGATTTGGGTGCTCGATTATACTAAGCTTACGGTGCCGGTTTCTAAATGTAAGTGGGTTGATAGTAAAGGTGGTGTACAAACTGACGAATGGGGGTTCACATTGGTAGACCTCAACAAGTTAGGTCATATAAATGAACCTTTCATAATGGCTTCCCAAGTAAAACAAGTGTTCTACATCACTGATCCTTCTAACAAAAGGTTGTCCGTGGTTCTCCAAGGAAAAAGCATGTATAATGGTAGTGACGAAAATCAAGATTCAAATCTTGATATTCCTGAGACTCCTTCTTTTTCAACAAACATGCCTACTATAATTGAGGAACACAGGTGGACGATGTACATGCCACTCGTGATGATCATCACGAAGGGATATTGATATAGGAAGTTTAAACTTGATTATAGTGTGAGTTTTTTTCTTTTAAGGAAAATGTTTTATTTATCCAATTTAGTATAGATTTATTTTTATTTATCCATCTGTATTTATTTATCCAGTTTAATATATATTGTTTCTGAACAGGTATACATATAGATGAGTTGAATCACCCACATGCACAGGAGGACACTATACGTGGGGCCTACACAGGACACGATGGCGCCTACGCCTGATGTTAGTGTAAGTTGACGTGTTATATACTATCTTTAGTCCTTTTTTTTAATGTAAGTTTATAATGTTATAATCCTCTAATTTAACATTTTTTTGTCCATACAGACATCACAGTCTCAGAGACGGGGTAGAGGAGCCACGACATTGAAGAAGTTAGAGAAGGCTAGGCAAAGTGGGCAGAAGCTTAGATGAGTAGTTTTGAGAAAATACCTCCTGAATACTTAGATGAGTAGTTTTGTTTTTAGACTTTTTAGAGACTAACATTTATATATACTTAGATTGGTAGTTTTGTTTTTAGACATTAGAGGCTAAAATTTATATATATATATATATATATATATATATATATATATATATATATATATATATATATATATATATATATATATATATATACTTGTAGATAGTTATATTTTTCCTATACATGGGTTTTGGTTTTAAGTCCCCCCATTGTTCCTTTGTATATTTCATTTCTTTTAGTAATATTGAAATTTAAGGGTACACTTTATGAGACCTTATTTTTGCCAAAGTTGAGTGTTTGCAATTCTATAACAATATTCTCTGTGTTGCTGGGATGTTTACTGAATGCAGGGGTAGCTGGGGGTAGTGTTATTTTAAAACCGAATTTTTAAAAAAAAAAAAATCTCTTAACGTCAGTTGTTTGAAACAACTGACGTTAATAGTATTTTTTTTAAAAAAAGATACTCTATTAATGTCAGTTGTTTAATAAAACTGACGTTAAAAATAAAACTATTAACGTCAGTTCATTAATACAACTGACGTTAAATTTACACTATTAACGTCAGTTTTATTAAACAACTGACGTTAATAGTTTAATTTTAACATAAGTTAAACAACTGACGTTAAAATTTTAACTATTAACGTCAGCTGTATTTACGTATTCTGACGTGTAAAATCAATTTTGACTAACGTAAAAAGCACTTATTGCACTAGTGTAGGGTCTTTAACTAAGCCATATGAGCACAACCTTGCCTCTCATTCTATATTCATGCCTTACGTCATTAGCAAGCCTTATTAATTAATTAGAGACTTATTAACATCATTGTTGGCATTAACATCCTCAACAATTAACACTCATTTAGACAATAACATCATCATCATAACATTCAATACATCATGAAACATCATATATAAATAGGCATACCAATTATCAACGCAATAGCATACAATAGCATACAACATCAATTAGACAAATAGCATGCAAACGGTCATGGGTTAACCCTCATCTTATGCTACCCCATAGCCTACATTTTCATACTAGCCCTTCTCCCCATACCTGGTATGAAGATTCCCAAACAACGACGACGCGGGCAAACTTGACACGTTCCTTTGAGAGGTTCGACAAGTTTCCCAAGCCTTTGTCAAATAAGAAGAGAACAACCAATTAGTCTCTAGATCTAATAATAGAAAAGAGACTAAGAGAGAAGGATGACAACGTTACCTTAAACGACACTAGCGCCCGACTTTTCTCCCAAAACTAGAGCAAGAACACCAAGAACTTCAAAGGTTTCATGGGAAGGAAAAGGAAGAGGTTTCTGTCACACTAGGATTGCACAATGTTCCAAAATAGGGTTTCACACGAAAACCCTCACGCACTGCTCTCTATTTATAAACTCTGACTTGAGCACGACTGTGCTCCCCACTAAGCACGACCGTGCTTAACGTGAGCAAGGGGTCGTGCTCACTTAAGCACTGTCAGACAAAAACAACGTCAACGAGCGAGTTGAGCACAGTCTTGTTCCCTACTAAGCACGGCCGTGCTTGTGGCCCAGACAGCCACAAGGCACGCGCCTTGAGTTGGGCGTGCTAATACATGAGCATGGTCGTGCTGATGCATCAGGAAGGGATTCTCACTTGAAAAGTCCCACTTAGCCCTTTATAACACTCATAAGGTCAAACATAACACACATACAAGCACTTAAAGGCTTGACATGAAAAACGGGGTGTTATAATTCCACCCCCTTATAAAAATTCCATCCTCGAAATTTCTATCACCTTGGTTGGTTAAACTTTCACCAATTAGGCACATACCTTAGGTTAAGTCCACGGACTTGGAGGCTCCAGCTCCACTAAGAGAATAGACTCTCCCAGTGGTCTTTAGTCGATTAACTTGGGGTCTCTGATCTGTGGTAGCGTTCTGCGGTTCTGACTTCGCTCCTCCACACTCCCTGCTGATGTGGAAATACTTTCCACACTTGAAGCATGTGATGTTCGTCTCCTTGCACTGTCTGGTATAGCGATCCTTTCCACATTTGCCACATCTGATATGCTTAGGAATAGAAGGATCCCAGTCCTTGGGCTTGACTGCTGAAAACTATGATTTCTTGCCACTCTGCTTGAAGTCCTGCCCGAATGGAGCTAGATGCTGCCTTACCTCGTCCTTCTGGTCATCTTTCTTACTACTCTGAACATCTAAACCTTTGCAGCTTGCGACTCTGGACTTGTAGGCATCCTCGAAGATCCTACATTTGTTCACTAAGATGGAGAAGACTCGGATTTCCTGATAACTGATGGCTTGCTTGATTTCTGGGGGTAGGCCATCCTCGAATTTCATGCACTTGGAGCTGTCCTCATTCACGTACTGGTAGAGCTTGTAATAGCGACCAAGCTCCTCAAACTTCGCAGCATACTCTCCCATAGACAAGCTCCCTTGCTTCAGAGCTAAAAACTCCATCTCCTTCTTGTCACGAATGTCAACTGGGAAGTATTTCTCCAAAAACCTGTCGTTGTAGGCATCCCAAGTAACCACTGTCTCTTCAGCTTCCATGCGCTGGCAGAAATTCACCCACCAGTGCTCAACTTCCTCCATCAGCATGAAAGTCCCAAAGATGACCTTTTGCTGGTAGTTGCATCCCATAGCCCAGAAGATCTTCCCAGTCTCCCGCATCCACAAAAGAGCACCTCCAGGGTCATATGTTCCATTAAACGAGGGCAGGTTGTTCTGCTGGAACTTATCGAAACCTTGAAACTCGGCTGGTCCATCGTTGTTGTTGTTCTAGGTCTTGCCAATAGCAGTGGCAAGCATTGCCAAAGCATTGGCGATAGCTTCGTCGTTCCTGCCTCTTCCTGCCATTGGTTCCTGCATTTGCCCAAGACAACTATTAAATACAGGGAACCAAGCAGGAAGAACTAAAGGTAAGCATCATTATCTATTATAAATATAGATAATTCAAGCAAGAACACATAGAAGACTCATGACAGATTCATACCACGGCCTGATAGGACAGACCTGCTCTGATACCACTAAATGTGACACCCTCTACCCCGCATGTATTTATAAAGCGATAACATAAAGGAAAATAATTCAAAAAGATAAACACATGCATATTATATAATAATAATAAAATCTAGGCAGAGGCTGCCATTGTAACATAGCTTTTCAAACGCAGAAATATATAACATGTTTAAAAGAAACATAACAGGAACATATAACGAACCCAACCCCGATGTCACATTACAGAGCTGGTATAACCAATCTGATAAAACAATTCGGGTAGAAAAACTGAAACTAAACATAAACTAAACTACGAGTGGCGGCTCCTCAGAGTCACTTCTCAACAAGCTGTTCTCCGTCATCTGCATATCCAAAAAGATACATGCAAGCAAACAACAAAAGACGGGGAGTAAGAACCATATATATAAACATAACGGCAACATGATAGTTGGCAAGATAATCATACAACACAGCAATCATAGCATAAATCATCATACCCACGACAAGGCAACTATAAGATACATCAGCATACCAACACAACAGTATATCACTAAATGTCTCACATACATCAGTTATATAATGCAATGTGACTCACTACTCTGAATGCATGTGGATCCATCTATATTGGGCATACGACTTTGGAGTTACATATTCACATTGGCCAATAAGCACCAACGCCGGCAGTCCCCAACACAGGTGGAACCCTTGGATAGCCGAGGCACTATACTCTCGGATGTGCCACCACGGGTGTACATGATTCCCTCATCCGACGAATCATCGCGGAAAGCCAGATCACCTTACTCTCAGAAGACCTCCCCTAACTGTCGTACCTCCCCTAACAACTTCATGCATGATGCATGCATACAAACCAACAACCGTTTGACCACCACCTCCATCAACACCATTTATTATGGCTTATTGTCTTTGGCCATTTAGCACCAAAGTTATTATCTTTAGTCTTTTAACTTTAAATTAAACAACACTCTGGCCAATAAGCACTAGAGGTCAACACCTCGATCACTCGGCTATCGAAGTCCCTTTGGCCACTAGGCTACCAAGGTACAACACCATGACCACTCGGCTATCGAGGCCCCCTTGGTCACTCGGCTACTAAGGTACAACGTTTAACATCAACATCATCTTTTCACTTTAATTATTTAACACCGTTGCTCTTAAGCACCAGAGCTCAATAACTTGACCATTAAGCATCAAGGTCCCCTTGGCCACTCGGCTACCAAGGTACATTATCATCTTTAAGTTGTCTAACTCGTCTTTACTTCGTTTGGTGTCTTCTTTCATATTTTACTTGAATGGGGTGAAACATCCCTGTTATTGTTTTCTATTTCTGTTATGCCCGTGCTCACCCTCAGCACGGGCGTGCTGGTCTTGGAGTTAAGCACGGTCGTGCTGACTGTTGAGCACCGGCGTGCTTATGCAACGCGCCCTTTTTGAATTTCAAATTGGAGCACAAGCGTGCTCCCTGTTTAGGACGTCTGTGCTCATTGAAGCGTGGCCGTACTGTTTCTGGGCAGAAGGGTTGAAGAACCCTCACTGAGTTTCTATGGTATTCAAGGATCATTCCTATTGGCTTTTAACTATCCATTAGTCCTCAGTCTCATTATTCTTAATTAATTACATGTCTTATACTTATGGGAAATTATTCTTTTAATCACAACTTCGTTATTAAAGTCCTTACACCACTCACTAACCACTCCTAGGGTCTTCAACTAACTCCTTTCTCAACCTTTTTGGGGTCAGTTTCATCAATTGTAACATGCACAGATTTTTCAATTGTTTGTGTTCTTTTATTGAAGATTCTAAACGCTTTACTAGTTGATGAATAGCCTAGAAATATACCTTCATCAGCTTTAGGATCAAACTTTCCTAAATTTTCATTACCATTCTTTATTACAAAGCATTTACATCCAAAAACATGGAAATGTGAAACATTTGGTTTTCTAACTTTGTAGAGTTCATATGGAGTCTTTTTCAAAATTGGTCTTATCAAGACTTTATTCATTACATAGCAAGCTGTGTTAACAGCATCTGCCCAAAAATATTTTAGCATGTTTGAGTCATTATGCATCAAGGCCCCCTTGGCCAATAAGCACCAAGGTACAACAACGTGTTGTAAGCATCGTTACCAACTGAACCATCTTTAACGTTAGTATTTAATTATCCTTGTTAAGTCTTCATTGGGTTATATATCTTGTTTTTACTTTGATTGTTGTCTTATTACATCATTGGGAATAATTGGGGTGAAACACCCCTGTTTCTGTTTCATCGTTCTGTTTTGTCTGGGGGAGCACGATCGTTCTGACTATTGAGCATGGCCGTGCTCACTGGAGCATGACTGTACTGTTTCTGGGCATAAAGGTTGAAGAACCCTTGCTAAGCTTCCTAGGGCATTCAAGATCAATCTTATTGGCTTTTAACCAACGATCAAATATCAATTTCATTATTCTTAATTAATCTCCATGTCTTATAATCATTGGGAATTAATCCTTTAATTCCTGTTTCATTGCTAATGTCCCTAAAACACTCATGGATCAAACCTAGGGTCTTAACTATACCAATAACCATCAACCTTACCTCTCGTTACTATGATTCAAGTCTTATGAACAATTGGGAAAACATCCCTTAATTTCATTCATCAATAATTAACATCTTTTAATGTCTTATTAACATTAACATCAGCATCAAACTCAACATACATTCATCCATAATCATGAATAGCATAATCAGACCAAACATCATTCATAGCATTATCAATCCAAGCATGGCATCATCAAATACAATTCATAATTAGGCATACCAATAACAATTAAACATATCATTATGAACAGGATAGCAAGTAAACAAATAGCAAACAATAGGGTCATGGGTTAACCCTTCATCTTACGCTACCCCCAATGCCTACATGTTCATAATATCCCTTCTACCCATATCTGGTATGAAGATTCCTACTACGACAACGCAAGCAAACTATCCTCGTTCCCTCGAACGGCTCGATGAGTTCCTCAAGCCTTGGGCAACATAAAAGGATAACCAATTAATCACAAATCCAAGAATTAGGAAAAGAGATTAATAGAGGGATGACAACATTACCTTAGATGACACTAGCCTATGACTTCTCTCCCAAACGGACGTAAGAACACCAAGAACTTCAAAGGAAGAGAAAGGGGAGAGGTTTCTGTCACACTAGGATTGGCCAAAGTGACAAAGTGTCATACTATCCACACACCGTTGTGCCCCGTTGTGTTATTAGATTAAAACCTCATTATTTAATTACTTAATCGCGTTCTTAACGTGAAAATACGTAAAAATTAAAACTTAAGTTAATAAGCATACAAACTTCAATTACTTAAAACTTCATACCATAATTATATTGCAAATATAGCCATATGTCTTATATATATTACAAAACACTGTTGAGGGTATCCTCTTAGTAGGATCCCTCACAGGCATATACTTAAACCAACTGTTATACTTAGCGGAAAAATATAAAACGTCTCACGAGACGCACTGGCCATAACCATCTAGACCCTATCACCAGGGATCACAGCTCATCCTCTTGCCTCTGGTTCATAAGGAGTTCCATCCAACTCCTCAGCAACATCCGTTTCATACAGAGTTCCGTCCAGCTCCTCAACAACATAATCCTCCATCAGGTCTTGTAACGTAAATAAACTAGACACACAAAAATACAGAAATATAGGGGATAAGAAGCAATTCTATCATAAAAAACAGAAAAGAATCATAGCATATAATATATCAAAAGTCACAGACAATCATCACTCCAAAACCACCTAAATCCTCAATTAACAATATCATTCTCTACCCTCAATTCATGCAATCGAAGCCTTTAAGCTGACGTGGCCACTAATCCCCCATTACCATTAGGGATGTTAGTCAGTTGTCCAAGTGACGCATCCCCAAAACCGGTGCATATTCTCATCCATTGTGAGAATGCTCATGCAAGGCAATGACACTATAGCTGCACAGCACAGTCGGTGCACAACCTGTTTCTCTCTCTCAAAGGTGCTCAAGCAAAGCATTGACACTATAGCTGCACAAACTAAATCTAACATAGGACGGTCCCACGAGGACTTCAGACCTCGTATGGGTCAAACATACGGTTATAAATATAATGCAACATATGAACCTCACCGAATTACATCAATAACAACCTAGTGCCTCCAGCTTCCATCATAGCCTCGACTCACATTCTACGACACATTTCATCCTTAAAGTAATCAATTTAAGCTAGACACTTCTAAGTCACATATACTTTCTCACTCAAACCAAATCTTCCGAACAACATATATTCTCGCTTAAAATCAACTAAGCATAGTACTAAACCAGGCAGATCATGCATAACACAATATCACGAAATATTCAAACACCAAAAATAATACGTCACATGCAATGGAATACCTTAACCAGCGTATCACAATAAATTCAACAAGTAATAAATTCATATATCCTCAAATCATAAAATCAACCTAATGTCGATAAACCTACAATCCCCGAATCACCATTGGTTTTACAGAAAATATTTCCAATGCGATTTTGGTTTTGTCGATTACTCGACTACTAGTAGGGTTTAGGTCGCCCTACACAATTATTATATAATATACTACTTATCGATTCCGACAACAGAGTGATACTTCCCCCCAACTGAGTTAACATTGGAATCCCAAATTCAAAGCGGTTCGTTATCACACCACAATTTACCAATTTCACCTTCAACCAAACAACACAACAACAAATTAATCAACAAAAACATCAAACCCATTGTCAATGGGAGTTTCGTCCAACAAACAAACAAAGGGTTTGGAGTTTCTATTTCATTCAATCTCTTAAATGTATGAGGTTGAAGTCTTAGTGAGACAATTGAAATTGGAATGACAACAAAATTCCATTCCTATGATTTTTATGAATTTCTTCATGAAGCTTAACAAAAATGGGTTTTGGAGAAAACTAAACAAGATTGAAATAGAAAGTGATCTTGAGAAGAGAAGAAATGAGTAGGAATCTTCATGTTACCTCAAGTTAGTAGAAAAGATGAAGAAAAGTTGATGATTCCTTTGCAAGTTCTTCAATGGAGTTCTTGAACTAAGTTGAAGATGATGAGTTTTGTGAAGAGAAAAGAAAGAAATGGAGTGTGATTGATGTAGATGGCCAACTTCTGTGATAGTGAGGTTTAAAGTGATGAACTTTGAGGTTTTCTCTAAAAAATACGAGGTTTTTGCACTAGAACTCCAATTTTTCACGTTTGGGTCGGTCAAGAGGGGCTATATATAGATTTTCCAGTAGATAATCGATAATCTAACGATATATAATCGATTACAAATATCATAATCGATTATGACACTCCTCATAATCAATTATGGAGGTTCTGTTTTTCAGGTTTTCAGTTCCAGACAGCTCATAATCGATTATGGCTGAGTTACATATAATCGATTATGATGATTCTGAACTTCAGGAGCTCAGTCCAGAAACCTTGTAATCGATTATGGTAGTTCAAATAATCAATTATTGGGCCAAAACAAAGAAGAAACCTCAAAAATTGATTGTTTAACAAGGATCAATAAGGTTATTAAAACACTTAATAGGTTTTAGTTTAAAAATAGGCTGTTACACCATGCTTCACCTAAGCACAGGCGAGCTTAACGTGAGCACAGGCTCGTAACATTAACGTCACTCGGCTCGCGTTTCCGATAGGGCTTGAGCACGGTTGTGCTCGTTGTAACAGCCCGTTTTTAATTACGCTGTTTTAACAGTAAAAATATATTTATTTATATTTTTATTTGAGACTTAGGAAATGATTTTGGAGAAAACAAAATCATATCTAGAACTTACTCTATGGTAGGAGGCTATGGTTAAAATTTGGGTTTAAAACTCAAACGAAAACCGGTCTGCATTTTTTTTTTAACTGACAGTATAATTTTATACCGTTAGAAAACCCTAATTTGACTCGAAAAATGAAATTTGTAGATTTTTTATATTTTGTCCGTGAGGAAGTCTACTTTCCAAATTTCTAATCAGAAATAAAAAATTATGTGTATTCGGCCGAATTTTGGCGAAAATTCATCAGTCGGTGTTTTCACTGATAGTAAGATTTTAATGATCAGAAAACCTAATTTTGACTCGTGAACGAAGCAAAGTAGATTTTTATCACGTTTCCAACAAGATAGGGTATCTTGAAATTTTTGTAAAAAAATAAGATATTAGACGATTCTCGGGCTTTTTAGGTCGTTAATCGGGTAATCGACGGAGCCGGGAGCAAATAAAAGAAAAATATCTAGATATTTAGTAAAATAAATATCTAGATATTTAATTGAAAATATCTAGATATTTAATGACAATATCTAGATATTTATTGGAAAATATCTAGATATTTAGTTTAACTTAACCATGATTAACCTAAACCTCACCTAGTTAAAGCCAACCTCCTATCTATAAATACCCTCCTCCCCCCACACCAAAACCTCACCCCTCCCCTCTCTTCCTTCATTTTTCTTCTTCAACTTCTCTTCACTTTTCTTTATTCTTGTTCTTCATTTCTTCAAGTGTTCATCATTCACCAAGAACACCTTCACTCTTGTTCTTCATTTCTCCAAGAACACCAAGAACACCATATCGGAGTTGTGAAGAACTTCATCAATTCCTTTCATTTCTTCAAGCTTCAAGAGGTAAAACCTCTTCTCCTTAATCATCTAAGTCTTTTCCTTCATTTATTTTGTAAGATCAAGCCATGATTATCAAGTTTTCATAAATTTTCATTCCTAGATCTAGAACTTCAAATAATTCTAGAAAATTGTAGAAAAATCATAAAAATGTGAAACCAATTTCTATGATCTAGTTATGATCTCTACTTTCATTATCCAAGAGCTTAAAGAAATTTTCTAACCTATTTTGTTTATATTTGAGGCCGAAATCCTACCCTAAGTGGTTGGATGATTTTTATTCCATATTTTCAACTTATAGTAATTTATCCTAAGCTATCTAAGACCTAAGTAGTTAGTACCCAAAAGATTAGAATGAGAAAATGATCCTAGCCCTATTTTGAATTGAATGGCCGAATCTAGCATAAAGTGGGTATAGTTAGGTTTGTTTGATTAATTATAGTTATGTTGTTTGGTTCAAGGTGATACTATTAAACTGTGATAGCAAGGAACGTCGAGTTCGCGATTTCGGTGCTAACTCAGGTGGGGGAAAGAATCAACCTATCGTCGGAATCGATAAGTAGTAGATTATATGATAATTGTGTAGGGCGACCTAAACCCTACTAGTAGTCGAGTAATCGACAAGACCAAAATCACATTGGAAACCTTTTCTGTAAAACCAATGGTGATTATGGGATTGTAGGCTTATCGACGTTAGGATGAATTTTATCTTATTTGAGGTTGATTGAATTTATTATTATTATTGAATTGCTTATGTGATATTTTGTGGTATTTGAATATTTTGTGATGTTATGTTATGCATGATCTGTCTGGTGGTTAATATGATGCTTAGTGGATTTAAGAAAAGATATATATGTTGTTCGAGAGATAGTTGTTTGTTTTGGGTGTGAGAATAATGGTGATTTAGAAGTGCCTAACCTAGATGATTTATTTTAAAGAGGTATGGTGACCTAGAATATATGTTGAGTTCTAGTGGAAGGTTAAGGCACTAGGATGTTGTTAAAATGGGTTGGTGAGATTCACGTGTATTGGTAATATAATACACAAGGTCGGTGTTGTTGTTCACAACCGTGTATTGGTAATATAATACACGAGGTCAAGAGTTCTCGCTAGACCGTTCCACCTTAGAAATAGGTTGTGCAGCTATAGTGTCATTGAATTTCATTGAGCACCCCCGGGAGTGGACGGGGTGTGCACCGGGAGCATCGTGCAGCTATAGTGTCATGCTTTGCATGAGCGTTCTCACCATGGAAGAGAATGTGCACCGGGAATTTGGAACCTGTCGCTTGAACAATTGACTGACATTCCCCGAGAGGAATGCGTGAAAGAAATCAGTGGTGGCCATGTCAGTATAAAAGTCTAGTTGTACGAGATTGGGGTAGAGGATGATACATGATTTTGAGGATGTTGTGCTAGTTAGGTGTTAAATGATGATTTGTCTGTAACAATTACTGTATAGTTTACTATTACTCTTTTCCGCTTTTTGATGATAGAACTGCTTCTTATCCCCTATATTTCTGTATTCTTGTGGGCTACTTTACTTACATTAGAAGAACCAATGGAGGATTATGTTGCTGAGGAGCAGGACGGAGATCTGTATGAAATAGAGGTTGCTGAGGAGTTGGATGGAACTCCTTACGAACCAGACGCTGGAGGTCGGTCTGTGATCCACGGTGATTAGAGTATAGACACTATGGCCAGTGTGTCTAAGGAGTATTTTTATATGTTTCTGCTAAGTATGACTCTTATTTAAGTTTATGCCTGTGAGGGATCCTATGGAAAGGATACCCTCAACAGTGTTTTGGTAATGTAATAAATAACCAGGTGTGTATTTATATATTACAATGTTGATATGTTTAATTTGCAGAAGTTATATGTTTAGTAAATAAGTTTTAATTTTTACGTATTTTTCACGTTAAGCGCGCAGTTAAGAAATAATTTAAGAGAGAATTAATCTAATAAAACACCGGGGCACAACGGGGTGTCTCACTCGTGGCTCAAACAGCCACAAAGAACGCCAAACAAGCACCGGCATGCTGGTAATCGGTTCATTCATGTGTCCCTCTGCCTAGAAGCCTGCCAGGAGCCGCTCCTTGTCCATGCCTTCTTGCACCGGTGACCACTGCCCGTCATCGTCGGCCCCGGGTGTCACATGCCCACCAGCTTCCGCTTGGTTCGTCCCCGAACCACACTGTACTGGGAGAGGTGCCGCTCTGATGCCATTTGTAACATCTCTGGCTGATGTATGGATTGACGACTGTCCCCACAAACTAACATGGGTCTATTCAGCGTGCTTTGTCCTCATTCACATGCTTGGAAAACTTCCCAGAAGGTCACCCATCCCAGAATTACTCCAAGTCAAGCACGCTTAAATGTGGAATTCTTAAGTGATGGGCTCCCGAAAACAAGATGCAACTTCTTTGTGGGTGCCCATCACTTAAGAAATCCACAGTTAAGCATGCTTGACTTGGAGCAATTCTAGGATGAATGACCTTCTGGGAAGTTTTCCCAGGAAGCGTGTGAGTGAGGACAAAACATGCTGAAAAGACCCATGTTGGTTTATGGGGACAGTCGTTAGTCCATATAGTAGCTAGAGATGTTACATAAGGCACACATATAAGCATGTAGAGGCTTAACACGAAAAACGGGGTGTTACAGACACCCCGATGTCCCATTAAAGAAAAACCTAATTAACTAAAACTTGATCACAGTATAAACGTTAAACATACATAACAAAAAAGCAAAGGTATTAAAAACTTTAAGCATCAAACATATAAACGGACATCACATACTATATATACATATATAACATATACATAACAACTGTCTAGGGTACCCCATTAGTAGGTCCCAAAAAGATACAAACTGATAAGAACATAAAAAGATACATCAAAAGATCTGACACAGACAACATCCTTACCACACTCTACTCATAGCCAACCCCTCTCAAAATACATCAAAATACATCACCACACACTACCTTTATATACAACAGACGCTCTGGCCCATCCACGACACTAACGTGGATTCCTACTACTATCCTGACTCTCTCAACGTCTACGTTTGTTAACTCTCTATGGACATCGTTGTGGTGGTGCTGACGAAGTCGCCCCACTGTTACTGGATAAGAACACTCGACGGCGACGTTGGAACAATCGTCAGTAGTGAGAACTATGGCGAACATCGTCTCTGGGGATCACTGCTACTAGGCCTATCACCTTTGAACTCTGGGATAGGTCCCACGGGTGTGGATGTTTTCTAGCCGGTGGATGCCAAAACGGGTGAAAAGGGAGCCTCAATCCAAGCCTGAAGACTCCCATAAACGTGGATGTCAGAACATCACTAAAACGTATATGCACTCCAACTTGCTCGGTATAAACTGAAAAGAAGGTCGCTGGGTCAATCTGCCAGCCCCGATCATCGTAAAACTCAAACTCAAGGGTGCCCATGACCGGGACCCTTGAAGGCCCCGTCATCCACGGATCACTGCTGAAAGGCATCCTGAGTAACTGGCTCTGCTCCACGATCGAAAATGAAACATACAGAGTAAGGGATAGGGAGATAAGAAATTATTCTATCATCGCACACGGAAAAGGAATACATAGCATAAAATACAATAAAGGAACAATGTGACCATGTGTGCAACAATAGTGACATTTAACATTGGTTCTAACTTGTTTACTTGAGGAAACAAAGCGAGTTTTAGAAGATTCTCTTTTATGATTTGGATTATACCAAAGTCCGGTTTTAACATGTGGCATTGATTGATAACCAAGTAAGACATTCAAGTTCCTCCTACCATTTGTGAATTTTGCAAGAGAGTTCTTTAAATCATAATTTTCTTTTTCAAGTCTCTTGCAACTTTCACACTTGGAAGTGTTAGGTGTATCAATTATAGAACTAGCATATTTCATGGTTAGAGTATTAATTTCTAATTTTAAGTCATCTATCTCCTTAGTTAATTTTATTTTTTCATTTTCATGCATTGAGATTATTGACTTTTGTTTGGTGACCTTTCTAGCAAGTCCTATGGATTCCTCATGCAATTCTTCAAAGGCTAATTGTAATTCATCATAATTGAAAGACAATTCAAGTTCATCATTAATTACCTCTTGGTCGTCTTTTTGACTAGCCATCAAACAAAGATTTGAGACTTCATCTTCCTTGCTCTCATCACTTGATGAACTAATATCGTTGACCTCCCATGCAATGTATACCATTATCCCATTCTTTTCCTTCTTAGGCCTCTTGTCACTTTTATCTTTCTTTTGGAGAGTTGGACATTCAAACTTTATGTGGCCGGATTTCCCACACTCATAGCATAAGGGAGTTGGTGAGATTGCATCTTTCTTTGTATGCTTCTTGGAATTGTTGAACTCATTCCAATTGCTTTTGTTTTTGAGAAACTTCCCAAATCTCCTTACTAGTAGATTGATTTGCTTATCCTCTTGGTCTCCATCATTGGTGTCATTGCTCTCTTTGTCACTATCTTCTTTCTTGGAGGAGGAAGCCATAGGTGATATTCCTTTGCTCTTCTTATCTGATTCTTCATTCTCCTTAAGCCTTGTTAGCTCCAATTTATGTTCCTTGATCTTTCCAAACAAGGTTGCTAGAGACATAGTTGAGAGGTCCTTTGACTCCATGATGGTCATTACCTTTGGTTGCCATTCCTGATTAAGACATATTAGCACCTTAGTAACAAGATCCTCATTAGTTAAAGTTTTATCAAATGCAAGCAATTGATTAACAATAACATGGAAACGATTTTTCACATCATTTATGGATTCACAGTGTTTCATTATAAACAACTCATATTGATGCATCAAAGTGTTAATCTTAGATCTTATCACCTCACTTGTTCCTTCATGGGTCACTTGTAAAGTGTCCCAAATCTTTTTTGCATTCTTGCAATTTGAGATTCGAAAGAACTCATCAATTGATAAAGCAGTGGTGAGGATATTCTTATCTTCAAAGTCAAGTTGGACTTTCTGCTTTTCTTCTTTAGTCCATAGATTTTTGGGTTTTTCTTTCTCTTCATCTCCAACACCATGTTTGTGAATGAAGGGACCTTTTTCAATGATTTCCCATAAATCTATGCCAATCCCTCAATAAAAATTTTCATTCTTGCTTTCCAATAAGGATAGCCCTCACCATCAAAAATTGGAGGAGAAGTGATAGAAATGTGTTTATGTTTCCTACTTGATTCAGGTGCCATTTTCGGGAAAAAAATTTCTTGAAAGCTATTAAGCCTTAATCAAGACCCTAGCTTTAGATACCAATTGTTGAAATAAAATGGCACCTCAAGGAGGGGGGTGAATTGAGGCTATGAAACTTTCTTTGAAAAACTTGCTTTCTTTAAAAAGATTGTTCAAGAAAAAGAATTTTTCTATGCAAAGAAAGAGAGTAGAAAGATATAACAATTATAAACCAATAACAACTATTCAAAAGCAATAACACATTTCAAAACAATTTGCATAAACAACATAGAATAATAGTTTGCAAGAAATTAAATGAGATTAAAGGAGGAAGAAGATCACACACTCAATTTCGCTGGTTCGATCAAAACCTTAGTGATCTACATCCAGCTCTCAAGAAACCTTGAGAGAATTTACTATCTTGAAAATTTTTCTTTACAAGATTATAATGATCAAAATCAAAGGATACCACACCTTTACCTTGATTACTTTGAGATACCTCACTCAAAGCAATCCTTACCTCTAAGGATACCTCACGTTAGCCTTGACTTGGATGCCCCACCAAATCAATATATCAACCACAAATTGTAACACCCTGCTTTTTCGTAAGTGCTTTTATAAAGCTTGTTTGTTTGCTTAAGCTGATTTTGTTAAGATAGAATTGTTGGTTGAGGGCTTAGTGGGATTTTTAGCTTAAAAGTCCCTCTCTAGTACATAAGCACGCCCGTGCTCATTAGCCAGCACGCCCATGCTTAAATTCAGAAGCATGTTTCAGATTTTAAGTTGAGCACGCCCGTGCTCAGCAGTGAGCACGCCTATGCTCAATGTGCTGATCGTGTCTTGGTGACGCTAAGTTGAGCAAGACCGTGCTCAGGTCCAGGCTATATATTTTTGCACAGAGACCGAAGGTTTTACGAGAAACCCTATTTTTAGTAGCAGCAACCACCATATTGCAGCTACTTGTGCTTTTCTCCCTAATTCCTCTTTATCCATTGCTACGGTGGAGTTTTGGAAACCTTTTGGGAAGCTTGGTCTATCTGTGTCAGTTTTAGAGGTAAAGTTTCTCTCCCTAGTGTTTTCCTTTTCATGATTTTGAATCGGGAACTAATAATTTGTGTTTATGATTGTTCCAAGGCTTAGATTCGTTTTGAGCCACTAGAAGGGAAGGAACCAGTTGCTGTTAGGACTGTTGTTAGAGCTACCTTCAATCCAGGTATGGGGAGAAGGGTAGTGTACTCATAGGCAATGGGGGTAGTGTAAGGTAAAGGGGTTCCACATGACCCCGGTGTGGTTGTATGCGTGTTTGTTATATGGTGTTTAATCTATGATAATACGTCTCTGGTTGTTTTAGTGTTATATGCTTCATGCACATGATGGTTGCCTATGAATATGATGCTATATTGAATGTTGATAAATTGATGTTGGATGAGATGATGTTTGTTGATGTTAATGTTGAAGTTTTAATGATGATGGTCACGTTGATAAAATACTTAATAGATTAGGCTCATAAAGTGATTTAGAACCTTCGGGATTTAATCCAGGAAAATTGGTTAAAATTGATGTTTGTTCTCTGCCCAGAATAGTACTGTCATGCATTGAGCACGACCGTGCTGAATAGGGAGCATGCCCGTGCTCCTAGTTTGAATTCTGGAAAATGGCCGCGCATTAAGCACGGCCGTACAGCAGAGGAGCACGACCTTGCAGCTGAGCACGACCGTGCCGAATAGGAAGCACGACCGTGCTCCACTTAAGCGGCAGCGCGCCCTCCAGGTGTTAAGCACGCCCGTGCTGGGGTTTAAGCACGACCGTGCTCACCCTTCCTGGACTAAAACAGAATTAAAGGACTTTAAGGGGTTTCAAACCCCATTTTCCCATTGATGATAAGTTGACAAAGCTAATCAAAGATAAAGTTTAGATAATTCGGTTATAATTAATAAAGATGATTAAGCTAATAAGATGTTAAGTCGGTATCCGTCGGGTTACCGCACATGGATAAGTTGTACCTTGGTGCTTATTGGCTAAGGAGGTCTTGACCCCACGGTTTGGGTCTAAGGTGTTGTTGATGTTGAAGTCTTGGGTGCTTATTGACCCAAGCATGTTGAGTTGAACCTTGGTGCTTATTGGCCAAGGGAGTCTTGACCCCGCGGTTTGGGTCTACGGTTACGTTGATGTTGATGTTGAAGTCTTGGGAGCTTCATGGCCCGAGCAAGGAGGTGGTTGAGATTGTTTGTTGTTATGACATTTGCATAGAGCATTGGAGTTGTTGGTTGATGGGGGAGCTTCGACATAGGGAGATCGCCCAAGAGTACGGTGATCTGGCCATCCACGGTAGGTCACCCAATGGTTTGGTGACCGCGGCCCCCCATGAAGAGGCATCCACGGTTTGATGCTTTGGCTATCCATGGGGTTCACCCAAGGTTTGGTGAACTACCGGTGTTGGTGCTTCTATGGCCAATACGGATATGTAACTCCAAAGTTTTTCATCCTGAGTTAGTTTGGATCCACATGCATAATTGGAGTAGCAGAGTAGATGTTGCATTGCACTGCATAGCATACTTGATGTTGATGTTGTTGATGTATGTTTGTACATGTTGTTGATGTATGATTATGTTGATTCCATGCTTGTATGTTTTACTTTACTTCCTATCTCCTTGCTGAATATGTTTACATGATTCTTACTCCCCGTTATTTGTTTGTGTTTGGCCTGATCGGCATTTTGCAGAGGATGACAAGCAGCCTGGAGAGGAGTGACTCTGAGGAACCACCGCTCATAGTTGGGGCCTTTCGCTTTGTTTAGTTAGTCTTGTTTAGTTGTATTCCGAGGACTTTATTCCGGAACGGTTATACCAGCTCTGTTGTGACATCGGTTTGTTGTTTCAAAAACTGGTTTATAATTTCCGCGTTTTGTGAACTGGTTCATGTGGGACTTTTCTACCCATGGACAATTATTTTATTTTTATCCAGTAAATGCATGTTTTATTTTAATTGTTTTTATATTAAATGTCTTATAACATGTATGGGTAGAAGGGTGTCACACAAATCTCTAAGGATACCTCACCTTAGCTTGATTTGGATGCCCCACCAAATCAATACACCAACTTCAAATCTCTAAGGATACCTCACCTTAGCTTGTTTGGATGCCTCACCAAACCAATACAGCAGCTACACTATTGCTATTACAAATGAATCTAAAAGAATATAGCACTATTGCTTAGTGCACTTTGAATTACAAAGAAAAACTATAATTGCCTCAAGAAGAATGGAACATTAAAGCTCTAGTGTATTTTTTGGAGTATTTTGGCAGAGTAATGTTAGCTAACAACTTGTTAATTTTCTTGCCAAATTAACCCCTATTTATAGAGAAAAAGTTTAGAAGAGAATTTGAAAGTTTGAAGAATTTTTGTTCTGTTTTTCATGAAGTAGTCAACTAATTAATAGGAGTAGTCAACTACTTGAGTCAAACAGAGACAAGATTCAAGATTTTTGGTGAGTAGTCGACTACTTAACTGAAGTAGTCAACTACTTTGATTCAAACACGCTTTTGGAATTGTGAAGAACAAAGTAATTGACTGCTTAACTCAAGTAGTCGACTACTTGCCTTTTTCACATAAAAATTATTATTTTTTCTTTATAAAGGCAAGTCCAGAAACTTATTCTTGACATCTTGAATCAAAGTAATATTAACTTCTAAACATTTTGAATTAAAAACACTTATTAAAACACTAAAGCTATATTTCATTCTTAAGGCAATTTTACAAAACTATTCCTTAAACTTTATGAAAGCCTTCAACTTGGAGTTCATTCCTTGATGTATTTGGAGATCATCATCAAAACCACATAGTCAACTTCAGTCTCCCCCTCTTGAGGTACCGTTTTATTTCAACAATTGGACATATATCATATAAACTGTTTGAACATTCAATCATCCCAATGAAAACATCCATAACAACAAACTAACATTAAACATGATAATAGGAGGTGATAAGTTCATATAGCAAAGATAAAGTCCAAAATAGGAAAACGGTCCAATGAACATAGTCCTAGTTATAATAAACATAGATCAACCAGGATAAAACAAACTAGTGAACATAGTCCTAGTGCATGGAGACTAAATAAAAGTCCTAGCACTCCTACTCTTCATCATCTTCATTATCTGAATACTCAAGCACAAGAAGTATCACCAGACTGGATAGGCTAGTTTCAATGTTATGAACCCGAATATTCAAATTTTACAGCTGCTGGGCCACAAACATCTGAAAAGGATCAGTGAACCGAGGTACTGCAGATGAACTAGAAGATGGACCAGCTGAAGGAGTAGGAGGAATCGAAGAACCATGAAGCTGTTGCACAAAAGCAACGATAGAAGCATCATCCATCCGGACAGGAGAAGGAGGTATAACAGCTCCATAACACCAAGCACCCTTAACTTTCTTAATACCCATCTGTGCAATAATTTCTTTGCCAATATTATGATTATTATCTAATCTAGTGGTAATAATAGGCTCAGCAAAATCAAAGTGATTAAAAAATCGAGTAATCATAATGGCATAGGGTATTGGGTCATTATTTTTCCTCTTACAGTGCAAAAGACGCTCAGTGATGAACCAAGGACAATTAACACGCAATCTGTGATGTAACACCCACATCAGAATAATATCATACTCTATTATGGTTGCGTAATTACCTCCTCGGACGTTAAGCATACGAGCAATGACGTAATGAAGCAAACGTCCCTCCATATTTAACAGACCAGTCTTAACTTTAGGACCAGGAATCACCGCAGGATTTTTGAGATAATGACGCAATATGTCAGCCCTATTATAGTCTGGAAAACAATCGGGATCAGTTAACTTCAGCTTACGACCTTGATGCTCAAGTCCAGTTACCTCAAGCCAAGCAGCAGGAGTGAAGGTTATCTCACGGTTAGCCAAGGTACTATACAACAATCCACCAGTTGGGACCTTCATCTTGCAAACAAAAGCTCAGGCTAAGTCGGGACTAAAACTGTTATTCAACTCCACAAACTGTCTCAGTCCTTGAGCTTCAAGCAGCTCATGAAAATGGAAGCCTTCGGTTGTGAAGTACTAGCAGCTCATCCTGCGTAATCTAAAAACTGTGCGAAATGCATCATACTCAGCCCCATCTGCAAACTAGCGAGTGATATCCATTTAAGCAACAATATTCTCTCTGGCGGCAGCATCTGCAGCAAGGTGAGGATGATCATCATGTGGTTCTTCAGTTTGACTGACTGCGCGTTCCTTCGAAGTAATGTCCCTTGTGCGCGAAGTGCCTTCGATGGTAGGAACAATATTTGAGCAAGAAGAACAACAAGAAGGAAAAGAACCAAGTACAGAGAATCACAAATGGCAGAGATGGGTGGATAAGAAAGCCAATAAGTAGAGGACCCAGATGAACAACAAGAAGGAAAAGAAAGGGAAAAGGACATACATTGCATGGGAGGACAACGACATTAGTTCATCAAGTGATGAGAGCAAGGAAGATGAAGTCTCAAATCTTTGCTTGATGGCTAGTCAAAAACATGACCAAGAGGTAAATGATGATGAACTTGCATTGTCTTTCAATTATGATGAATTGCAATTAGCTTTTGAAGAATTGAATGAGGAATCTATAGGACTTGCTAGAAAGGTAACCAAACAAAAGTCAATCATCTCAATGCATGAAAATGATAAAATAAAATAAACTAAGGAGATAAATGACTTAAAACTAGAAATCAATACTATGACCATGAAATATACTAGTTCTACAAATGATATACCTAGCACTTCCAAATGTGAAAGTAGTAAGAGACTTGAAAAATTAAATTTTGATTCAAAGAACTCTCTTGCAAAATTCACAAATGGTAGGAGAAACATGAATGCCTTACTTGGTTATCAATTAATGCCTCATGTGAAAACCGGTTTAGGTTATAATTCATATGATAAGAAAAAAACACATTCAACAATATTTGTAGCATCTAGTAAAAATGCTAGAAATAAAGTAATATGTCATTATTGTTGTAGACATGGTCACATTTCTCCTAAATGCTATATTAAAAGAATTGGTCTTGAAAAAGTAAAATTAATGTGGGTTCCTAAAAATATGGTACCCGGGACTAATATTCAAAGACCCAATCAAGATTGGGTACCTAAGATCTAAACTTGCTTTGTAGAATTGCTTGAGGACCCATGGAAAGGAATGGTATCTTGATAGTGGGTGCTCCAAGCATATGACGGGAAACATCTCAAAGTTCATTCATCTCCCCCCAACGCAAGGTGGCCATGTAACATATGGTGATAACAATAAAGGTAAAATTCTTGGTATTGGTAAGATAGGAAATGAGTCTACTACCATTGAAAATGTTCTTTAGTAGATGGTTTAAAGCAAAATTTACTTAGCATAAGCCAACTTTGTGATAAAGGTTATAGGGTTATATTTGATAATAAATGTTGCATGATATGTTTTTCTAGGATCTAAAAATTTATTATTATTTTTTTAGAATCTTGGAAGAAGTAGTCTTAACCTCAAACATTCAAATTGAAATTGCCTACACATGCTTTTGGAATCTATTATGGCTTGATGGTGTATACTTTCTAATACCATCATTTGGACCTATGCTTATTATGATGCTTTATCTACTTGCTCTACTTATTATTGGTGCTATATGTGTATGCCTATTATATGTTGTGGATGACATTTTTCCCCCATATTTTTTTACTATTAAATTTTTTTTATGGCATGTTTTATAGACCTATGCTTTTTATCATGTTTTATCTTGCATTACTATTTGGTCCTATATGTGCATGTCTGTTATTTTATGTGGATGACAACTTTCCTTTATATACATTTTAATATTTTTATGGCATTATGATAATGCCAAAGGGGGGGAAAGCTTGGTTGTTCTGTTTGTGTAGGAAATTCACATTTTAAGGGGGGAAACATATTGAGGGGGAGAACTTTCCTCAAAACAAACCAATCTTGATCTTTCACAAAAATTTTCATCAAAATCCATACTTGTCTTGTACTATGAAATTATGAAGGAAATGTGCTATTAAAGAAATGTTTTGTCATCATCAAAAAGGGGGAGATTATAGATGTTGATATTCCAAACGCGCCAAAGCTACTTAACAAGGAGTTCTGATGATAAGCACCAAAGTTCCATTTCCATATTTTGAAGACTTGTAATAATTTTAGAATTTTGATGCATGATGGAAAATAATTTATTAAAAGGTTTTAAAACATCAAAATGATTTGAAAAATATAGAGAATGCTTAAAATTAAATGGAATATTTTTTGCAAAGACTTTGGAACAAAAAACATGATTTTTCAATAAGTAATCGATAACTTTTGGGAGTCATCGATTACCACGTGTGTTCTTTGCAATCTTGATTTTCTAGCATAAAGTAATTGATTACTTTTGAAAGTAATTGATTACTTTTGGGTTGTTATAGAAAAGTAATCGATTACTTTTGGTGTGACAGAAAACTAATTTTTTTTCATTTCATTCTATATATAAAGGAAACTTTTAGAAAAGCTAACATACAAAAATTTTTATAATTGTTGAACTGTTATGCTGTCATTTTGATTACTGGAGCCTTCTGCTTCTACATTCTAATTCTTTATCGTTCATGCTTTTTAGAAGTGATGCATCTTTAATGTGTAATAGTCTTGATAGCATTATTTGATTTGATATTGTTGTTTTTAGAATTGGGTGGGGTATCCCAATTTGTATCTAAGGTGGGGTATCCTTAGGTGATTAATTTCTTGAGTGGGGAATCTCAAGTTAGGATAAAGGTGGGAAATCCTTTATGTTTGTATACTTGTAAAAAATTGTGTAATTTTTTAAAGTATAGTGGTGATACTCAAGTTAACGCTTGAGGACTGAATGTGGAACACTCAGGTTGTGTTCGAGCCAGTATAAATTGATTGTGTGATTCCTCTTTCCTTTATCTCTTGATTTTTGGTTATTAACATTGAAATTGGATATATTGCTTTATGGTATTGGAAATATTGGTAACATTTTGCATATTGCTCAAGTTACTTTAATTTCTTGAATTGTGGTTATATTACTTGCAAAATTCTTATATTGCTCTTTATTTCTTATTTTTCTCTCTTTACTTTTGATCTATTTCTTGCATCATTAAAGAGAGACAGAAGTTTTTTTTTTTTAAGAAATCAAGATTTTCAAAAGAATTTTGTAAAACCTCAATTCACCCCCCTCTTAAGGTGCCTTTTATTTCAACAAATTATGTGCTCCTCTAAGTGAAGGTGGCCTTGGTTTGAGGTCTATAAGATCCATCAATGAGGCTTCAATGCTTAAGCTCACCTGGGAATTGCTTTCTTATACTGAACAGTGGGCAGCTTTTCTCAAAGTCAAATTTCTGAAGCACCAAAAGCCTGCATCTTATCATGTTAAGTCCTCCATTTGGTCTGCTTTGAAGAATTGGTTTTCAGTGGTGAAGGATAACATTTTCTAGGTTATTGGAGATGGTTTTTCAGTTAAGTTCTGGATTGATTCATTGAATATTTTACCAATATGCATAATTTACTTGGTGCAGATGTGAAGGATTTCATTCTGGAAGGTCAGTGAAGCTTTCCATCCTCTTTTCTAAATTTGTTCCCTCAGGTTGTGCAGGAGATTAGAGACACTTATCTTCCTATTCAGCCTTGTAGGGACAAACTTGTTTGGACTACTTCTGTCTCTGTGACACCCTAATCTCGGGTCATCACATGGTTACCCGTTTGCGGAAAATAAAATCATAAATTCGCTGGTTGCTTTCGGAAAATAAAGTTTTCTCGACGTTTGTCTTAAACAAAATGTGGTGATAAATTTTTTTTTTCTTTTCAACATCGTCGCAACAACGTTCACATAATCACACTTAGATATATCAAAATATATATGTAAGTCATACAACCATATTGCATTATATGTTTCACACTTAAACATTTATAATGAAACGAGTATTCCCAAAATATAACTTAACGTAAACCTAAGCTGGTCAAACACTACGACAAAAAGAATGCAGCATCAGCATGCCCCGTACTAAACATTCTTCTTCTTGTAGACGCCATAGTCCTTAAGAGGTTCATCTGAATTCCACCACATAGAACCCAGAAAAGAAACCACAAATAAAACATGCAAGAGTGAGAAACCGACATATGGACATAACGCGATAGCCACATGCACGACACAACAAAAAAACACATATACGTACCCATTTCATAAACATTAACATCAAAGCATAATGGGTTTCACACCCCAAACAACATCTTTTGAAAATATGCATGAACACTTCATATACATCATCTAACGTTTTCACCTAATCTCATGAGATATCCCGACCTCGTGTTTGAGTTGATCAGACTCCCGGCACGTAGCCACAGACATATAGTCACAGGCCCACGTCCGAAACCCATCGCACACTGTCCAACATCGTGGCACAGTGATAACATCGTGAATGGGGTTCCATTGTCCGTCCGGCACAATGAAAACTTCGTGGCATGAAATACCTGACGCCGCAAGGTAATCATATATCGTATTGTGGCACGTCTGCCAAATGCATGCTCGAAAACATATTTCTTTCAACACTGCTCTTTGTGTTATATCTTTCCTTGGCAAAGCTCAACAGCTTTAGACCAAATATCGTTTTAACATCTTTAAAATCATTCATTGACAACACAGGACCTCAAAGTCCGAGTGCTCAATCACGAAACCCTAGACCGATGCATCCGGCTTAGGTTCGTGGTAACAGAAAACATCTCAAAATGTTTTATCTCTTTTAGGTAGCTATCCAGTCTACCATACACCGAACCTTAATATCCCGACGTCTCGGTTATTAAGTTCAAATCTTTTAATATATCATCCAAGTCAAAACTTGATTTCGGAAAACACATTAAGTGGGAAGATTTCTATCATAAAAACACCGGTTACCGAAAAACATCATTTTCATAAAAGAGGGTCACAGAGATTTGGAGTTCATCAAAAATAGACGTTGCCATTTCTAAAATACTTGCCGTTGTCGGTTTTCCAAATTGTCGTCGTTAAGTCCTTTTAAAGTATTTTAAGGTAAAACTTAGCTGTTTCCGCGTAAACAATTTTCTAAATTCACGGTTGAGTTATTTTCGCATATTAATTTCACAAAATATCTTTTTATAATATTGCGGAATATCTTATGTAAAAATTAGCAGTAGTAAAATATTTTCACGGTTGCGTCCTCTCTACGACCCATAAATCACTTTTTTATAAATAAATCATTAAAATAATAAGATTTCTCAAATACTTATTATTTCTCCCAAATAATATTTTCCACAAACATTATATCCCAATATTTCCCATAAAACATTGAATATAATATACACAGCTTATTAAGGCTTTTATCTCATTAATCGGTTGTGCACTGACCACTGTCAGGCCTCACAAACAACATTCAACATCATCATCATAATTACAAATCATGCATCACAGCAATATAATATACAACTGCAGATAATTAAATCAATTAAAAGTATATAAACAACCGAAACACAGATAAACCACTTACAGCTATAAACACATAGCTCAGTAAAATAAATTAGAAAAACACCACAGCCACATAGATAAACATATATGGACCACAAACAAAGTACACATGGCCATCCGAATGATCCCTCAAGTAACCCCTCTTACCTCTCGGAGATTCACAGCAAGTTGAATTTAATTCGTCGGAAGCCGGAAACTCACGTACACCGCTTTCTACTTAACCTTCAACAATACAACCAAACGACCACATAAATAAACAATCACAAACATCAAAATCCTCCTATGTTGGTCACGGCCTCATAGGGTTTAAGGACTAAACAAACTCTAAAATTGTTTAAGTCATGGATTAATAATTCTAATATACTTAAGGAAATGGATTAGGGCTAAACAACAAAGTTAAGAATCAAAACCATCCTAACCCTCTAAATGGTAGATTCGGCCAAGATGGGTTTCAAGGGAAGAAATTTTTTGATCATCACATGCTCTTAGATCTAGACAATATACATGATTATAAGAACATAGGAAGTGGTTTCAACATCATAGGATTTTTCTAGAATTAGTTATGGATTTTCAAAGTTCTAGGTCTAGAAATGGGAAAATATGATTCATGGCATAAACATGAGAAACAATTGAATATGAAAGCTTAGATGATCAAGGAGTTGAGCTTTTACCTCTTGAAGATTAAAGAAATGAAGAAAATGATCAACCAACACTTATATAAAATCTGGACAGTTTGAGGGTGTGTTGGTTTTTTGAGTATATCTCATGATATACTCATCCAAAAATTATAAACTTTGGCTTATTGGAAATATAAGAAGAAAAGGAACAACTTTTATGTTTAAGGTTTCATTTGGTTCGGATCATAACATGGGTAAACATAGGCTTCTTTCTGCTGTCTCGCATGGATCTGAGGATTCTGGGCAGTTTCTGTATTTTGGTCATAACTCTCAATATACTCATCCGTTTTTTATGATCTTTAGCTCGTTGGAAAGACGAGAGAAATAGAAACAACTTCCATGTTGAGAGTTTTCCGAGTTTCAGAAAGGAAGATGGTCATAAATTCGGTGCAAGTTCGGTCAGTTTAGGACATCCATAATCATTTTCATGAAAAATGAACAAAAGTTCATCCCCCCACATGAACATAGGAAGGAAGATTTTGTTTTCAACAATCTCTTGGATTATGATAGCAAGAATTATTATAAGCACATAGAAATTGGTTTCACTATTTTAGGATTTTTCTATGATTTATGGTGATTTTTCAAAGTTCTAGATCTAGAAACTTAAAAGTGATGAACATAGATGAAATAGACTTTGAATCATGAAACTTATTGAAGAACATAGGCATGATTAGGAAAGGAGAATAGGATTCACCTCTTGAAGATTAAAAACAAGTGAAGATCCAAGGACTTGCTTCACAAAATGATGATATGAACTTAGAACTTTTGGGTGTTTTTGTGTAAAATGTGAAATAGGCAAGTAATGAAGTGAGAGTATGGCTTCTATAGAGTGTGGGCTGCGCCACTTTTGAAGGATTAAGTGGAAAGGAGGTGGCTTCTTCAAGGACTTAGGTGCAAATAACTCCTAGGGACCATTTTGCAAAATTCCAAAAGTATAGGGACTAGTTTGCAATTTCCTAATAGTTTGTAATTATGACCATGTGCAACACTTAATGTGTTCACATTGTGACTCACCATGTGAGTCATCTTGTGTGAGTCGCCGATATTATCCGTTAGCGGTTCCCGGAAATCCCGTAATCTGCTCCGCCGTTTACTCGATCGAGTATTATGCCCGTAAAACTTAAATTATGTCACTGTACATGAAATAATTCTAAAAACACACCATCATAGGAAATAAAATAAAAACCTTAAGTTTTTCGTTCACGAATTAAAATTAGGTCTTCTGATCAGTATAAATATACTGTTAGTGAAATTCGCGAGCCGGGATTCGCCTGACTTTCAAACCTAAATTTTAATCGTAGCTTCCTACGTTCAAGTAGGATTGAGTGATGAACTCCGTTTATTTAAAATAATTTTCTAACACTCATATAAAAATATAAACATAATCGTCCGCATTTCGATTATTTTGAAACAGTGAAAATCAGGGTGTTACAGTCTCAAGTGCTTTATCCTTTAAAGAAGCTTTCCTGTTTCTGAATCCTTCTAACAATGTGGTTCCTTTTTTCAAACTGGTTTGGAGTAAGGTTGTTCCTCCATCTAGGTCTTTCCTGGTTTGGAGGATCTTCCATTGCAAAATGCCTACTGATGATAACTTAAAGCTTATTGGTCAAGTTATTGTTTCAATGTGTTGCCTTTGTGGTGAAGCTAAAGAGAGTTTTGCTCATCTTTTCCTTCATTGTAAGTTTATGAAGCAGCTTTGGCTCTAGTTGGCTTCTGTTCTAAACCATGCAGTGGATAGCTCTTCCTTTGTTTCTTTTTTTTACATCTGCAATTTAAATTGGAGCCCTCAACTTCAGGACTTGGTTATTTCAGCAGTTATCCATGTCATTTGGATTGTTTGGCAATGTAGAAATAGATGCAGGATTGATAATGCTCGTGTGAATCTCATGCAGGCCACGAGTTTAGTTGTTTCTGCTATCTCTTTATCTGGCAATCTATCATCAGGCCATATGTCTAATTCAATGGAAGAATTCTCTGTTCTGAAATATTTCAGATTGGTTGGTCATCCTTCAAAGGCTCCTAGCATAAAGCAAGTGGATTGGCATCCTCCCCCTTGTAATTGGGTGAAATGTAACATTAATGGTGCTGCTTGGGGCAATCCTGGTGCAGCAGCATGTGGTGGCATCTTCCGGGGCTTTCATGCAGCAGTTTTAGGCTGCTTTGCTTGCAACCTTGGTGTGAACTCTTCTCTGTTTGCTGAACCAAGTGTTGCTATCTTTGCCATTGAATTAGCAAGCAAGAATGGCTGGAGGAACTTATGGATTGGATGATTCAGTTTTAGTTGTCAAGACTTTTAACTCTAAGGGTGTCATTCCATGTAAATTACAAACTAGATGGTAGAACACTATGCAGGATGAGAGTATTAATGTTCAAGTCACTCATATTTTTAGAGAGGGTAACTCTTGTGCTGATAAGTTGGCCAATTATGGTATTAATCAACCTGGTTTTGTTTAGTGGGATTTAATCATTGATTTTATTAGGGAGGATTTTGGTAGGAATAGACTTGGCCTACCTAATTATAGATTGAAGTGATTGTTGTTTCTTTGCATGGGCTTTGGTTTATGTCCCCTCATGTTTTTGTTTTGTTTTCTTCTTTTTTATATTAATAAATCGGTAGTGTGCTGCAAATGATTGGTGTGGATTGTGGTGTCAACCTAGTTGGGATGACAATTCGCATTATGATGCTTTTGCATGCTACTTTATACAAAAAATAAAATATGTATAATATGGTTTCTAGAGTTTTATTCACTGATTAATTTGTGTGATTCTAAATATTTATATATAAGTAAACTTTGATATATGATAATACTAACGGTGCAATTAGTAAGGATTCAATGGTTATAACCTTTAGTCTTTTGTAACTGTTGCACTTATTTGGATTTAGTGGTTATAACATTTAGGATACTTTATTCTTTTGTAACTATTATACTTATTTTCTAACCATTGTACATGATGGTGTATTATATTGACAGGTGCAATCACTCTCCTTATTGATATTTGGAGTCCTATACAAGGACATGGGCTTCCATTGAGAAATTGGAGAAAGTTAGATTTAGTTTGGTTCTACACTTCTTTTCTTAGTCTCTAACTCCCTCTCTCTATTTCCTATGTTTTTAAAGATAAATCAAGTCTCTAGATTATCTACTATATTGTTTTCTTTGGATAACAAAATTTTGTAAATCGTGTTTATTCATTAACAATTTAATTAAATGAGATTGAAACACATGTTAATGTAAAACAGAAATTTGTTATGTGCATGTAAACCAAAAGTTCAATATATTGTTGTAAACTAGAAGTTTACGGATCACAATAAATATGTTGTTTGGCATGATCGGTTGGGCCATCCCGGGTCTATAATGATGCAGAAAAAAAAAATATAATTGAAAATCATGTAAACATCCATTGAAGAGTCAGGAGATTCTTCAATCCAATATGTAGTACTTGTTCCCAAGGGAAGGTGATAATTTGGCAATCACCAACCAAAAAAAAAATAATTACGAGTGAATTTATCATTTTTTAAAGCATATACAAAATGATATTAGCGAACCAGTACACTCTGCTCATGGACCATTTAGATATTTTATGGTTTTAAATAATGCATCAACTAGATGGTCACATGTTTGCAACTCGTAACCAGAAGTTTGCGAGATTGCTTGCTCAACTATTTCGACTAAGAGCTCATTTTCTCGATTATCCATATCAGAAAATATTCCTTGATAATGTTGGTGAATTTATATCTCAGGCCTTTAATGTGTATTGTATGCATATTGAAGTTGATATTGAACATCCTATAGCACATGTTCATACAATGAACTTGCGTTGATTGTAAGACAATTACTTATGAGATCAAAACTTCCAATTTATACTTGGGGATGTACAATCTTACATGTTGCGGCTTTGATTCGCATTAAGCCAACAAGTTATCACAAGTCCTCCCCTTTACAATTGGTTTATGCTAAGGAATCTAATATTTCCCATCTATGAATTTTTGGATAAGCTGTAAATGTTCCAATTGCTCCACCACAACGCACTAACATGAGTCCTTAAAGAAGGTAGGAGTATATGATTGATATAAATCTCCGTCTATAGTAAAATATTTGGACAATCAATATGAGAATTATTTATGGCTTAGTTTGACGATTGTCATTTTAATGAATCAATTTTCCCAATATTAGGGGGAGGGGATACGCAGTAGGAAAAGGAGATTAGTTGGAATGAGTTATCATTTTTAATCTTGATCCTCGTACAAAACAATATGAACCAAAAGTTCAAAAGATAATTCATTGGCTATACCAGCTGCTAATGCTCCAATTAAAATTGATGTCCCTGTTGGACAGTGTAATATTGTAAATGAACCAAAAGCATGAAGCGTGGCAGACTCGTCGATTCCAAAGATAAAAATCCTCAAACAAAAAAAGGAGGTAAAAAGTAAGATGGCCAAATTGAGGATTTCAGAACTCCCGAAGAATCCCCAAACATAATTAATTTTTCAGTTCCAGCAGAAAGTCAGATACCTGAAATTTGTGAAAATAAAGAGATCACAATAAATTATGTCAGGAATGGAATACGATGGAACCAAAAATGAAGTCAGTGTTGACGATGTTTTTGCATATAATATAGTGCTAAATGAAATAAATGATAAAGAGGATCACAAACCAAAGTCTATTAAGGATTATAGACAAAGAAATATTTGGCCAAAATTGGAAAGATGCAATTCCGGTGGAATTAAAATTGCTTGTCAAGCGAAAAGCTTTTGGACCTGTAGTTTGTACACCTGAAGTTGTAAATCTAGTTGATCAATACAATTGAGTTTTTGTGTGAAATCAAACTGTCAAAGGTGAAATTGTGAGAAACAAAGCACGACTTATTTCTCAAGGGTTTTCGCAAAATATCTTACATTGATTTTGAAGAGATATATGCACTTGTGGTAGATGCAAGTACTTTTTGATACTTAATCAGTCTGGTAGAAGATGAAGGACTCAATTTACATTTGATAGATATTGTCTCAACCTATTTGTATGGATCACTTGATAATGACATTTATATGAAACTCCCCAAAGGATTCAAGGTGCCGAAAGCATATCCTTGAAGGATTCAAGATGCATAAAGCATATCCCTGAAGGACTTTGAACAATAGTTCAAGTCTTAGAAAGATGCACTCTTTCAAATTGCGCAATTTGAGGATTTTGAACAATAGTTCAAGTCTTAGAAGTTGTTTGAATGGACTTGAAGTCCAAAATCTACAGAATAGAAAATATATTCATGTATATAGTTATTATTACATCTTATGGTTGAGTCGAGAGTAATATCTACATGCAAAATCCTGGAAGGATATATATTTGGATTTATAGTTTATATGCATGATGTTTTTCAGGCAATGGTAGATAAATTTATTTCAATTTCTTAACAAGTTTTTTATTTTCTTAGATATCTATGTGAAGAAATTTTGTAAATGTGTTTGATATAGTCACTATGATTTTATCTCGACCTGTAGATCGAGCATTTAGCAAGGTGAATTTTTGTCTAACAAGTGATACAAAAGTAGTTCTTAAGTGTCTCATGATAGATTATATCTATTGAGTACACTACTATAGTTCGGTAGCTGGATGTGAAGAAGATAACGAATATATTGGTCTTGAAGACCTTACCTTATTGTTAGAGAAGCACGTGTACATATTGCTAAATTTTACATGACTTGATATAATAAGTTTTCATGTAGCTTATTGCCAATTAATCTTGCAAATGTAAGAGGTATTTCTCTCATCCAGATGAAGTCGATGAAGTCTTTTTAATATTTCTTGTTAAAGTTATGATTCATCTCGTTCAAGAATCTTGTGATTCAAATTGAAGAAAATATTGTCATGAAAAGCTCAATCAAAAAGAGGATATGTCAAAAGTGTCAAAGATAAGAATATTGGTTCAAATGCTTTAGGGGGAGAAAATCAGAATGTTGAAATTCATATTCTTAAGTGGTGCTTCTAACAAGGGGAGAAAACTGTAATCTTTTTCCCTTAATCAAGGTTTTGTCCTACATGGTTTTCCTTGATAAGGTTTTTAATGATGTAGTTCCCATGTAAAGAATATTAAAGAATGATGTACTCTTTTTCCTTCACCAGGTTTTTGTCCCACAGGGTTTTTCCTGGTAAGGTTTTAACGAGGCACATTCTTTGAGTAATGAACATCCAAGGGGGAGTGTTATGAAACATGTGACAAAATGTGGATGGTCCATCAGTATGTAACCTCCAATTCATCACAAGTTATTACCCTTGATATTGTGTTGTAAATAGCTCATTATGTATAGGCTTGTAAGTTGAATGGAGCTCCATCAGTAGGGCCCCATAGGTTGCTCTGCTAGGGTTTGCATGAAAAACTAGGGTTTCTTGTTGCATGCACCATGGGAACCTCCTCTTATTGTCCATGGTACTTCCTCTTTCCGGATTCTGTCAAGTCTCTAAAATGTCTGATGTGCATTTCCCTAAGTTTTGATGAAAACTAAACATTTGTTAATGATTTAATTAACTTTCATATTGGTTGCTAACCTGTCTATCTAGTGTGCAGATCACAAAAGACATAATTCACTTTCTCACCTATCTGCCCACATAAAAGACCAACTATCTGGAGAAGCAAAAGTCAACCTGTCTAATAACTAGGATGTTGACTTTATACATTGAAGTTTCAACTTGTCTCTACGAAGCTCTCACACTCGCCTGTGGTTCTTCGATGGGGAACTCAAGTACAAAGAACTTTTGAAGGCTGTCCCATCATACAGAAGACTCTAAAGCTTTCTCTCTCACGCTTATCAAGAAAGGTAGAAGGTCATTCTCACAAGCAACCTAGGTGATCAGAAACGAAGTCCAGTTAAAGAATGTTTCCAACATGCTTTATTCCATAGTACTTTTGGTTTTTACACGAAAAGGGAAATGTGCTCTGCAAAGTACAAAAGCATTTTGCATAACTCTGATGTGGCTACTGCATGATGCATAAAGCCATGATACTCCGTGTTAGAGTACAACCAACGTTTTTATTGCAATAATGGCTGCCCATAACAACTCTATTGCATTTAATGGAGCTCTGTTGGAAGCCAACATTTGAAGGAATGTCTCTAATGGATCTTAAATGCTTAAAGGCTATAAATACAGAAGGCATTGAAGATGAAGATAGAGAACTCACATCATTAAAGAGTCATTACTCTGCGCATTCATTTCTTTATTATTTAAATCTTTATTCTTCAATCATTTGAAGTTATTGCACAGTCTATCTAAGCTTACATTTAATTCACTCTTCTGAGTGTTAGTGAAAGACTTACAAATTGTATTAGTTACAATCATTCTCTAAAACAAACCTGAGTGAGCCTAAAGAGGCTAGGTGAGAAAAGAATACTTGTCTTGGAGCCTGAAGAGGCTAGGTGTGCAAAGAATACTTGTTGTCTGTAACCTGATCAATTATAGTGGAGAAAACTTGGTGCTGCCAAGGACTGAACGTAGCCCTGATGTTAAAGGGTGAACCGGGATAAATAGTTATGTTTATCTCTCTTCCCTTAAACTCTTTAGTTGCTTTGATTATATTATCTGTTATCTAACTAAAGGGGTTAAAGTGTGAATATCAATTTTGTTTTCAAGTTGTGTGCTTGTGTGCTTTTAAGTTAAATTCACCAGACAGGTCACCTGTCTGTGCAGTATTTTTCACACTTGTTTGAACTTAGCTTCGGTGTGCGAAAAGTTTTTAACTTTGTTTTAGTTTCTGATAAACACAATTCAACCCCCTTCTCATGTTTATAGTTGTCTATTTCAGTTGGTATCAAAGCTCAGCCTCTGGGTTGAGCATCTAACAGTGTAGAGGTAAAGTCTTGAAGAATAGACATGATTGCTGGAGCTAGTTCAAGTGGGAGCCACCAGACTAAAGGAGCTTCCCTAACCAGACCTCCATTTTCAATGGAGAAAACTACAACTATTGGAAAGATAGGTTTCAATGGTTCATCCTATCAACAAACTCTGATCTCTGGGATGTCATCACTGATGGTCCATTCATTCCTAAAATTGATGACAACACTGACAAGCCAAAAGCTCATTGGACCCTTGCAGAAAGACAAAATTGGAGCTGGATCACAAAGCCAAATACAACATCATTTGTGCTCTCAGTCCTGAAGAATTTAAAAAAGTGTGTGCCTGTGATTCTATAAAAGAAATATGGGATACTTTAGCTGTCACACATGAAGGAACTGCCAAAGTTAAAGAATCGAAGATTGTCATACTTGTCATGAAGTATGAACTGTTTCTCTTGGAGGAAGGAGAATCTGTCGCTCGGATGATAGGAAGATTCCAAACTATCATCAATGGCCCGAAGTCTCTTAGGAAAATTTATACTAATGCTGAGAAAGTTGGAAAGATACTGAGAAGTCTACCTAAGCAGTGGAGAACTTTGGTCACTGCTATCTCTCAAGCCAAGGATCTCACTACCTTGACTATGGATGAACTTCTTGATACACTCACTGTTCATAAGCAAGAACTTAGTAATGAGGTTGCAACAAAGAAGGGCAAGTCAATTGCTCTGAAAGCTGATCAAAAGTCATCAAAGGCTTCAAAAGCTCTGAAGGCAGACAAGTCATCCAGTGATGCTGACCTGTCTGAACCTGAGGATTCTGAAAGTGATGAAGAGTTATCTCTCCTAACAAGAAAGATAAAGCTTCTCTTACAGAAAAAGAATTTCAGAAAGGATAAGCCATTCAGAAGGTTCAACAAGGATAAGAACTTCAAATAATCCACTTCAACAGACAAGAGTTCAATTGTCTGTTATGAGCGCAAGAAGCCTGGTCACATTAAAGCTAAGTGTCATCAACTCAAGAAAGCCCCTTTTAAGAAGTTCTTCAAAAAGAAGAATAAAGGTATGATGGCTACTTGGGAGGATCTGGAGTCAACATCTTCTGATGATGAAGAGACAGAATAAGAAGCTAATCTCTGTCTGATGGCCAACACTGACTCCGATTCAAATGATGAGGTACATCCTGACTATGAGGAATCACTTGATGCCTATGAGGAGTTTCTGAAGGAATCCAATTGCTTATCTAAAGCCTTCAAATCCCTCAAGAGAGAGTATGTAAAGCTCCTTAGTGAGCATAAGCAGAAATCTCAAGAGTGTGAGAAGCTGGCCAAAGAGAACAGTGAGCTGAAAACTGAAAAGTCTGATGAAGCTAAGATCTCTAGTGAAACATCACAATCTGAAGAAGTTGAAAAACTTCAACAGAAAGTGGAAGAGCTCACTTCTGATCTTGCCAAATTTGTTAATGGTAGAGACAATCTGACTAAGCTGCTTGGCTGTCAGAGACATTCCCTTAACAAAGAAGGTATTGGATATGTCCATCAGACACATCATAAAGTCTCAACTAAAACTTCTAAATTGTTTGTTAAGTCAACATTCATTAAACCCATACCTGTCTGTAACTTCTGTGGAAAAACTGGACATGTTATGTCTAAGTGTATTCATAAGAAGAGAAGGAAGTCTTCGCAGACTCCAAGAACTAACACAAAAGGACCCAAAAAATTATGGGTACCTAAAGAACAAATAATTCATGTTGCAGATGTCCTTAATAGGACAAAGAAAACATCACTGCTGGTACCTGGACAGTGGTTGCTCGCGACACATGACAGGAGAAATATCTATGTTCCTAGACCTCCAACTTAAGAAAGGAGGACATGTTGCCTTTGGAGGCAATCAGAAAGGGAAGGTTATAGGCATTAGTACTATTGGTGGTAAACCCCCTCTTCCCTCTATATCTAATGTTCTTATGGTTGAAGGATTAAGACACAATTTGCTTAGCATAAGTCAATTACGTGACAATGGATTTGATGTCTCCTTTACCAAGGATTTATGCATAGTTAAAGACATTAGTGGCAAAACCCTTTTTTCAGCTAAAAGGCAACCAAATCTGTATAAGATTGAACTGACTGATCTCTCATATCAAAGTGTAACATGTCTGAAGTCTAAAGACGATGAAAGATGGTTGTGGCATAAGAAACTAGGACATGTTAGTATGAAACTAATTTCAAAATTGAAAAAGGATAACCTTGTGGAGGATTGCCTGATATTAGTTTTAAGAAAGATGTCTTGTGTGATGCATGTCAGAGAGGTAAACAAGTAAAATCAAGTTTCAAATCTAAAAACCAAGTATCAACCTCTAGACCTCTTCAGTTGTTACAAATGGATCTGTTTGGGCCAGTTAGTGTTGCTAGCTTGGCTGGAAGGAAATATGGATTTGTCATAGTAGATGACTATTCCAGATTTACATGGGTACTCTTCTTAACCCACAAGGATGAGTCTTTTAAGGCTTTTTAAGTATTCTGTAAAAGAGTACAAAATGAACAGGATTTCTGTATCTTTACCCTTAGAAGTGATCATGAGGGAGAATTTGAAAATGAACAATTTAGACTGTTCTGTGAGGAGAATTGGATCTCTCACAATTTTTCTACACCTAGAACTCCACAACAAAATGGAATAGTTGAGTGAAAGAACAGATCTCTGCATGAGATAGCTAGATCTATGCTCAATGAGAATAACCTCCCTAAGTACTTCTGGGCAGAAGCAATAAACACTGCATGTTATGTACAGAACAGAATACTTATTAGGCATTTTCTAGAGAAGACTCCGTATGAGCTGTGGAAAGGAAAAAGCCCCAACATCTCTTATTTTCATGCATTTGGTTGTGAATGCTTCATTCTAAACAATAAGGATCAACTTAGAAAGTTTGATTCCAAAGTGGATAAGGGTATCTTTGTAGGCTATTCTGAAGTGTCTAAAGCATTTATAATTTATAATTCCAGAACTTCTGTTATTGAAGAATCTGTTCATGCTAAGTTTAATGATAGTCTAAAGACTGATAGGGAACTATCAGATCTAGAAGATAATCTTGCAGGTCTTGACATAAACAAGCCAGAAACCCAACAGCCTGATCTGACCAAGACAGAACCTGTAAATGAGCTAGACAGACAAATGGAGCAGATAAGTCAGCAGACAAGTCAAGATCTCAATGATGATCTCAAGAGAGACTGGAAGTTTAAAACTCATCATCCTAAGGATCTTATCTTTGGTAACCCCTTAGAAGGAGTAAGAACTAGATCTACTCTAAGAGAATCAAGCAATATGGCTTTTATGTCAGAAATGGAGCCAAAACGCATTGAGGAAGCTCTTGAGGATGAAAGTTGGATTCTTTCTATGGAAGAAGAACTTAACTAGATCACCAGAAATGATGTCTGGACACTTGTCTCCAAGCCCAAAAACAAATCTATCATTGGAACAAGATGGGTTTTCATAAACAAATTGGATGAGGATGGCAAAGTTGTCAGAAATAAAGCAAGGTTAGTAGCTCAAGGCTATAACCAGCAAGAAGTTATTGATTATACTGAAACCTTTGCCCCTATAGCTAGAATAGAAGCTATTCGCATATTAATGTCATATGCTGCACAACACCAAATCATTCTTTTTCGAATGGATGTAAAAAGTGCTTTTCTAAATGGTATAATTGAAGAAGAAGTGTATGTTAAACAAACCCCTAGTTTTGAAGATACTAATAAACCAGATCATGTTTTCAAACTTAAAAAGGCTTTATATGGTTTGAAACAAGCACCTAGAGCACGGTATAATAGACTTAGTTCTTTTCTCATGCATAATGGTTTTACTAGAGGACAAGTAGATACTACCTTGTTTAAGAAAGGTTCAAAAGAGAATTTCATTATAGTCCAAATATATGCTGATGATATTTTTGGAGCAACTAATGAAAAGTTGTGCAAGGAATTTTCCAAGCTAATGCAAGCAAAATTTGAGATGAGCATGATGGGAGAATTAAAGTTCTTCCTTAGATTACAAATCAAACAGACAAGTGATGGAATCTATATCCATCAACAAAAGTATACCAAGGAGATACTTAAGAAGTACAAGATGGAAATTGCTAAACTCATGAAAACTCCCATGCAACCCAAATGCAAAATTAAGCAAAGATGATGAACGTAAAAAAGGTAGACCAAACTGTCAACAGAACTATGATTGGTTCTCTACTATAGTTAACTTCAAGAAGACCTGACATTCAATTTAATGTCTATATGTGTGCTAGATTCCAATCTGACCCAAGAGAATCTCATCTTAAGGCTGCTAAAAGAATATTTAGATATTTTCTGGGGACTACTAATCTTGGTTTGCTGTATTTAAGAACTAAAGAATACAGATTAGTGGGATTCTGTGATGCTGACTTTACTGGAGACAGAATAGAAAGGAAGAACACTAGTGGAGGATGTCACTTCATTGGAGCAAGCTTAGTCTCCTGGTCAAGCAAAAGGCAGATCATACACATAAAGTAGGCATGCAGTGGTACGACCCACATACATATTACAGCATACATATATCCATAGTATCATCCATTCTCAGTCCACATATCAAAACTCCAAGGATATACAATACCAAGATAAACGGTAAGCTTATCAAAGCGTACCAGACATTGTCTGTTCACCAAGGCACGAGAATAGAGAGAAAACTGATTGAAACCGTATAGTCCCAAACCTACACAGCCTCAAGGAATATCTGATCCTAACTCCAGAGCTAATTGACATTTTGGAAAGGAATTGGTCAGTACCAGTTTCACATCCGCCCACCTCAGGCACCATGTGTGACTAGCATACCAGGCAAACAAGGGTTAAATCATAACGTACGTACAATCATAATCACATGTGCAGACTCTTTGTGAAACATCGGGCTCTTTATGAAACCTCTACAACAGGAAAACTCGACTTTCTAGGCACAACGGCCTCACCGAACATAGTATCAACTATGTGTTTGGGCAAAATTGTTGGAATACGTCCAACTTGTCTATCCACCGGATAAATCTCGTGATTCCACCGGAATCCATTTGATGTCAATTTCAGACAGACGATATCCTTGGGTCTGAATCACCGGCCCTTCTCTGAACCACATTTCTCAAGAAGACTTTCCATGTTCATGCAAAGATGTTTTAAGGTACTTGCTTACAGGTCCTAACACATTATGAAATTGGATCGACAGTCCAATCATTTATTTCTTTGCATTTTTCTAGTGGAGTCTTTTGTTTGGCTTCCAAGAAATCAAATTATTCTGAGTCCATTCTATGGATGTATGGATATTGAATTATCCAAACTTTATGACAAATGGTCTTGCTTCACCATAAGTCATAAATCAAGTTCGTATTTTCACTAAGTCATCCATGACTTAGGTTTTGCATTTTACTGTAAATACTAGTCTTTGAAGACTAAAATCCTTTTTGGCTTAAAACCAAATCATTTTAAAGTAAGATTTGAACTTATTCACCTTAGTACCAAACTTCTTAAAATAGTTTCCCGAAAATACTTGAAATACTTAAAAGATGGTTTTGCCCCTTTTTACTGTATTTAGGGTCGAGACTCCATATTTTCAAAAATATAATCCTTTTACTCGAAAGCTTCACTTTCCCAAGTTACAATACCCATGTTAAGGTATTAAAATACTGATTTCAAACTTCACGTTACGGTTTTCTCAAAAACTCTAAAACTCGACCGAATGTCGCTAAATTCAAAAATTGCGTAATTCCTTTTTCAACGATTTTTAACCTTAATGGTCCAAAACTCATTTTGGAGTCTTAGGACACTTAGTTAGGTCTTAAAACCGTCTCTGTCCAAAAACTATCTTGACCGAAATTAATGCTTTAGCTCATTTTACACATCCGGTTCTTTGAAAATTCCGTTTTTAAGTTCGCTAAAACTCGATTTTTGTTCTCTTAAGACTTAAATCAAAAATATTTCTGGGGTCTTCAAACCATAGAAGTCAGTTTTCACAACCTTGAAAACAGTTTTGCAAACTTTCATTTTCCTCTTGGGTTTATTACCTTTTAAACCTTTTAGCAACCATATAATTTGCATACTTTTAAGGTTTAAGATTGTCATGCCTTTTTCTTAGACTTGGCCGAATTTAAACCTAACAAATGTGAAGACTTTCTCTTCACCAATCAACTCATAATCACATGTATATGTATCAAAGCATTAAAACATGGCATGAAACTTTAACATATTAAGCATGCTTTATTATATATGACTAAAGGAGCATATCATGATCTTTTTCAAGCTAACATACTTCAAATAATTACATGGCACATCAATCATGAACACACCACAACCGCAACACAAATATTACACAAAGTCCTCTTAGAGGATCACATGAACATAAGCATATAACCCCACACTTAGGGTTTCAAGACAACACAAAAATACTTTAAACCACACGCACACCCACAATAAGGTAGATGGTGGTTAATCCCCCCCATACATCTTGTAGTCAAGTAAGCTCTTTGTCTTAGATCCTTCAATCTTATTTCCTATCCACCCACAAAGTCACACCAACAACAACCAATATACAACCTTCATCAACCATACAAAATACCAAGTTAAATCAAACAAAACCAAGGCTAATTAAAATCCTAGGGGAAGCTCACTACCAAGGAATTGTTCATAGGGCTAGGATGAGTTGTTTTTAAATTCCTTTTGTATACATGTAGATAATGTAACACCTCAAGATTCACCCTTATGTTTATATGTGTTAGTTGTGGCATATATATGTTTGATATATATATATATATATATATATATATATATATATATATATATATATATATATATATATATATATATATATATATATATATATATATATATATATATATATATATATATATATATATACATATGTATGTATTAATGCATATGATAATATGTATATTAATATATGATTATTTACATTAATATGAGATTGTGTCTCTTAATGTTTGATTTTATATGATATGTGATTTTATTAATAATAAGCGATTAAGAAGGATATGATAAGATATCGTGTGATTTAGTATTTAAATAGAGATAGTGTTATTCTTAGATTTTAGCCCCTCAACCAATCAGATTTGAGTCCTTATCAATATAGGATCATCATCTTTTTGTTTATATCTTAAGATCTTATCATAATCTCCTAGGATCCTATCTAAGAATAACTATCAAATCTGTCGCTAAACTTCCATCGAACTTTTGACCATCTTCGAGTTTGATTTAGGATTCGATCATTAGACATTAATTTGTAGATATTTCTCTGAGATTTCTAACGACACCAAGAACGCCTCAATCGGAAACTTGTAACTCAAGTTATGGTCAAAATACCGAACTATATACAGTTTGGGCTGAAATAGGAACCCGTTATGACCGAAACTCATATATATACCATTAGACTCGACCTAAACCTAGTTTACATGACCCCAACACTCATAAAACTGCCTCCCTCCTTCCTCTTTGAATCCTTATGGTTTTTCTCCCTAAAACTCTCTCTAGGGAACCCGTTCTTGCACCATTCTTCACTGTTTCTTGATAGGAGAACATCGCTACGAATAGGGGCTCGTTGTGCTTATTGTTTGAGACTTTAGAAAAGGTAAAATTTGTGCACCTTGTCCCTTGTGTTCTTTCTTTCAAGTTCTTGATCTCTCCTTTTGATTTCTTGATCTTAGAGTTGAACCAAAGTGTCTCTTTGACGTTCTTGAGGTCGTAGACAAGCGCTAGTTGTAACGCCCTCCCTCGGCATTACATTGGAAAACACGTGCGGAAATAAATTAAAAGCAATTTGCTGGTTGTTTTCGGAAAGTTATATTCTCCTAAGTCATAAAACTGGGGTATAAAAATTTTCTTCTGCGGATAAATCTTGAATACCAAGATACATACATCTAAACAGTAAAATCACATTCATAACAAAGTCACCACGACATACAACTTCTCTCAAAAGTTTCAATTTTAAAGAAAAAAGAAACAAAATTAAACCAAAAACTAAGGTATAATACCACCTTTACCGACCTTTCAAATATATGACCCAACCAAGACTCCTAAGCTGGTCTCTTCTACAAGACATTTATTGAAAAGACCCCCGCGGTCATTCCACGATCAAATAATTCCTCAAACCTCTAGATCTAAGTCTCTGAGTGACTTAGGAAAACTCCTCTGCACCATCTGTATTAGGGTACCGAGGTACAACAGCGAAACCAGAAGAAACCTGATATATTTGTAAGGATGAGACACCAATATATGGATTTAAACGCGATAACCAAATGCACAACACAAAACATCAGATAACATGTAAAGTCATATATCATAGAATTCTTGCCATAGACAGTATTATATCAAGGGGTCTCATACCCGATCAGCCATGGGTTTTATAAAAACATGCATGACACTTCAATATTCAAGCTCTATAAACTTAATCTCATGAGATCCCTTCATCTTTCTAAGAGTTGATCAAACTCAAAGCCCCCACTTGGGCATCACCGTCGTGACTAAAGTCCCTGTTTGGACATCACCGTCGTGAATTATATGACAGCCCCTGTTTGGGCATCACCGAAGTGACTAATAGCCCCTGCTTGGGCATCACCGAAGTGACTAATCTGTGAGGCACGTCTGCCTAAATGCATGAAGAAAAACATTCGTTCAGGAGGTTTTCTTTGTGTTCAATCTCATTCGTTGTCGAAACTCAAAGCTAAGGACCATTCATAAATTTTCATCACTTGAAATTACTCAACATCAACACATGACACGTAGTCCGAGTGCTCAATCACAACACCCTAAATCGATGCACCAGTCTTAGGCTTGTGGTCATAGAAAACAACATTCACCGTTAATAACATTTCTCACAATGTGATTAGGACACACAGTCCACAACGACGTGGTTACGACACACAGTCCACAACAACGTGATTAGGACACACAGTCCACAACAACGTGACACTGATCAAAGATCGACGTGTAAATTACAGAACACTAGTATTCCGACGTCTCGTATACTAGATTCACTTCCCAACGTATTTATTCTTTTTCGTTCAGTGAAACACAAATACAAATTGAAACTTCAGCAACTTATCCAAGCTTGCCGAAATATTTGCAAAAGTAGGTTTTTCCAGAAATTCTTTTCATTGGAAATTCATTTGTAAAATGCCAAGTTATAAAGAAGCCAATTTTCTTTTGAAATCCTTCTTTTTCTTCCAAACCATCTTTAGAACATTGTTAAAATCCTTTCAAATCTCTTTCTAAAATATTGCAAACCATTCCTAAAAGTTCTCCTTCATAAAACATACTTTTAAAATTGTTTTCACTTATAATAAAATCATTTTAAGAAAAGATTTTCCTCTAGCTTTAAAATATTTTAACACTTAGTTCTTAAAATGATTTTCCACTTCATTCTTGAAAATGATAACATACTAAAATGTATTCCTTTCTCAATTCCATTGTTATTCTTCTTCTTTCATTAAAAGAAATTGACATATAAATTTCTTAAAATAACTTTTCATCTACATTTTGAAAAAGATAACGTACTGAAATATTTTTACGATTTCATCCTTGTAATTATCCTTTACTTTCTCTTTTATCAAAAGAAAACATCAACTAAATATTATCATTGTCAAAATTCCTCATAAGGCTTTTTAAGGCTTTTATCTCAATAATTGATTGAGCACTGACGAATGTCAGGCTCCTCAGACAACAATCCACAACAATGTAATTTTCACATCAACATCATTTCAAATAATACAGTTCATGCCATATCTCAAAGCTATAACACATTTCTACAAATAAATCATCAAGCTCAGATATGTAAAACAGATAATTTTAACCACATCAGATAAACTCGGGAAATCACAATAAAACTCAAAACAACTCAACAGACCACAAATAATAACATATAGCTATCGGGAGAAAATCTCTCAGGTAAGCTCCCCTTACTTGATTCCAAAGCAAACAAAGTCTTTTGCTCTTTGTTGAGTGCTACGATCTTCCTCGCCTTGCTTCACGACGGCAGTCTAAAGATTCCAACACATAACGCAAGTTAAAAACAACCAAAACATCTCATCTACCTAAGGTCTAGGTTCGGCCATAGTATAAAAATAGGGTTAGGGATTTCCAAATTTCTCAAACTCATGGATTAATGATCCTTAAGTATTAGAGATTCAATAACAATGATCATTTAACAAGGATTGAACAAAAATCCCACTAAGTTTAGACACCTAGGGTTTCGGCCATGAGGTGTAGAATAGGCTAGAAATTTTCAAACTTTTCAAGCTTTTAGATTTGATAATAAAAGGTAGCAAAGAGCTTAAATCAATGATCATATTCCAAAAATTGAAACAAAACTTTCTTGCTCCCTAACTACATAGGTTCGGACGCTTTAGGAAAATGGGGAGAGAAATTTTTGTTTGATACAAGCTCTTAGATAATGAATATAGAGATCATTAGGAGTTCATAGAAATCGGTTTCAACTCAAAAGGATTTTTCTACTAATTTCTAGAGATTTTTGAAGTTTCTAGATCTAAGAATCAAGAATGGATGAACATGGCATAACCCTCAAAATGAATGAAGAATAAGACTTAGATGAGTAAGAGTATAGAGCATTACCCTTGAAACTTGAAGAAAATGATGAGAATGATGAGTTGCTTGAAGAAATCAATGGAGTTTGAAGTGAACAAAGTATGCTTAAGTGAGTGTAAAGTTGAAAATGAAAGAAAATGAGTGTTTATATAGAGGGAGAGAGAGTGAGTGGAGTGAGGAAGAGAGAAAGAGTGAGCTTGGGCTCCAAGTTTGGTTAAGGTATGCTTGGTTGGAGGAAGTGAGAAAAAAATGGATTTTTAGAATATAATATGATAAATTCAAAAAGTGTAATGATAACTTCTTTTTGATGTGACATGAGCCATCAATCAACAAGTCATTCCATCTCCAACAAGTCACCTCAGTCTTCTCAGCTCTCTATTCTGCTTCGTTGTTTACCCGATTCAAGTTCCCGATCGTAATTTCTGAAGATTTCGCCCGGATAAAATATTATATTTTGACCCAGAATAAGAATTTTAGAAAATTTTTTAATATCATACAAAACATCACAAAAACACTAACCATTTCGCTCATGGTTCAAAATTAGGTTTTCTGCTCAGTAAACTTGTACCGGCAATGAAAACGCAAACCGGCTTTCGTCTGAATTTTCAACCTAAAATTTAACCGTGACTTCCTACGGTAAGGGAACACAAGAAAATGATTTTAGTTTATTTAAAATCATTCTCTGGATTTTATCAGAAATAAACACATATACACATGTATTTACTGCTACGGAAAGACATAGAAATCGGGGCGTTACACTAGTGAGACGGGACCCAAGTGGATCTTTTTTCATCTTTTGAAACGCGAACCGCATATCAGGTATGGGAGAAGAATAGTATATACACTAGGCTAGGGAGTAGCGTAAGATGAGGGGTTCCCATAGCCCCATTTATTGTTGTTATAATGTTATTGATGCCATGATCTGCTTGGTTGTATGACTGAATTTTTTTATATATTTAATTGGATTAATTGGTATGTCTATTTGTTATAATTGTTGAGTTGTTCATGATGTGGTATGCCTATTGAATTGTCTTATGCCATAAGTTTTGGTTGAATTGGTATGAATACCCATGATTATGAATCTTGTTGTTATGACATGGATTATGTTGATCACATTGACTGGATATGTTGCTGATGATGATGTTATCGTTATGTTGAATATGTTAATAAGACTCTAATTGATTTAATTAGGACTCTTAGTTAACATAGGAATTAAGGGATTTATTCCCAAATGCTTCATAAGACATGAACCGCGTTAGTGAGAGGTGAGGTTTCATGCCACATGTTTTAGTTAAGACCCTAGGATCTGATTTGAGAAAATTAGGGAGCCTAAACTCCAATAATACATTAAATTCTGCCCAGAACAGTATGGCCCTGCCCAGGAGCACAGTTGTGCTGAACGGGGGGCACGACCGTGCTCCCAGTTAAATTCTGGAAGGCAGGCCGCACATTTAGCACGGTCGTGCAGGACAGTGAGCACGACCGTGCTCCACTTAAGTGGTAGCACGACCGTGCTGGGGTGAGCACGCCCGTGCTCCCTTACTGATCAGAATCTGAGATTAAAGGAACTAAAGGGTGTTTCACCCCAAATATCCCCCATAATGTGATAAAACACCAATCGAACGATGATGAGTTAGACAACTTAATTAAATAATAATTAAGATAACAAAGAGTAATAAGCTAGTTAAGCCGGTACCCTTTGGATTACCGCACGTTGTTGCGCTTTGGTGCTTTTTGGCCAAAGTAACCTCGATGCTTTTTGGTCGAGGTATTGTTAAGTTGGACCTTGGTGCTTTTTGGCCAAGGGGACCTTGACCCCACGATTTGGGTCTAAGGTGTTGATGTTGATGTTGGTGATAAGTCTTGGGTGCTTTTTGGCCCAAGCAAAGGAGGTAGTTGACTTGTGTGTTGTTGTGCTCACACATTCATATGTTGAAGTTGATTAGTGGGGGATGTTCAACATAGGGGAGGTCGTCCGGTTATGATGATCTGGCCCAAGTCTCGGGTGGTTCACCTATGGTTTGGTGAATCGTGCGCCCCCGAGGTGGCGTACCTCGTTATGGTACGTCGGCTATCCAAGGGGTTCACCCATGGTTTGGTGAACTGCCAGCGTTAGTGCTTTTATGGCCAATGTGGATATGTAACTCCATAGTTGACTTCCTAAGATAGCTGGATCCACATGCATAACGGAGTAGCGGAGTAGTGTTGCACTGCATAACATCTTTTGACTGTTGACTTGTATATGTAAATGATGTGTATGATGTTGTTGCTATGCTTGATATGATGTATGATCATCTTATTCCCTATTCTCATGCCGTTGTGTTTACATGATTTCTTACTCCCTGTTTTCCTATTTTTGTTGTTGCATGTATCTCTTTTTGCAGAGGACGGTGAGCAGCCAGTGGAGGAATGACTCTGAGGAGCCGCGACTCTAGTTAGGATGCTTACTTATAGTTGTTAGTTGTTTTCAATTATTTCAGTTTGTCTCCGTGATGTATCTGGATTTTGGTTATACCAGCTCTGTATGTGACATCGGGGTTGGGTTCTTCTTTATCTGTCATGTTTATGATTTATTGTTTTAAAACTATGTTATTTCCACGTTGTTTTGTTGAAATGTGAAACCTTTTATCCAAGTAATTACTTTAATCAAATAAAGGCATGTTTTATAATTACCTCTTTTAAGTAAATGTTTATATTAACATGCGGGGTAGAAGGGTGTCACAGATAAAGGTATTTCTATGGTAGAAAAATTGTCATGAGTTCAAAAATCCATTCATGTAAATTTCTAGGAATTAAACCATGAATTTTCAAGAAAAGGACACTTGAACAAATCATCATGAATGAAAGGAAAACTAGAGGAGAGTTGAAGGAATGATCATGGATCATAGAAATATACCTCAAATGATGAGAAATGGATGAAGAAATGGAAGATCAAAGCAAAACTCCCAAGAACACTTGAACTTTCTTTTGTTTTCTATCACTTAGAAGGTGGTAGAATGTGAAAGAATAAAATGGTTTAGTGAATAAGAGGGAGGGGCACGAAAATTTGGAGGGCAAAATGGTCCAAAACATTGTGAAACTCATTAGGAATTTTCAAGAACAGCTAAGGGAATTTTGGTCTTTTTGCAATGAAATTAAGATATTTCCTAAGATTGTAATTATGACATGGTGACTCATGGTGTGACTCACCATGGCACCATGGTGACTCACCCATGTGAGTTGTCATGGTGACTCATCGATCCGATCCTCCCGACCTATCTCTGCAATTCTGTATCCAGCACCGTCGTTTTCCCGATTTAGGTTTTCGCGTGCTTCCTGTCAAAATTCGCCAGAATAAAATATAATATTTTATTTTTGTTCGAAAATTTTAGAAATAAACTTTATCAATGAAATTATGATAAAATCTAGAATTTTTCAGTTTCGGGTCAAATTGGGGTGTCTACCGGTATAAAACTATAATGTTAGTAAAAACGTAGACCGGTTCCCGTCTAAGTTTTAAACCCAAAATTTAACCATAACTTCCTTCGATATAGAAGGTTTCAACTATGATTTTGTTTTCCTCAAAATCATTTTTTGGATCCCTAGTAAAAATACAGAAAATAATTACCATTTAAGATGCGAGAAAATGGGGTGTTACACAATATTACTAGACTTGAAGGCAGCCACTACCAATTGGGAGTCATTCCAACCACAAGCTATACCATCCTTTTTTGAAAGCAATTTCAATTGCAAGAATAACACCAATGAGTTCAGCAACAAATGAATGAGAATTACCAATATTAAGAGCATAGCAACCAAGAAAAATAGTTAATTTTTAAATATGAACATCACTGATATAAAAATCAAATAATTTGAAAGTGAGGTTTTCTATTTCTGTTAAGTAATTATTATTATTTTAGTTTCAGGCTCCAATTTTTGGAAACTTGTTATCATCTTGAACTGTTGTATGTTGCATATATAGTCACACAAACATTCTAAACATACTTGAATGCATTTGGACATCTAACTGTCCTAATTTTATGCTTAGAAATAGCCAAATGCCTAAAAGCATGAGTTCACAAAATTTAGATAAACGCAATAGCTTTTATGTTCTTTTTTTTCTTTTTTTATAAGCTAGCTATTATGTTCATTAAATAAGCATGGAATGTGTAGCCATTCATTATTTGTTCTCAAGCAATGGAAACCATAATATCAAGACAAAATGCTACCTGCAAGATACGGCAAATGCAATGATACAGGATGTGGTCATTTAGTGTATAGTTTAAATATAAAATTAAATTATGTTTATTTATGCAGAAACTCAACGTCTACAGTCAACAGTATGAAAGTGTTGTTGCATTTTGGCCACATGTAAACAGCCGCATGGTAGCAAGCTTGCTAACATCCCAGCTTCTAACTCTATACCTATACTTGTTATCTTACCGATATTGACATATGCATTTCACAAGTATTGGCAAGAGTCGTTTTGAGTCAGCATAAAGGAAGTACCCGCTTGAGGTATGATAAGCATATGCAATAGAGGGTTGGGCTAAGGTGCATCGTCCAATTGTTATACCACCCACCACACTATTCATGTGACAAGTTTTGGGTCAATGAAATTGCCACAAGGGCTGGTTAAAATTTCAAACCCAACCATATATTTGTATTTAACGTAGTGTTTGGTATCTGGAATGTTTTATTCTCAGACAAGCTACATTCTTGGGAATGTGATTCCTGGGAATAAAGTTTTCCCACCATCACACATGAGAGCCAAAAACTGAAATTTGTAAATTTTTTATATTTTGTCTGTGAGGAAGTCTACTTTCCAAATTTCTGATCAGAAATAAAATATTATGTGTATTTGGGCGAATTTTGGGGGAAGTTTTAACGGCAAACAGTCGGTATTTCCACTGATAGTAAGATTTTAATGATCAAAAAACCTAATTTGGACTTGTGAACGAAATAATCTAGGTTTTTATCACGCTTCCAACAAGGTAGGGTAGTTTGAAATTTTTGTAAAAAAGACATTAGACGATTCTCGGATGTTTTGGTCGTTAATCGGGTAATCGACGGAGCCGGGAACAGATAACAGAAAAATATCTAGATATTTATTTGAAAATATCTACATATTTAATGAAAATATCTAGATATTTATTGGAAAATATCTAGATATTTAGATTAACCTAACCATGATTATATTAAACCTAACCTAACTTAAAGCCAATCCCCTACCTATAAATACCCCCCACGACATTCCCCCCTCCATCTCTTCTCCTTCATTTGTTCTTCTTCAACCCAAAACATAAACTCCATTTTCAAGAGCTCTAGGTGCATCCTTGTTGAAGTGCATCAAGATCATCATCTTCTTTCTATTTCCAGCATCACTTGAGGTAATATGATGATCCTTGATCATCTATTCTCCTACTTGAAGTCATTTTCATTCTATTTCATGATTTTATTTTCTTAGATCTATAACTTTAAAGAATTCTAGAAAATTGTAGAGAAATCCTAAAAATGTGAAACCAATTTCTATGATCTAGTTATGATCACTACTTTCATTATCCAAGAACATGTAATCAAAAACATTTTCCATCCCTAAAAATTATTCTAGGCCAAAACCCTAACCTTGGAGGTTAGAGGATTTTGTTTCATATTTTCAACTTCTAACAATTTATCCTAGTTATCCAAGACCTAAGCACCTAGAATCCAAAAGATTAGAATGAGAACATAACCCTAACCTCATTTGAATTACTTGGCTGAACCTAACTCAAAGTGGTTAAGGGAGTGTTTGTTGATTAACTTGTTGTGGTGTTGTCTGGATGAAGGTGAATTTGATAACACGTGGCGTGACAACGAGGAACCACGAATTCAGAATCTCGGTGATAACCCAGGTGGGGGAAAGAATCAACCTATCGTCGGAATCGATAAGTAGTAGATTATAAGATAATTGTGTAGGGCGACCTAAACCCTACTAGTAGTCGAGTAATCGACAAGACCAAAATCACATTGGAAACCTTTTTGTAAACCCAATGGTGATTCGGGGATTGTAGGCTTATCGACGTTAGGATGAATTTATCTTAACTGAGGTTGATTGAATTTATTATTATTATTGAATTGCTTATGTGATATTTTGTGGTATTTGAATCTTGTCTGATGTTATGTTATGCATGATCTGCCTGGTTGTTAATATGATACTTAGTGGAGTTTAAGAAAAGATATATGTAACACCCCCACTGGGAATTACTACGTAACACATGCGGAAGTAAATTAAAAAGATAATTTGTTGGTTGCTTTCGGAAAATTGTTTTCTTTTAAGTCAGAAAACTGGGGTATAAAATTTTCTCTATAAGGATAACTCCGAAATCCATAATACATACATTTAAACGTAAAGTCACATTCTAACAAAGTTACCATGACATACAACACTTCTCTAAGTTTCCATTTTCGAAAGAAAAGTTTAAACTACATATGGATGTATATAACACTACATTTACCGACCTCTTCAGATATACAACCCAACTCAGACTCCTAAGCTGGTCATTCTATCAAATATTCATTGTTGAGGCCCCTCGTGGCCATCCCCCAATCAGAATACTTTCCCAAACTCTAACACTAGGTCTTCAAGTGACTTAGAAAGACTCCTCTACAACACCAGTACTAGAGTACCAAGGTACTACAGCAAAACCCGAAGAGACCTGATATAACTGTAAGAGTGAGACACCGGCAAATGGATATATCATACAACAACCATATACATGATACATACAACACATTGGCATATTAGCATTTAAGCATTATTCATAGATAAAACAAGTGTTATATCAGTGGGTCTCATACCCGAATCAATCAGTTTTATAAAGATAATGCATGACACTTCAATCATCAGGCTCTAAACTTAATCTCCGGAGATCCCAACATCCTCAAAATGAGTTGATCAGGCTCGATACACCGTCTCATTGGCTAGCTAAGCACAACGATAATACACCGTCTCATTGGCCATTTAGGCACAACGATTATGCACACCGTCTCATTGTCCATTTAGGCACAATGATACACGTACACCGTCTCATTGTCCATTTTAAGAACAACGATAATACACCGTCACATGATACCTTTCTTGTTAAGGTCTCACGTTAAAACCACGTCGGGCACGTCTGCCGTAAATGCAAATGTAAAACATTTAGTTCTCGATGTTTTCTTTGTGTTCGTTCTCATTCGTTATCGAAGCTCAAAGGCTAGCGACTATTCATAAATTTCATCATCACTTGAAAATTAATAACACAGGACGCGCAGTCCGAGTGCTCAATCACAACACCTTAGACTGATGCCGCAGTCAAGGTTTGTGGTCATAGAAATCATTTATGATTTTATCCATGTTTTATTCTAACATGATAAGGACTCCTAGTCCGCAGCAACGAAATCAGGACGCACAGTCCTCAATTCTGAGATTTGGACTCTTAGCCCACAACATCATGGTTAGGACCCTTGGTCCATAATTCTTGTCACGGATCCTAGATCACGTGCATACCACGGAAAACTAGAGCGACGTCTCGCAACTAGATTCCTATTCACATGTGCTTACTTTTCGCTGAGTGAAAATCAAATCCAAAACAAAACCTCGGTCACTTATCCAAGTAACCGGAACGTTTCCAAATCATTTAGGAGAAAATCCTTTTCCTTTACAAAATCTTTTATAAAGCAATTAGGAAATTCGTTTGTTTTTGAAATCCTTGATGGAATAAAGTCAAATATTTTCAAAGGGTTTTTCTTTCATAAAACACATAGTTCGAAAAAGGTTTTCTCTCGTACAAAACTTTAGATCATGAAAGGGTAGTTTCTGTTGACTTAAAATCACTTCAACATTTCTTTTAAAAACAAGAATCTTATTATTTTTGAAGTAAGCATTTTAAATAAGGAACTTTTATAAATGAACCCAATACTTTCAAAGTTCTATTCAAGGCTTTTTAAGGCTTTTAATCCTTATAATCGTTGAGCACAGACTCAAGTCCGGCTTCTCAAACTTCAATCAACAGTAATATATCTCAAACAGTAATATCACAGTTAATGACAGTTCATCACATATATATAATTCACAATACTTTAAAGCAAGTAATAATCAACTTCAAGTAATAATCACAATAGTTCAAGTAAACAAGTCATTCAAGTATTGGCTCCATATAATAATAATATTCAAATCACTCAAGTTAAACACATACACACATGCATATAGTCATTGAATATCCCTAGGCAATCCCCTCTTACCTAACGTGAAAGTAAAGAGGTTAGATGCTTGAATAGAAGTACCGCGAACGTCCTCGCTTTCTCCGCGATAGAAGTCTAAGGTTATAAACACAAGATCACAAGTTAAAATCAACTAAGAACACTAAACCACAAGGTATTAGGTTCGGCCAAGACAATAAATTAGGGTTAGAGATCCCCGAAATTATACAACTCATGGATTTATGATCCTCAAGTGTTGGGAGTTCATAAACAATGATCATTTAACAATATTGAATTAAATCCCACTAAGTTATAAACTTAGGGTATTCGGCCAAGGCTATTAAAATAGGCTAGCATTCTCTAAACTTTCCAATCTCTTAGGTCTAGCATCCACACATAGAAAGGAGCTCAAAACCATGATCATTTTGGAAAATGAAAAACAAAGTATCCTAGGTCCATAACCTTCTAGGTTCGGCCTTCATAGGATTTATAGGCTAGAAATCTCTAAACTTTCCAATCTCTTAGACTTAGCACCCAAATATCTTATGGAGCTCAAGTCCATGATCATTTTGGAAAACAATGGAAACTTAAACATTCCAATCTCTTAGACTTAGCATCCAAATATCTTATGGAGCTCAAGTCCATGATCATTTTGAAAAATAATAAATAACACATCCTAGGTTCAATAACATAGAATAAACAAGTTAGAAATATTTAAACTTTCCAATCTCTTAGACTTAGCATCCTTTTATATTAAGGAGCTCTAGTCCATGATCATTTTGGAAAATGAAACTCAAACATCCTTGCTCTAAAACTTTTAAGTTTCGGCCTACATAGGATAATGAGGAAAAGTTCTTTGTTTGATAAAAACTTTTAAGCATCACCATGTATTAAGAGTTCTAAACCTATGATCATAGTTGAAAAGGTGAAACAAGCATCCTAAGCCTCAAAACCTCACATAGTTTGGCCATCATAGGACAACAAGCTATCAAACCTTCCAACATTAAAGACATTAAGATCAAGAGGTATCTAGAAGCTTAAACACATGATCATTTAACAAAAGTTGAAACAAAAACCTCCTAGGCCACATATGCATAGCTTCGGCCTTCATAGGAAGAGATAGGTAGAGATTTTTGTTTTACACAACCTCTTAGTATGTGAAAATATAAGTTAATACAAGACTATAGAAAGTGGTTTCAACTCAAAAGGAGTTTTCTACCATTTTAGAGAGATTTTAGAAGTTTAAAGCACATAAAGAACATATAAAGTAAACTATGAAATAAAAAGAGAAACTTGCAAAAAGATTCATATGAGAGCATTACCCTTAGTACAAGGAAGAACTTTAATGAAGAACTCAAGTGGAAAAGACTAATAAAAATGGAAGCTTTAAGTGTTTGAAAAAAGAAAAAAAATGGAAGAAGTTGAAGAAGTATGAAGATGGAGGAAGAAAAATGAGAGAATGAAGATGAGTGATGATTATATAGAGGAGGGAGAGGGGAGCACGAAATTTTGGAGAGAGAATGAGCTTGGAGAGCAAGTTTTGATCTTGTGCCTTGTTTGGTTTGAGAAGAGAGAGAAAAATGGGTTTTTTGAATATAATATGCTATATTTCAAAAAGTGTCATCATGACCACTTTTTAGGAGGTAGCTTAGGCCATACCTCTAGTGAGTCACCTCACTCCCTCATGTCACCTCAAGCCTTTTATGTCTCCGATTCTGCTCCATTGCGTATCCGGTTGCACTTCCGATTTTATTTTCAAAAGATTTCGCCCGGGTAATATATTATATTTTATTTCCGAACTCAAATTTTTGAAATTAACCAATGTTAAAGGAAACATGATAGAAGCATCAAATGTTTCGTTCACGGGTCAAAATTAGGTTTCCTGCTCAGTAAACTTGTACTGACAATGAAAACACAGACCGGCTTCCGTCGGAATTTTCAACCGAAAATTTTACCATGACTTCATATGATATAACAACACAAGAAAATGATTTTAGTTTTAATTAAAATCATCCTCTGAGTTTAATCTAAAATAAACACATTTAAATATGTTTATACTGCTACAGAAGCATAGGAAAAACAGGGTGTTACAATATATATGTTGTTCGAGAGATAGTTGTTTGTTTTGGGTGGGAGAATAATGGTGACTTAGAAGTGCCTAACCTAGATGATTTATTTTAAAGAGGTGTGGTGACCTAGAATATGTGTTGAGTTCTAGTGGAAGGTTAAGGCACTAGGATGTTGTTAAAATGGGTTGGCGAGATTCACGTGTATTGGTAATATAATACACAAGGTCAGTGTTATTGGTCACAACCCTGTATTGGTAATATAATACGCGAGGTCAAGAGTTCTCGCTAGACCGTTCCACCTTAGAAATAGGTTGTGCAGCTATAGTGTCATTGAATTTCATTGAGCACCCCTGGGAGTGGATGGGGTGTGCACCGAGAGCATCGTGCAGCTATAGTGTCATGCTTAGCGTCAGCGTTCTCACCATGGAAGAGAATGTGCACTGGGAATTTGGAACCTGTCGCTTCAACAATTGACTGACATTTCTCGAGAGGAATGCGTGAAAGAAATCAGTGGTGACCACGTCAGTATGAAAGTCTAGTTGTACAAGATTGGGGTAGAGGATGATACTTGAATTTGAAGATGTCGTGCTAGTTAGGTGTTGAATGATGATTTGTCTGTGATAATTACTGTATAATTTACTATTACTCTTTTCCGCTTTTGATGATAGAACTGCTTCTTATCCCCTATATTTCTGTATTCTTGTGGGCTACTTTACTTACATTAGAAGACCCGATGGAGGATTATGTTGCTGAGGAGCTGGAAGGAACTATGTATGAAACGGAGGTTGTTGAGCAGTTGGATGGAACTCCTTACGATCCAGACACTGGAGGTCATGCTGCCATCCATGGCAATTAGAGTATAGACATTATGGCCAGTGTGTCTAAGGAGTCTATTTTGTCTTTTCCGCTAAGTATGAATGTTGTTAACTTTATGCCTGTGAGGGATCCTACTGAGAGGATACCCTTAACAATATTTTGGTATTATAATGAATAAATATGTGTGTATTTATATATTACAACGTTGGTGTGTTTCATTTGCAGAAGTTATATGATTATTTAAATAAAGTTTTAATTTTTACGTATTTTTTTCACACTAAGCGTGCTATTAAGAAACGAATAAAGAAGGAATTAATCTAAGAAAACACCGGGGTACAACGGGGTGTCTCATTTGGTATTAGAGCAGTTTGGTTCTAAAATGGACTGTGGGGTTATGTCCGATCAGAATCAAGGACTGCGAGGTCTAGGATGTTGTTACTGGCCGTGTCTAGTTGAATCCACATCGGATTTTAACTATGCTTAGAAGTTGGGTAGTGTGTCCGAACTCGATGCGATAACTAACATTGGTATGGCATATGGTATTTATATACTTGTTTATGTAGTATTGAATGTCATACAGATGGGAGTTGATGATTTCCTTAAACAGGATCATGATGGCTCAAGAAAGAGGACGTAATACCAATAATGGTGATAGGATTCCTGAGAGAATTACTCGAGGTAGCAACAGTGAGACTAATTATACCGGTGGTGGAGGAATGTCATCCGAGACTCGCAATATCATGGAAGTTATGGCTGCTGCCTTGTTACTGCAAACACAGCAAAATGCGGAGATGCTGCAAATGAACAAAGAGCAGCAAGAACTGCAGAATCAAAGAAGAGTCGTTGAAACTGAATATGCAAGCATAATGACATTCCTGGAAGAGAAGTCACCACGATTCTGAGGAGATTATGACCTAGAGAAGGATGAATGGTGGGTTTAAGAGATAGAGAAGATATTTGATAGTGTGCGCTGTAGAGATGATATTGGAGGCCGAGTGCAAAATTATTACATGGCAGTTGTTTATTGAATGCTTCTTCGAGAAGCATATCCCTCTTTTAGTCCGACTTGAGATGAAAAGAGAGTTTTCTACTCTTCAACAGGGAAACATGATTGTTGGTAAGTATGCATCACGCTTTGAATATCTCATTAAATTTTCAGAATTCTATGAGAGATTCCCAAACGAGGATTTGTGGTGTAGAAGGTTTGAAGAAGGACTACGAAATGATTTAAAGATAGCAGTAGTGTATTTTGATATCCAATGTTTCCGGGAGCTGGTTGACAGCTGTAGGGCTATAGAGAGCATAAACCAGAGACAAGCTACTAAGCTGAAACAACTAAGAAGTGGAGGCCCTATTCCATCAGGTTCTCTGAGGGGAGCAGATAGTGGTTTCCAAAGGAGGCAGGAACCATATATTAGATCTGTGCAGCCAATTCCGACAGCTGCACCAATACCAGCTTATACAACACCGATGGTTGGAGCGGGCCAGCAACAGCAAGGTCCAGTTTGTCACATCTGTAGAAAGCCAGGTCATTATGCTCGTGAGTGTAGACATAGAGGTAAGCAGCAAACGTTAGTTGCTAGTAGAGGAGCTGGAAGTTACAAAGGTGAAGTTGGGAGAGGAGATCCAGGAACAGGTCAACAGTAGCATAAAAACTTAGCTTGTTTCAGATGCGGAGAACCTCACCATGTTAGAGATTGCAAGGAGAGACCTAGTTGTTTCCACTGTGGGAAACCTGGTCATATAGCTCGAGATTGCGGACAGTGGGTCACTGGGAGAGTGTTTACGGTGAGGGGAGTTGAACACTCTCACTCTGCAGATCTCATATAAGGTATGTGTTTGTCATCAGGGTTCTATAGTTGTTAAGAATAGGACATTTATTGTAGACCTTGTCTGGTTGTCTATGCAACAGATGGACCTTATCCCTGACATGGTTTAGCTTTTAGTTAACCATGTGGTGTTAGATTGATTTAGTAAGACCTAGTCATCTTCATCGATGATGTTCTCGTTTACTCTAAGTGTCGAGGACCTAGTTGAGGCTAAGTGTAGTTTATCACCCTCAATTTGATGGGCAAGAAAGAAAATGATTTAATCCTTATATGGATGACAGGGAGTAAGTGTAGTATCTAAGTATTGTTTCCCTATAGGAGGATAAATAGGAAGTGATGGGAGTTTTGCTGAGGTATAGATATGATTGGTAAGATTAAGATCAATATCAATGAGTGAGACAATTATTATAAGTCAAAAGTTGATCGAGGCATAGTATTACTAAGAGAATTCTAAGGTAACGATCGAATGCTCGTAGTTAAGATTGATGGTATGAATTTGGAAGATTAAAAGGAAAATACCTAAAGTAATTTTATCGAAGTAGAGAATGAGAAGAAAAGATAATTTTCTTTGGTTTTAGTTACATTAGGAGGTGCAATGATATTCTTTTGAGGTTGAGATGTGTGATGTTGAGATAATCTGGAATAGTGGAATACGCTCCAAGGATCTAAGACTGTGATTGGATACATTAAGTAAGAAGTTAAGGTAGTATTGATTTTGGTGTTAATTGTAGGAGATAGATGTTAGTGGACCAGTATTAAGAAGAGGAAAGAATTAAGTTTTGGTTATGTCCTTTAAGAATGATAGATAGATTAAGTTGAAAACTTAAAGACAATGAACAGAATGTAGTGACGGATAAGTTCGAGGATAAATAGAATAATATAAGAATGAGTTCTGTTATGAAGTTACCGCTGTCACTTAAGTGGGAGACAGCGATGAGGAATACAATATGGGATCTTTAGGCTAAGATACGATTACAAGATGTTGTCTAGTTTCGAGTTACGAAATTCTGAGGACGGAATTTTTTTTTATAAGAGGGTAGTAATGTAACAGCCTGATTTTTAATTATGTTGTTTAACCGGTTAAAATATAATAAATTATATTTTAATTTGAGAGTTAGAAAGTGATCTTCTATATCTATATATATTTTCTAAAGCCTACCAAAATCACTAAAATGCCCAACTTAGAATTATGACATGTGTCCCTATTGAGGGCAAATTTGTCACTTAAATCTATTTTTACATTTGAAATCTAAAACATATTTTCACTTCTACTCCCATGGTCAAACAAATCAAATAACACTTTCCTCTCTCTCTCTCTCTCTCTCTCTTTTCTTCTCCTTTTCTTCTTCTTCTTTATTCTTTGGTTCTTCTTCTTCCTCCTCATCTCCTCCTCCTTCTTCTTCTTCACATAAGATCTCCCCACTCCTGCCGTCCTACAAACTTCCATCTTTTTTTTCTCTTTTCATTACACAAGAGGGTTTTGGGTTTGCGAAGACCAAAAGAGATGAAGAGAGGGTGGGGCTGATGGGTTTGTGAAGAACAAAGAGATGAAGAGATGGTTATGGGTTTGCGAAGAATAGAAGAGATGAAGAGATAGTGGGGGTGACGGGTTTATGAAGAGATGAAGATATGAGTTTCAAGCTTCAAGTTGTTACTTCTTTCAGGTGAGTACCCTGCTCTTGAATCTACATTTGATGTGTATTTTGAGTATTTTAGTGCATTTTCTTTGTTATTTACCAGAATATTCATTTCTTTATGTTTGATTTATATGACACTAAATGATTCTGAAAGTGGGGTTTGATTTTAGGTTGTTTGTGTGAATTGGATTGATTCTAAAATTGCACATGAGGTGTTTGAGAAATTTCCTCAGTGTGGGTAAGAAGCTTTTTAAGCTTTCTCACTAAATTTCTTAAGTTTTATCTCATTCATAAATATCTTGATGTTTACTATGGTGGAGTTGTGATGGTTTCAGGGTCAAGATTATGTACAAGTATAACCATTTTAATGATAAATCAGAATTGAAGGCTCCTCTGATTGCTGATGATGTCTATGAAATTATCATAAAGGTATGCCTTTGCTTAAACATGGTCCTGATTGTAGAGAATTAAAGATAGAGTATGAGCAAGTTGTAGTCGAAAGTGTACAAGATATTTTTTTTTAAGTTCAATCTGTCATTTTGACAATATATTTGTTATTTTGGGTGAAAATAGCCAAAAACATGTATTTGCTAAATGTATCCAATCTGTCATTATATAGAGTTTCTTGATTTGTGACTCCATTTTGGCGAATAATTGTTGATCAGTAAGTCAAGAAGAAACATTTCATCTTTGATATTTATAAACTACACCAGATCAACATGTTATACCTTCCACATTCATGTCCTTTGCCTTTGGACAACATTGACCTCATATGGACAACATTGACCTCATTATTAATAAAATTGAAATATGTGTCTTTGAGTATTGAGAATAACTTCGACATGTGCTTATTTCTTCTTAGAAGCAATGGAGTTTTGTCATTTGTCATTTATCAATAATTTTCTCAGTTCTCATTTATCAATAGTGGGCTATGTGTGTGTGCTTCTCCATAATGTTAGATACTTGAATATGGGAGTGCTTAATAGCAAAGGTGGAAAACTTAGGGAAGTGAAAAGCAGATCTATTTCTATTAAATATCTTCTTTATATATATATTTTCTGAAGCCTACTAAAATCACTAAAATGCCCTACTTAGAATTATGACATGTGTCCCTATTGAGGGCAAATTTGTCACTTAAATATATTTTTACATTTGAAATCTGAAACACATTTTCACTCCTACTCCTATGGTCAAACAAATCAAATAACACTTTCCTCTCTCTCTCTCTCTCTCTCTCTCTCTTCTTCTCCTTTTCTTCTTCTTCTTCTTCTTCTTCGGTTCTTCTTCCTCCTCCTCCTCTCCTCCTTCCTCCTCATTTGTCATTTATCAATAATTTTCTCAGTTCTCATTTATCAATAGTGGGCTATGTGTGAGTGTGTTTCTCCATAATGTACGATACTTGAATATGGGAGTGCTTAATAGCAAAGGTGGAAAATGTAACACCCCCCTTGGGCGTTACATATCTAACTCTTAACTCGTCGCGGAACTTAAATAAAAAGAATTTTGCTGGTTTTGCTTTCGGAAAAGAAAATAATTTTACTTTTAAGTCAGAAAAACTTGGGTATAAAAATTTTCTTTGAGATACTTCGAAAAAGTGATACACACATCACAAAAGTAAAATCACATTAAATTTGAATAAAGATCTAGAATTTTTACAAAAATTTTGACAGAGTCTCCTCTGTAATTTCAACATCCCAGAATGAAAACACCTGCTAAAATGGTTATATTTTCAACCCAGAAATTCCAGTCATACAAAATACATCCAGATAGTAATATTCTGAAAATATTTACATCAACAAGCTGTGCATGATCAAAAGGAAAATCTTAGATTTTCGACTAAAAGAAATGCTCTCAGAGCCATAGACAAACCATTTAACATAAAGGCTCTCCGAGCCATGAACATTCCACTCAAAAAAAAAACTAAAGGCTCTCCGAGCCATAAACATACATTTTATCATTAATCAATAATGTATCAAAAACCTAAGCTGGTCGTTCTAAAAGATATTCCTGGGGAAGACCCCCATGGTTCTCACCATTATAACTGACATCAGACATCTTCAAGGATTGGGACAAATATCCCGGAGTGAAGTTGGGAACTTCTCTACCTCATCTGTTCACGAAAACCATACACCACAAAAATAGAAAACCAAACAGAAATAATGCAAAGGTGAGATACCGACATATGAGTTTTATCGTGATAACTACATGCGCGACACACAGACAACAACCACATGTACACATATGCACTTCACATAATTTATCAGAATAAACAAGATATTCTAAACAATGGGGTTCATACCTGGCAGTCATTGCAATTTATAAAATTACACGACACTTCAACATCCACCATTAAATCTTAACATTTGTTCTCTTTACTTTTATTTTCGTTCCTTTCTCTCTTTGTCGAGGCTTACCTCCCACTACTATTCTTACTTAGACATCGAAAACGTTCATTCTCAACATAGGTCACCCGGTCACATGTGCCAACTGGAACTCTAACCCGTGATACACAATACAGAGATTCAACAGTGCGACCTGGGACTTTAACCCACGACACACACAACAGAGATTCAACGGTGCGACCTGGGACTCTAACCCACGACACACACAACAGAGATTCAACTGTGTGACTTGGGACTCTAACCAACCCACGACACAACAGATATTCAACTGTGTGACTAGGGACTCTAACCCTCGACACACACATCAAAGATTCAATTGTGTGACTTGGGACTATAACCCACGACACAACAGATATTCAACTGTGTGACTAGGGACTCTAACCCTCGACACACACATCAAAGATTCAAATGTGTTAACTGGGACTCTAACCCACAACACACCGAACAGAGATTCAAATGTGTTACCTGGGACTCTAACCCACAACACATTGAACATGGATTCAACTGTGCCAACTGGGACTCTAACCCATGACACGCACAACAGAATTTTAAATGTCAACTGGGACTTTAACCCATGACACAGACAACATGAATTCAACTATGCCAACTGGGACTTTAACCCGCGACATATATGACAAATAGTCCACGTGCTTACTCATAGGAACACTAGCCCGACGTCTTCGGTTATCTAGGTCCTCAAAACTTCCACTTACATAACTCAACTTCCAATTTTCCTCTCAAGTTTTTTTTTAAAACATTATTCTTACTATCATTGAGCTCTGACCATTGTCTGACTTTCAGTCAAACCTAAAATCAACAGTTCAATCCAGACATACAAATATATTTAAACCACATAAACAATTATTATCTCATCGAGTTTAAAACACATCATACATAACCACAACAACCTCACACATAATAACCAAATAGCACATAGTTATCAAAACCCTTCAGGTAAACTCCTTTTACCTTTGAAGACAAGAGAAAGATCCTCATCTTAATGCTCCAATTAGTTCCAAGAGTGCAAACTCTACTCCACCAAGCAAGCATAGCCACGTTCAACGTCCCAGGGACACAAACCAAACATGATAACAAACCGAAAATTCCCCCAAATCAGTTACTCAACATCCATAACATTTAATAAACTTACTTACATACTTAATTTTGCAAAACAAAACTAATTTCAACTTAAAATCAAATTGGGGCTTTAGGGTTCATAAACACAATGTGGGGAAAAATTATTTGATCAAAGGATAATAAAACTAACTTAATAGAACACTAATTTACAGTCCCAATTGCATAAAAACATGTTTAATTTCAAGATTATAATTTGAAATCAAAGGGTTAGGGTTAGGGTTTCAAAATCAAATTTGGGGGTTTTCTGAAATGAAGCTTAGTAAGGGTGAAAATCACTTACCCAAGCAAAGAGAAGATGATGTGGTGGCTGTTTGGAACGGCCGGCGGTGGAGGCACGACGGAGTAATGGCGGAGCTCCGTTTTTGTGGCGATGTCAGCGACCAAATGAAAGCCAAACTGACTACACCTCGGTACACGACTTCGGCTCCTCCCTACCAGTGCAGCCGGACGACTACCGGCAACAAGGTGTAGGCGGCGTTCGCGGCTGTGGCGGCGTGACGCACAGCGAGGGACGGACCAGACGAGCGGGGTGCGGGCTGGGTCGCGGGGTGAGGTCGCAGTGGCCGGACGGTCCTCCTACGGCGACGGCGCAAGGCGGCTCGGTGAGGGGCGGCGGCGTTCGGAGCAGTAAAGGAGAAGAAGGAGTGTGAGGTGGAAGGGGAGGAAGGAGATGTTAAGTGAGGAAGAAGAAGAAATCAGAAGGAAAAATAAAAGGAAGGAGGGGTATCGTGCGCTGTAGATAGAGAAGGGAGGAAAGTTTCGTTTTCTTTTTCTTTTAGTTAGTAATAGGTAAAAACGTGTGGTTGAAATTGAGTCTAAACAAATAAATAATATCGATCATTGGATCTAAATATAATGATTGACAAATATATAATTTCAAAATTCAAAATAGAGTAAAGATTGATAGTTGAATTGATCAACTAAGAAAAACCATGGTCCTACATTTAGTCTCCGATTAATGTCAAACCAATTTATTTTCAAATCTAAAATCAAATAGATTAATATATGAAAAATAATTTTCTTTCAATCATATCATTTAAAATATTTTACTAATAGGGATAATAATATAACATTATTGGCAGTGCTCACACACTTATTCAAATAATTTTAAAAGAGTAGTAAAACTACAGCAACCAAACAAGATAAAATAAACATCCAAATAATGAATCACTCCAAATAAAATAATATAATATAATATAATTTTAAAATGAGTAATTAAAATTACTCAAACTAACCCCTTAAAATAAACAAAGTTAAACATCCAGAAAAATAATCTTTCCAATTAAAATAATATAAACATATATATTTACTATTCTTGAAGAACAGTAAAAACTGGGGTGTTACAGAAAACTTAGGGAAGTGAAAAGCAGGTCTATTTCTATTAAATTTTAACTCATAAATACTTGAATGTAGAATGTCAACTTATATCTCACTCCCAAAAAAAAAAAAAAAAGAGGAATGTCAACTTATATAGGCTTTGGACAATTTTTTATTTTGGTTTTAACTGGTGCTTTTACATCTCTAATCTTCATTGAATCAGAAATTTGGAGCTCTCTTTGATTCCAAATAGTCAAATACTACTCAACAGGGTGCAGGTGAAGGTAATTCCTCAATTTATAATTATTTTTGTAAAAAATGTATGCTTTTTTAGTATTCATAGTTTAAATTACTAATTTCTTTTCATTTTTTAAAAGATATTTATTCATGTCTCCTTGACATGTTGCACTTGCAAGCAATAGTGGTGGCTCTCTGGAGTCAATCAAGAATGGTGTAACAAGATTCCTTTGCAATCCTACACAAGACTTTTCTTTACCAATGACTAAACTCATATAAGCAAAGTGGTTGTTTGTTCTTGGAGTCAAATTTCTCCTTGATTTTTATCGTTTGTTCTAATGTGAAAAATGAGGTTTGATTGTGAGTTGTTTGTGGTAGGTCTCAAAAATTTTTCAAAGAGGATAGATTGTGGTTCAGAAATCTTTTGTGGTCAACATTAATGATTATTGATATTTTCAGCTTTGCTCTTCATCACATCTTGCGTCTTGCCTTCTTCATTGTAGTATAGTTGAATATGTTATGGATTTGTTGATCAAGGCATCATTCTCGGTATTGTTAATGTTATTTGGCTCATACTTGCTCTATTATGTTTATTGAATATTATTAGGATGCGTAGAAAGTTGTTGAAATTAATAGAAGGTCAAGGTAAATTAATAGGATTTTATAAAATCAATTTTGAAGATCCCTTGCTGGAGTTGAATTAATGGGTTGGTTCAGTGACTTGGTTTGAGATCACTTAATTCATAGTTGTTGTCTGCCTGTTCTATGTCAGATGACTTCGATTTTAAAACACTGTTATAATGGTTTGGTCTTTATTTTAAACTATAATTTTGTTAATTTATTTACTTATAAATAGCTGATTTGATAAATTTTATGAATGAAAAATTTCATGAAATTGGTTACTTACTGCTAGCACTACTTTTATGAAGAAAGAAGATGAAAGAAGGTTTCATATATGGCTTTTATGAATTGTTTAGTCTATTCTATATATTTTATATTCTATTCTTAGCCGAATGAAGAAGTGTGGTTATATATTTTTTATTCTGCTATATAGGTGAGAAGGGTGCTTGCTTTTATTATAGTGCTCTATCTCTCTGTGTGCATGTGTTGGATCGTTTTGTAGTTTGCAAAATGAAAAGGGAACGGTTTGGCATTTTCCTCTTTCAATTTTAATTATTTTGTTATGAGGGTTCATGGTCGTGAATTTATGGTGAAAAATTCTATAATAAAGTGGAGCATGCATGGTCATGAATTTAGGAAATAAACACTACTAGAAATCTTCTTATTATCTGCTGATTTTCCTGTGGATTTTGCTCAAAAATTCGCAGGAAACAGGTTTCATGCGGATTTTCCTACGAATTTCACCTATAGGTAATACCTTCGTGGGTAATTTTTTCCTACGAATTTTAAAATTTATAGGAAATTTCCTGCAGATTTTCTTGCGAAAAATTAAAATCCGCAGGAAAATTCGCAGGAAATGCCACAATTTCCTACAAAATTTCCTACGAATTTAAATCTATAGGAAAAAAATTTATTTCTAGAAAAATTGCAGCAAAATTCGTAGGAAATTCCTTCGAAAAAAATCCGCAGGAAAATCTGCAAGTAATCCATGCATTTCTAGTAGTGAAAGTGGAATGGCTCCCCTTTTCATTTGGGTTGTGTTAGGGTGTGTTTGGTTCATTGGAGGGGAGGGGAGGGATTTTAATGGAGGGGAGGGGAGGGGAGGGATTTTAGTTAGACATTGTGTTTGGTTGAGAGGAGGGGAGGGGAGGGGAAATAGCACTTTCATGTTTGGTTCAGGAGAGTAGGGGAGGGATTTTAAAACAACTTTACTTTTAAACCTTATAATTATTTATTTAAAAATAGAAAAGTGGGGATATTTTAGTCAATACACATGAAAAGTTTTAAAATCCCTCCCCTCCCCTCCAAATCCCCCCAATATTGGAGGGGAGCTAAAATGGACCCAGGAGGGATTTTGCTCCCCTCCCCTCCCCTCCCCTCCCCTCCAACCAAACAATACCTTAGTGTGTTACTAGAAAGGAGCATATGGGGGGTTAGATTATTTTTACTTCTATAAGGTTCATACCAGATTTACTTTATGCATATATCCATCCCCCTTCCTTTTCTTCAACCTTTCTTTCTTTAACTTGCTTTATTAAACGATAACCACCATTTCTGTTGTTAAAAAGGCTAAAGAGGGAGCAGCTGACCCAAAAAGGAGAGTTGATGAGCTCTCAAAGAGTCTGAAGGAGCATGGAAAATACAAGGTAAAAGAAGTTAGAGTTTGCTTATTGTCACTGTGCTCTAGAGAGCTATTTATTTCAATATTTTCCAGTGCATATTTGGCATGTTTATTTTAATCTATTCACAATGCTTTGTGAGAATCTCACAATGAGTTTCTCTCTTTTGGTTTTTACAGAGTTAAGATATTGTTGTTATCAAATGCAGTATGTATAGTGTTATATGGATGTACAATAATATGTCTCCAGCGGAATTGTTTTTTTCTTAACATTTCTTATGGCCATTTGCTTGCTAGGAAGTAATAAAATGTTTGTGGATCATTGTTTGCAGAACTTTTGGGTAATTGAATTTGAAGGGTTTGGAATACTGCAAATGGATCATAGAATCATAATCTAAAACAACAATTAATAAAGTATAAAAAAAACTTTGCAGGATGGACCTCCACCATTTTCCTCTTTCATCTACGATGACTTTTACCCAATTAAATGATAAGTTTAAATTAGGGTTATTTGAACCTTGAAATTTGAAATGGTGCAGTGTAGGATAAATTGATGTTGGGAGTGGGTTTGCTTGTATGAGGAGGTGGGAAATGTCATTTGGGATGGAAATGTTTTGATTTTCAACTCATTGTTACTTGGTAAAAGTTGGATAACCACTTTAAACTCACTTTCTTTTAGTATATTTTGTTCTTCTAACTATCATTGAGATTAGACGAAATTGCTCATGATACTCCAGTTACATCTAAACAATGAGGTCCACATTGGAAATCGATTTGAAAATCTACAAATATGATGTAGGTGAGTGTAGGATTCTTTTTTTTTTAATGATCTGGCACCTATTTGAGTAGTCTAAATAGTAAAGCAGCTTTTCTTTTTCTATGTATGATTTAATTGTTAATTGTTATTTTGATTTCTCATGTTTTTATGAATACCATGATGAGATTAGATGAAATTGCTCATGATAGTACAGCAAGTGATACAAAACACCTCTTCTCTTTTTATTCTACTCCATTAGGGAAAATTTATTTGAGTTTTGTGATAGGAGCTTCATCTAATCATCATTAAAGAGGATTTTCAAGGGAAGTGAAGACCACAAAGAGAGAGCGGATCTAGCTGAGTTTTCAATTTTCCTTTCTTTTAACTTTTTTTTTTTTTTTAAATTCTTTAGCACTTGTTATTGGTTTTTTGATTGGTGTTGGCTCTAAGATGGAGTATGAAAAGCATGGTAAAAGGATCAACATGACTCTTTTTCCCTTTCTATCCTTTTCTGAACTTTTTTAGCTTTTGATTGTGATATTGATGTGAAGTAGTATTACTTTTAAATTATGCAGTAGAAATAAATAGCAATAAAAAATTTATAGTTGTTCATTGTGTCATTTCCGAGGACATAGTCTGAGAAGAGATTATGTTAGGAACCCAGCAATTTAGAGACAGAAATTAAGGAAAACGGTACTGTATTATTGCTATTCCTAGCCTGCAACAAGGAGTTACAGAGCTGGAAGAAGAAGAAAGAAAGGATACAAGGTGTTCTAGGCAATTAGAGAGTGCCTAGTCTCTCCCAAATCTAGTCCCAATTCCAGCCTACCTCTATTCTCTCCCCTCCCATGCATATAAATCCCCTTAGCCACAGAATTCCCACACACACACCCTCACCTCACTGCTACTGCCAACAAGGCAGTTAGTTACATAATCTCTCTCTCCTATATTTGATCAGGTGCATCCTAGGTGCAACATCCTCACCTACACTCTAGTAATAATAGTGGGCTTAGTAATAGTAATATTGGGCCTTAGGTCTAGGTCCCTATCAATACTCCCCTCCTCAAGACTCACCTTGTCCTTAAGGTGAAGGTATAAGAAGCAGCCAGCAAAAAGTCTTCCTCCAGGATCCCACTGCTGGAAATACAAGGACCAACTTATGTAGGAACTTTCACCCGGTTGAATTACTGAACAATCTATACCACCATAGCCCCGAGCATAGTCCAATGTAACTTGTAAAGCGGTATTGGAGGCAGGTTGGTTGGCAATAGACCAGCCAACACCTGTAGACATTAGGGAATTTGCTGTGATTGGAGTGGTAATATCCTTTTGGGTGGTAGAGAATGGGGCCGTGAATTCAACTTGTTTCCCTTCATGCCCTAGTACATCCCTATGTCTAGGTGCTTCCTTCCCTATCCTTCTTGAACCTCCAGGGATCTCATTATCATCTCCCCATGCCTCATATTGAAAAAATGGCACCAACTTGTTTGCAAATGGAATGACTTCACTAGCATGTCTGATAAGGATAGAGATCAAATTCAAAAGCTGAACCTTTGAGTCAAATTGCTGAACTTCCTCAAACAATATAAAACATGAGTTCCAACAGATAGGAAGAAGATCAACAACCTCCCTCTCTGAAAAGTCTGCATCTTCAATATGTAAGCACAAGGATTGACAGGCTACCAGCCAGACAGATAAATATTTGCCCTGTAACAATCTGATTAAAGCACAGTATACAGGCCTTTTTGTATCATCTTTAATCTCAGAAACCCATTGCCCCAAAATTACAACAACTTTATGATGAATGATGCGCAAATTTGGATGTTCATGTGAGGGTTCGAGAGATAAAGCACCATTAAACTAGTTTTTAAAGCTCCGGTAATTAGTGAGTTCATGATGAACATAGGCAGCAGCTCCATAAGCAGCATCTTTAAGAAGAAATGCAGGAGTAATTTCTCTCACTGAAGTTGGGCAACTATTCATAGTCTCTTGAAGAAGGGAAACCACACTATTCATGTACAAAGCTTCAGCACATGGCCTCAATTTTTCTGTCCACTGAACCGTATCCTGCTCATGATGAAAAGCCTCAAGGTTGCGGTAACACCCCTCCAAATCACTTGCTGTCAGAACAAAATTTAAATACCTCAGTGTTTCTGATGCTTTTCTTCTATTCCTCAAATGAGAAGCATATTCCCTTGTTGACTCCAAAATTCTGATTCTCCTCCTTGCCTCGTCCCACTTGAAGAAGACGCTTGAAGGAAAAAGCAAGTTTCCTTTTGTGCGTCTAAAACATAATCTTGTCTCAAGAAGCTCAGCACTAGTAAATGGTTCGAAATTCCCCTCCTTTGGCTGCCTTTCTATTTTCGTTCCCTTGCTGCCTTTAGGTTTAGCAAAAGTTGCTGCAATAAAATCAATTTTAATGGGCTGTGTACATGTGAGTTTAGGCCCAAACCTATACTCCGCAATTTCTGAATGCTTTTCAATTCTTGGATGAAATAAATCTTCACTTCCTAACTCCAAAGTGCTCTCTATTCCTTGTTGGGCCTGCCCCATTAGGTTAAAAAAATAACCCCAGTGACATTCCGCACCCCCTCTAATCTTCATCAATCTTTTATTTGCAGCTCCGATCCTTGCACTTCCTCCTCCCCTTTGTTTCTTATCTGCCAGCTTGATCACAACTATTTGGGCCTGGTCCAATTGGCCCAAAATTTGACCCCATTTCATTAATGCCCATTCTACCCTAGTTCCACTCTTTCTCCCACCTGTGTTGGGCATCTCAGCCGCAGGTGGCAGTAGCGGCTTGCCCAAACCGTGGGACATCCCATCCTCCTCCACGGCTGCATTCTGATCCGGCGGTTCTGGCGGCTCCGGCCGTCGCAGCTTGGCCTGCACGTATGGAACCCCAAATTCAGCCATTGTTGATGACCCACCTTCCTCCATCGATGCGTGCAGTTCCGGCAGCGGTAAGCAAAAGTTCGGTGGCGTCCCTCCTTTCTCTACGGGAACGTCCCGATCCTGCAGTTCCGGTGGATCCAGCGACTGTACACGCCCACCACCGATCCGAACCAACTCCATGACTGAGTTCTGATCCCGCGGCTTTGGCGGTGGGAGCTGGGCCTTCATGCATGGGATCTTAAAAGCAATCACCATTTTAGATCCATACGCCCATCTGGATATATAAGGTTCTGTCGGTGGAAGCTTCACTGGTATTCTAGAAACCCAGAATTTCAGGGAAAGGTCAAACTCCTCTCCTTTCTGCCCTCTCACCACAGACTTCTCTCCATTCTCGACCTCAACCTCCTCTTTGTCAAGAGTCTCTGTTTCCTCCGCAACCTCTTCTCTATGAGTATTGATTTTATGTTGAACCATTTTCCTCTTTGTCAATGTTCTTCATATCCTTCGTCTCTATGTCCAATACCTCTGACTTCGAAGGCGGTGATTCTTCAACTTCTACAGCCAATCCACCTCTGCTTTGGGCATCGTACTTCTCTGTCAACAATAAGGCCCGATCTATCAACTTGGATACAGACTTCGGTCCCTTCAGAGTTCGTCGACGTCGACTTGGAACATGATCACGTCGAGATCGATGTCTGAAGTTGTCTCCCTTCCTCCTTTTCCAGAGTTGCTGGATCTCTTCCAACCGGGTTGGATTGACCTTCCTCCCTTCTAGCAAGATTATTTCCAAATTCTCCACTCTAGATTCCAATGTCGCTCTCGTGCTCATCATTCCAGCTCCCGGGATCGAGAGCTTTGATACCATTGTTAGGAACCCAGCAATTTAGAGACAGAAATTAAGGAAAACGGTACTGTATTATTGCTATTCCTAGCCTGCAACAAGGAGTTACAGAGCTGGAAGAAGAAGAAAGAAAGGATACAAGGTGTTCTAGGCAATTAGAGAGTGCCTAGTCTCTCCCAAATCCAGTCCCAATTCCAGCCTACCTCTATTCTCTCCCCTCCCATGCATATAAATCCCCTTAGCCACAGAATTCCCACACACACACCCTCACCTCACTGCTACTGCCAACAAGGCAGTTAGTTACATAATCTCTCTCTCCTATATTTGATCAGGTGCATCCTAGGTGCAACATCCTCACCTACACTCTAGTAATAATAGTGGGCTTAGTAATAGTAATATTGGGCCTTAGGTCTAGGTCCCTATCAGATTATATCACCAATTACTTGAGAGGTGATAGCACCTATTATTTAGTTTCATCATCAGAGATAATTTTATTATATTAAAGCTTGGTGAATAAGATATATTGATATAAGGACCCCATCATCGATAGACACATGAAACTAAATGAATTAAAAGATAACAACAGAGAACCATGAGAGAAACAACATTACAGAGGGATGCGTAATAAGTTTATAATATACTGGAGATGAAATTATATTTATGTTTTTTTTTTTGGCATAGACAAGTTGTAAGAATTAATAGCACCTGGCCTCTAAGTTTTATTCCTACTATTAGCCTATTAGAACATATCTCAGAGGTTATTAGCAATCAATCCTTCTTTATGCGTGAATTAAAGTACCCAAAAATAGAAGAAGAAAACCAATTCAAGGGTCGGGCGATCATTGTGATAGGTGTAGGTGACAGTTGTTGAAGTTGAATAGGAAAGAGAAGAAACATAGCTTATCATTTTGATTAAACTATAGTTTCAGAACCTCTCCCCTTCTTTTGATGCTCCCCTCCTTTTTTTTTTTTAATCAACACATACTGTTTAGAACCAGGATATGAGTTTGACAAGGACAAATTGTGAGAATACTAGCATGTTACCAGGACAACTATTGCAACTACATGTTCCTCATCAAGTATCACTATGTTATGAATCTGTCAGCATTGCTTTTCATCAATAATTGTCCATTAGCATTTTATCTGGTCTTCCATGGCAGTAAAGCTCTATGTTTTATGGTGTCAAATTGGTTGTTTTCTCTAAATTTGTTGCTACATGTAAAACCAGAGTTAAATACTCTGATACACACTTTTAATTATTATCCTCATACTATATTAGTGGAAATGGGTGATATAATTAGTGGAGTGTTGCTAATAAACACACTCTAGTGGTGTGCTAACTTATTTGTGTTTATTAGACCTAACAGGATTTTTTTTTTTTTTCATTGTCAAAACCAGATTACAACCGGTGTGTTATGTTAAGCTCAATCATAATAGTTTCCTATATTACATTAATTGATCTAATTGCTTAAATGTGTAGCTGGAGTTGATGCAAGTTGTTAGCTTTATTCACAGGCTGAGAGTGCCAAAGCTACTGAAAGTGTTACTTCATAGTCACTAAAATAAATTGATTAATATATACTTTACTCTGTTCAATTATTTTCTAGGTAAAATAAACTGATTAATTTTCAATTTTATTTTTAGAAAAAATTATAGTAACCAACGCAGTGTAACCCGTGCGAATGCACGGGTATACCGCTAATTTTGAATAAAATAAAATCATATTCATAGTCTCTCTTATGGTAGAAGGTTATGGTGAAAATTTGGGTTGAAAATTCAGACGGAGCCCGGTCTGCATTTTTAGTAACAGTATAATTTTATACCGGCAGAAAACCCTAATTTGACCCAAAAACTGAAATTTTTAAATTTTTTATATTTTGTCCGTGAGGAAGTCTACTTTCCAAATTTCTGATCAGAAATAAAATATTATGTGTATTTGGGCGAATTTTGGGGGAAGTTCGAACAGAAAACAGTCGGTATTTCCACTGACAGTAAGATTTTAATGATCAGAAAACCTAATTTTGACTCGTGAACGAAATAATGAAGGTTTTTATGACGTTTCCAATGAGATAGGGTAGTTTGAAATTTTTGTAAAAAAATAAGACATTAGACGTTTCTCGGGTGTTTTGGTCGTTAATCGGGTAATCGACGGAGCCGGGAACAGATAACAGAAAAATATCTAGATATTTATTTGAAAATATCTAGATATTTAGATTAACCTAACCATGATTATGTTAAATCTAACCTAACTTAAAGCCAATCCCCTACCTATAAATACCCCCCACGACATCCCCCCCTCCATCTCTTCTCCTTCATTTGTTCTTCTTCAACCCAAAACATAAACTCCAATTTCAAGAGCTCTAGGTGCATCCTTGTTGAAGTGCATCAAGATCATCATCTTCTTTCTATTTCCAGCATCACTTGAGGTAATACGATGATCCTTGATCATCTATAAACCTACTTGAAGTCATTTTCATTTTATTTCATGATTTTATTTTTCTTAGATCTATAACTTTAAAGAATTCTAGAAAATTGTAGAAAAATCCTAAAAATATGAAACCAATTTCTATGATCTAGTTATGATCACTACTTTCATTATCCAAGAACATGTAATCAAAAACATTTTCCATCCCTAAAAACTATTCTAGGTCGAAACCCTAACCTTGGAGGTTAGAGGATTTTGTTTCATATTTTCAACTTCTAACAATTTATCCTAGTTATCCAAGACCTAAGCACCTAGAATCCAAAAGATTAGAATGAGAACATAACCCTAACCTCTCATTTTAATTACTTGGCCGAACCTAACTAAAAGTGGTTAAGGGAGGGTTTGTTGATTAACTTGTTGTGGTGTTGTCTGGATGAAGGTGAATTTGATAACACGTGATGTGACAACGAGGAACCGCAAATTCGGAATCTCGGTGATAACCTAGGTGGGGGAAAGAATTAACCTATCGTCGGAATCGATAAGTAGTAGATTATATAATAATTGTGTAGGGCGACCTAAACCCTACTAGTAGTCGAGTAATCGACAAGACCAAAATCACATTGGAAACCTTTTCTGTCAACCCAATGGTGATTCGAGGATTGTAGGCTTATCGACGTTAGAATGAATTTATCTTAACTGAGGTTGATTGAATTTATTATTATTATTATTATTATTATTATTGAATTGCTTATGTGATATTTTGTGGTATTTGAATATTTTATGATGTTATGTTATGCATGATCTGCCTGGTTTTTAATATGATGCTTAGTGGAGTTTAAGAAAAGATATATATATTGTTCAAGAGATAGTTGTTTGTTTTGGGTGGGAGAATAATGGTGACTTAGAAGTGCCTAACCTAGATGATTTATTTTAAAAAGGTGTGATGACCTAGAATATGTGTTGAGTTCTAGTGGAAGGTTAATGTTGAGACCTCATAAGTCTAAAACACATTCAAAGTGTAAATCCTCTATATTTTGATGATTCCAAATAGTTCAAGTATGGTAATATTGAACCAAATGAAATTACTGATATATTTGATAAGTGTGCAGGAAAATAGACTTGAAGTCACTCGTCTAAATTTCACCCGTCTACTTTTGAGTAGAAGCTCAGCAGTGACTCGTCTAAGTTTCACTCGTCTAAAAAGTTAGTCAAAGAAAGTCAACGCTCAAGAAAGACTAAGCTCAGTTGATGACGTAGCAAGAATCTAAGTTTGGCTCAGCTGACCACCCGTCTAAGTCTCTGAACAAGCTTTCACCCGTCTAAGTTTCTGAACAAGCCTTCACCCGTCTAAGTTTCTGAACAAGCCTTCACCCGTCTAAGTTTCTGAACAAGCTTTCACCCGTCTAAGTTTTTGGATGACTTTCACCCATCTAAAATTCTCATGGCTGACACCAAGTCAGTATGTCAGAAATCAAGTCCAAGTCACCATATTCAAAATTATAGGCCATCCTTATGGACCTCGAAGACCTCTGGATAATAGCTCGAAGGACAAAGAATAAAAGAACGTTGTTTCAAGGTTTTAAGGAATAAACACGCTATCTCTGCACCACTGCAGTAACCTTTTGCCTATTCCAGTACAAAGTGAAAGTACTTTATGGAAAAGTAAACTGATGTTGCACCGAAAGAGGAAAGCTCTCTGCAACAAGTACAAGAAGCCTGCTGCCATATACTCTGAAAGAACAGCTGCTCAGTTTAAAGTGTACTCTTGGATACTCTTGACAATGCCCAATGTTTTCAAGCATTTAATGAATACTCAGAACGACTCTTTGGCATTAAATGGTGTCTCAGAAAGCTCAAGTCAGATGAACATACTTTCTGAAGCTGTGTCAAACGGATCTCTTGATTGAAGCCTTTAAATAGATCAAACAATGAAGATGAAGATAAGAAGTTGAATATCAAAAGAACTCTGCACAGAAGCATTTACTCTCTTCATTAACTTCTTCATTCCTTCATTGAATACATACTCAATCATTAGATATAAATTCGCAGTCTTTCATACTTCATATTTATTCCACTCTCTGAGTGTGATCTGAAAGACTTGCAAGTTGTATTAACTATACAAACCTTCTATCTCTTACTGTTTTTGAGCCTGAAGAGGCTAGGTGAGAAAAGAATACTTGTTTGAGTGTTGAGCCTGAAGAGGCTAGGTGTGCAAAGAATACTTGTACTGTAATTTACTCAGTTATAGTGGAAACTTGGTGCTGCCAAGAAACTGGACGTAGCCCTGTGGATTTTGGGGTGAACCAGTATAAATCTCTTGAGTGATATTTCTTCTCCCTTATCTTTTAATTTGTTTGAGTATTGTTTCAGTCTTAGCTTTTTAACTTGGGGAGTTAATACTGTGGTTATCAAACTCTTTTTAACCTTCTTGATTTGTGTGTACTATTCTGTTTTAATATTAGACGTTTCACTCGTCTAATCCTCTCTTAATCAAACCTTCTTGCTGTGCCTGCGAAAATCTTTTTTTAAGTAACCGAAAAAGTTGGTAAACACAATTCAACCCCCCTTCTTGTGTTCACTTTGGTTATTTCAGTTGGTATCAGAGCTCAGCCTCTGGGTTGAGCACTTAACAGTGTAGAGGAAAAGATCTTGGAGATGGCAGGAGAAACCAGTGGAAGCAAGAACCATGCTGGAGAAGGATCCTCAATGTCGAGACCTCCTTTCTTCAATGGAGAGGACTACATCTACTGGAAAGAAAAGATGAAGTGGTTTTTACAATCCACTAACTCTGATCTTTGGGATATTATCGATGAAGGTCCTTTTGTCCCTAAAGATGACAAAGGAGAGGAAGTTCCTAAAGCAAACATGACCACTGATCAAAGAACAAAGTGGCAGCTTAATGCCAAAGCTAGATATGCAATCATGTGTGCTCTGAGCAGAGAAGAATTTGAAAAAGTCTGTGCTTGTGAGTCTGCAAAAGAAATGTGGGACTCACTAGCCATTGCTCATGAAGGAACTAGCAAAGTAAAAGAAACAAAAGTCAGCATGCTTGTCAGAAAGTATGAGCTGTTCAAAATGGAGGAAGGTGAAACTATTGGCCAAATGTATGGAAGGTTTCAGACCATAACCAATGGATTGAAATCTCTGGGAAAAATTTACAAGACTGAGGAACACATTCAAAAGATTCTCAGAAGTCTTCCAAAACAATGGAGACCACTTGTAACTGCTGTGTCTCAGGCCAAGGATCTAACAACAATGAAGCTTGATGAGCTTCTTGGGACTCTTCAGATTCATGAACAAGAACTGATTGAAGAGAACAATGGAAAGAAAAACAAGTCCATTGCACTCAAAGCTGACAAGAAGTCATCTAAGGGAGCAAGTTCAAAAGCTCTCAAAGCAGATGAATCTTCAGAAGAATCTGGAGAATCAAATGAGGATGACTCAGATGATGAAGATGATGAACTGTCTCTCTTCACCAGAAAAATGAAGAAGCTCTGGAAGAAAAGAAACTTCAGAAAAGACAAACCCTTCAGGCGCTTCAACAAAGACAAGCATAACAAGGATAGTGGATCTAATGACAGAAATGTCATTGTATGCTATGAATGTAAAAAGCCTGGTCACATCAAGGCAGAATGCCCTCAAATCAAAAAGCAATCTTCCAAGAAATTCTTCAACAAGAAAAAGAAAGGTATGATGGCTACTTGGGAAGATCTTGATGAAAGCTCCACTGAAAGTGAAGGAGAGGAGCTTGAAGCAAACCTCTGTCTTATGGCTGATACAGATTCAGAATCAGAAACTGAGGTACATTCTGAACTTGAAAAATTGAATGATGCCTATGATGAACTTTTGGAAGAATCCAACTATATATCTAAAGCTTTTAGATCCCTCAAGAGACAGTATGCTAAACTCTCTAATGAGTACACACAGAAATCTCTAGAGTGTGAAAAGTTAGCTGAAGAGAATAGTAAACTTAAGACTGAAAAGTCTGAAGTTGAGATCTCAGTTGAAACTCTACCATCTGAAGAAGTAACTAAACTTCAACAGAAAGTAGAAGAGCTCACCTCAGATCTTGCCAAGTTTGTTAATGGTAGAGATAATCTGACTAAACTCTTAGGAAGTCAGAGGCACTCCCTTAACAAAGAAGGTATTGGATATTCCAATCAAGAACATCATAAAGGATCAACAAAGTTTTCAAATGTAGCTGCTAAATCTATATGTTCCTACTGTGGAAAAGCTGGACATATCATGTCTAAGTGTATTCACAAAAAGAGAAGGAAGTCTTTACAGACTCCTCACACTAACAAAAAAGGACCCAAGAAAATATGGGTACCTAAGGTCATGATCATTCCTGTTGCAGACATTCTCAACAGAACAAAGCAAACACCTGTCATGGTATCTGGACAGTGGATGCTCGCGACACATGACAGGCGAAAGGTCTATGTTCCTAGACCTCCAACCTAAGAAAGGTGGACATGTAACTTTTGGTGGCAACCAGAAAGGAAAAGTTGTTGGTTTAGGTAAAATTGGTGGTAAACCTCCCTTACCTGTTATTAATGATGTGTTATTTGTGAAAGGATTAAAACATAATCTGCTTAGCATAAGTCAATTATGTGACAGTGGACTCTCTGTATCTTTTTCTAAGGATGCATGCATAGTCAATGACTGTAATGGAAAAACCCTCTTTTCTGCTAAAAGGCAAAACAATCTGTATAAGATTGACATGACTGAACTTTCAGATCAAAGTGTAACATGCTTTATGTCTAAAGAGGATGAAAAATGGCTGTGGCATAAGAAATTAGGACATGTTAGTATGAAGCAAATTTCAAAATTGAAAAAGCATAACCTTGTGAGAGGATTGCCTGATATTTCTTTTAAGAAAGATATTCTGTGTGATGCATGTCAGAGAGGTAAACAAGTAAAATCAAGTTTCAAATCTAAGAAAGAAGTCACATCCTCTAGACCTTTGCAACTGTTACACATGGATCTGTTTGGACCAGTTAGTGTAGCTAGCCTAGGTGGAAAGAAATATGGTTTTGTCATAGTTGATGACTATTCTAGATTTACATGGGTACTCTTCTTAACCCACAAGGATGAATCTTATAAGGCATTTTCAGTATTCAGTAAAAGAGTACAAAATGAGCAAGGTTTCTGTATCTCTGCTATAAGAAGTGATCATGGAGGAGAATTTGAAAATGAGCAGTTCAAACTGTTCTGTGAGGAAAATGGTATTTCTCACAATTTCTCTGCACCTAGAACTCCACAACAAAATGGAGTAGTTGAGAGAAAGAACAGATCTCTTCAAGAGATGGGAAGAACAATGCTAAATGAAAATAATCTTCCTAAGTACTTCTGGGCAGAAGCCATTAACACTGCTTGTTATGTACAAAACAGAATACTGATCAGGCCTATTCTAAATAAGACTCCTTATGAATTGTGGAAAGACAGAAAACCCAACATATCATATTTTCATGCATTTGGTTGTGAATGTTATATTCTCAACACAAAAGATCATCTTGGTAAATTTGATTCTAAAGTAGATAAAGGAATATTTATTGGTTATTCTGAAATGTCTAAAGCTTTTAGAATTTACAATTCTAGAACTTCTGTTGTAGAAGAATCAATTCATGTAAAGTTTAATGATGGTTTGAAGACTGATAGGGAACTATCAGATCTAGAAGATGATGTTGCAGGTATTGAACTCAATCCTACAGTAGAAGAATCTTCAGACAAGTCAAAAGTAGACGTATCTGAAATACAGACTGATGCTGATAAGTCTGAAACTCAGACTCTAAAGAAAGATTGGAAATTCAAGACCTATCATCCAGAAGATCTCATCATTGGAAGTCCATCTCAAGGAGTTAGAACCAGATCTGCCTTCAATGAAAACAACAACATGGCCTTCATATCAGATTTGGAACCTAAAAAGATTGAAGAAGCTCTGCAAGATGAAAGCTGGATTCTAGCCATGCAAGAAGAGCTAAATCAGTTCAAAAGGAATGATGTCTGGTCACTAGTTTCTAAACCCAAAGAGAAAACCATTATTGGAACCAGATGGGTGTTTAGAAACAAACTAGATGAAGATGGAAAAGTGGTAAGGAACAAGGCAAGACTAGTTGCCTCAAGGTTACAATCAACAGGAAGGTATTGATTTCACTGAAACTTTTGCTCCTGTAGCTAGACTAGAAGCAATTAGGATTCTCATGTCATATGCTGCACAACATGATATAACTCTTTATCAAATGGATGTTAAAAGTGCTTTTCTAAATGGAATAATTGAGGAGGAAGTTTATGTCAAGCAACCTCCAGGTTTTGAGGACTCTGAAAATCCTCACCATGTCTATAAGCTTAAGAAAGCTCTATATGGACTCAAACAAGCTCCTAGAGCTTGGTATGATAGATTAAGCACATATCTAATGGAAAATAACTTCATTAGAGGAAAAGTAGACACTACACTTTTCAAGAAATGTTCAAGAAAAGACTTTATAGTAGTACAGATCTATGTTGATGATATTATATTTGGTGCTACTAATGAAAAGCTCTGTAAAGAGTTCTCTGAGCTGATGCAGAATGAATTTGAAATGAGCATGATGGGAGAGTTGAAGTTCTTCCTTGGTCTTCAAATAAAACAGTCAAATGATGGAATCTATATCCATCAACAGAAGTACACCAAGGAGCTTCTGAAAAAGTACAAAATGGAAAATTCAAAGCCTATGAGTACTCCTATGCATCCAACCGTTGTTCTAAACAAGGATGAGGAAGGTAAAAAGGTAGATCAAACTGTCTACCGAGGTATGATTGGTTCTCTGCTATATTTAACTGCTAGCAGACCTGATATTCAATTCAGTGTCTGTCTCTGTGCTAGATTTCAATCTGACCCTAAGGAATCTCATTATAAGGCTGTCAAAAGAATTTTCAGATATTTAATTGGAACCACTAACCTTGGTCTATTATATAAGAAATCTGAAGATTTCAGGTTAGCTGGATTTTGTGATGCTGATTTTGCTGGAGACAGAATTGATAGGAAAAGCACCAGTGGAGGATGTCACTTCATTGGAACAAATATAATCTCTTGGTCAAGCAAAAGGCAAAGCACCATTGCTCTATCAACTGCAGAAGCTGAATATATATCTGCAGCTGGTTGTTGTTCACAACTACTCTGGGTAAAATATCAACTTGAAGATTATTCAATGTTTGAGCATAATATACCTGTTTGGTGTGATAATACTAGTGCCATTAATCTGTCTAAAAATCCAATACAGCATTCTAGAGCAAAGCATATAGAAATAAAGCATCATTTCATTAGAGACTATGTTCAAAAAGGTGTTTTTGAAATTAAGTTTGTAAACACTGATTATCAGTGGGCAGACATTTTTACCAAACCCTTAAGTGAAGACAGATTTGTTTTTATAAGAAGAAATCTTAACATGCATAATGTACCTGATTAAATGTTTTGCTGTGTTGTCAGAAAAATTACTTGTCTATATTTTCTATGATTACTTGACTCGTCTAATTTAGCCAAGCGTCTAATGACGTGGCTAAAAGCACTCAGTGCTAATTTCTGACTGAGACACACGTACATTGCATTTTTTCCCTCCTTTTCTAAAATATTTTATTTTATTTGAATTTGATTATCTGTCATTTATGGCAACACTCTCTTTCCTCTTTCCCAATGCAAAAAGCACTCAAACGTTTTTAGCATAAACCCGTGTCTTTTCAAAAACTACCCACTCAAAAAGTTTCTTGCTTACAAACTCTCTCTCTAAGCTCTCTTCGTCTTCACCTTCACGAAACCTTCTCTGTCAAACCCTAATCTCTTCTCTCAAATCAATGGCACCCAAAAGCCTCCTTGAGACGCTATCTGAGAAGACTAAGGTATCTGTTACTGAGCTGAAGAAGGTGCTCCCTGGAAGAGTTCCAAACTTTGATGAACTCAGAACCAAAGGTTTAGACGTACTCCCTGAACTTAACCATGCTGGATGGTTACCCTTCTTTCAACTGCAAGAACTTGTCTTCCCTGCTCTTGTTAGGGATTTCTGGACTACAGCGAAGATCACCAAGGACTCCACCACCCACATGATTTCTGGGGATGTTGGTGAGGATCATATCTTCATCACTCACGAGTTACTCGCTGAAGTAACGAGATGCCCTAGGGAAGGAGCTGGGCACTACAAAGACTGGATGAAGGATCAAGGGGAAGCCAATGTAAATTTGGTACTCTATGGGACTGCAAACCCTGGCAACATGGACTCCAAGTATCTGACCCCCAAGGCAAGGTTTTTACATGTTCTGCTTATAAACTGTGTAATGCCTAGGACTGGGTCTAGAAACCATGTCAATTTATTGGAAAAGTTTGCCCTATTCCACCTTATCCAAAGAATAAAGATAGACATAACTGATCTAATCTTTATTCATATGGAGAAAGCTGTAAAGGGAAAAGATAAAGATTATCCCTTTGGAATGGTTATGACTAGGATCTTCAGGGCTTGTAAGTTGGACTTAAGAAGGGCTGTTTCTGCTGATCTCTGTACTGAGATTACCACAAAAACCCTGGCCCTAATGAAAATGAACCTGAATCCTACTCTGGATGGCAATGCTGAAGCCTCTGCTCAGATGGAAGCAACTGTTTCCATTCCTAGTGTTAAATCTGAAGTGGTTGAGGAACCAGCTGAAGAAATTACTGATCAGCTTCAGAGGAAGAAGAGGAAGATTACAAAAACCACTGCTGAAACTGTTGGGACAGAAAAGTCTACTCAGGTTGTTGAACCTGCTGCTGCTGAGGAAGCTACTGCCTCTGTACCTAAGATCACCAAGGTATTCAAGAGAAAGAGGACAGTACAAGCTGAGGGGGAGTCTCAATCAGAAGAGACTGTGATCCCTAAGAAGAAGAGGACAACTGTTACAAAGAGGAAACTTGTCTTGCCTCCCTCTTCATCTTCATCACCATCACCCTCACCTCAGAAGGATTCAACCCCTCCACCTCAGGAAACATCACCTTCTATCACCACAGTTCCAACTCCACAACCTTCACCTCAAAGAATGCCTACACCACCACACAGATCACCTACACCACCTCCATCATCAAAAATTCCAACACCACCTCCATCACCAAAAATTCCAACACCACCTCCATCACCAAAAATTCCAACACCACCTCTATCACCAAGAATTCCCACTCCACATACTTCACCACAAATCCAAACTCCACCACATACATCACCTAACCACCACTCTCCTGAACCTAACCCTATCACATCAGAACCTCACATGTCTGATACTCACTCACCTGCTCCACCCTCACCACAAATATCTCACCATTCTGATATTCCTCAAACTGAGGATATCAATGACTTTGAGTACTTTGACAACCCTATTTCACCACCCTCACCACAATCACCAATTCCTGACCATATCTCAAACCAATGCCAAGTGCCTCTGAGAATAGTCTTTCCAGACTTATCCTCTGAAACCAGACACAACCCTCTCCCCTTAGCCACTTTACCACCCTACAACTCATCCTCCAGAACCACACCCTTCTCTGTAACAGATGATCTCTGTCCCTCTTACCTTGATGGCAAGACTCTGGACATGATTGCTTCTCTGGAAGCTGAAAGGCAGGTTGTGAGGCTAGAAAGGTTGCAGAAGCCAGTAGGAAAATGGCTATTTAATCCTCACATCTTCATGAAGCCCTCCACTGCCATAAAAGTAATGCCTGACTCAATGGTGTTGAAAGGGAAGCAGAAGACAATATCCCTGGCAGTAGAGCAGAAGTTTTCCCTTATCCAGAGAACTGATCAGAAGCTGAAATTCAAAGAGAAGATGTTCTCTAAGGGTGGCTGCAGTTCTGGGTTGACAGAAGAAGAGAAGGCAGACATTCCAATTAGAGGTAGCCAAGCCTATGCCCTCTACCCCGTCTCACCCTCTATTTACTTTATCCCTCCCTTCTTCATGGTATTCCCTTTCTCTGTCATAAACTTTCCTGAAAATGCTCCTTTTACTCACATAAATCTCATTAGGAGATCTTATGAGTTCCTTCTTTCTATCATAAATTCCCCTCTACATCATGACAGAATTCATGCCTTTTTAAGGGAATTCCATCCTAATAATGATTTTGAAACCACTCTGTCAACAAATGTATTTCTAGATCCTCACCCTGAGGATGATATTGTTGTTGAAGAGTTACCTCCTACCCCTCCTCCTTGTCCATCAACTTCTGGAACTTCTCTGGCCACTACAGATTCTACTGCTCCAGTTGTTGCATTTGATCCTGCTGCACATCAGAGACTGGATGAAATGGCTGTAAGTTTGCAGACTATCATTCAAAGACAGGATGAAGCAATTGCTCAACAGACTGCATTTCAAGCTCAGATGTTGGCTCAGCAGCAAGCAATGCAGCAGATGATGGAAGCTTTCTTCAAAAGCCAAGGAGGCCCTAGCTCTTAGTGCTTAGAAATTTTTTTTTTTTTTTTGATTGAGTCATGCAATGTACTAAGTCAGTGATGTCTATCACTTGTAATCTTTCATGACTTTGATTAAACGCAATGAGCTTTTCTTTTGGCAATTTATCTTCTCTGTTTATTTTTTTTTCTGTTTGATTGATGCCAAAAGGGGGAGGAAATATAATTAAGTTTTCATGATTTTATATTTCTTATTGTATGTTATTCCTTCTAATATCATGATGACCTCATATTTGTCCTTACTTAGTGCATAAACTAAGGGGGAGCCTAACCTACTATGATCTTTTATATCTGTTTCGAAATTTCTACTGTTTCTTTTTTATGTTCAATAAAATCAGAAAAGATATTTGTCATCATCAAAAAGGGGGAGAATGTTGAGACCTCATAAGTCTAAAACACATTCAAAGTGTAAATCCTCTATATTTTGATGATTCCAAATAGTTCAAGTATGGTAATATTGAACCAAATGAAATTACTGATATATTTGATAAGTGTGCAGGAAAATAGACTTGAAGTCACTCGTCTAAATTTCACCCGTCTACTTTTGAGTAGAAGCTCAGCAGTGACTCGTCTAAGTTTCACTCGTCTAAAAAGTTAGTCAAAGAAAGTCAACGCTCAAGAAAGACTAAGCTCAGTTGATGACGTGGCAAGAATCTAAGTTTGGCTCAGCTGACCACCCGTCTAAGTCTCTGAACAAGCTTTCACCCGTCTAAGTTTCTGAACAAGCCTTCACCCGTCTAAGTTTCTGAACAAGCCTTCACCCGTCTAAGTTTCTGAACAAGCTTTCACCCGTCTAAGTTTTTGGATGAATTTCACCCGTCTAAAATTCTCATGGCTGACACCAAGTCAGTATGTCAGAAATCAAGTCCAAGTCACCATATTCAAAATTATAGGCCATCCTTATGGACCTCGAAGACCTCTGGATAATAGCTCGAAGGACAAAGAATAAAAGAACGTTGTTTCAAGGTTTTAAGGAATAAACACGCTATCTCTGCACCACTGCAGTAACCTTTTGCCTATTCCAGTACAAAGTGAAAGTACTTTATGGAAAAGTAAACTGATGTTGCACTGAAAGAGGAAAGCTCTCTGCAACAAGTACAAGAAGCCTGCTGCCATATACTCTGAAAGAACAGCTGCTCAGTTTAAAGTGTACTCTTGGACACTCTTGACAATGCCAAATGTTTTCAAGCATTTAATGAATACTCAGAACGACTCTTTGGCATTAAATGGTGTCTCAGAAAGCTCAAGTCAGATGAACACACTTTCTGAAGCTGTGTCAAACGGATCTCTTGATTGAAGCCTTTAAATAGATCAAACAATGAAGATGAAGATAAGAAGTTGAATATCAAAAGAACTCTGCACAGAAGCATTTACTCTCTTCATTAACTTCTTCATTCCTTCATTGAATACATACTCAATCATTAGATATAAATTCGTAGTCTTTCATACTTCATATTTATTCCACTCTCTGAGTGTGATCTGAAAGACTTGCAAGTTGTATTAACTATACAAACCTTCTATCTCTTACTGTTTTTGAGCCTGAAGAGGCTAGGTGAGAAAAGAATACTTGTTTGAGTATTGAGCCTGAAGAGGCTAGGTGTGCAAAGAATACTTGTACTGTAATTTACTCAGTTATAGTGGAAACTTGGTGCTGCCAAGAAACTGGACGTAGCCCTGTGGATTTTGGGGTGAACCAGTATAAATCTCTTGAGTGATATTTCTTCTCCCTTATCTTTTAATTTGTTTGAGTATTGTTTCAGTCTTAGCTTTTTAACTTGGGGAGTTAATACTGTGGTTATCAAACTCTTTTTAACCTTCTTGATTTGTGTGTGCTATTCTGTTTTAATATTAGACGTTTCACTCGTCTAATCCTCTCTTAATCAAACCTTCTTGCTGTGCCTGCGAAAATCTTTTTTTTAAGTAACCGAAAAAGTTGGTAAACACAATTCAACCCCCCTTCTTGTGTTCACTTTGGTTATTTCAGTTAAGGCACTAGGATGTTGTTAAAATGGGTTGGCGAGATTCACGTGTATTGGTAATATAATACACAAGGTCGGTGTTGTTGTTCACAATCGTGTATTGGTAATATAATACGCAAGGTCAAGAGTTCTCGCTAGACTGTTCCACCTTAGAAATAGGTTGTGCAGCTATAGTGTCATTGAATTTCATTGAGCACCCCTGGGAGTGGACGGGGTGTGCACCGAGAGCATTGTGCAGCTATAGTGTCATGCTTAGCATGAACGTTCTCACCATGGAAGAGAATGTGCACTGGGAATTTGGAACCTATCGCTTGAACAATTGACTGACATTTCCTGAGAGGAATTCGTGAAAGAAATCAGTGGTGGCCACGTCAGTATGAAAGTCTAGTTGTACGAGATTGGGGTAGAGGATGATACTTGAATTTGAAGATGTCGTGCTAGTTAGGTGTTGAATGATGATTTGTCTGTGATAATTACTGTATAATTTACTATTACTCTTTTCCGCTTTTGATGATAGAACTGCTTCTTATCCCCTATATTTCTGTATTCTTGTGGGCTACTTTACTTACATTAGAAGACCCGATGGAGGATTATGTTGCTGAGGAGCTGGAAGGAACTATGTATGAAACAGAGGTTGTTGAGCAGTTGGATGAAACTCCTTACGATCCAGACACTGGAGATCATGCTGCCATCCATGGCGATTAGAGTATAGACATTATGGCCAGTGTGTCTAAGGAGTCTATTTTATCTTTTCCGCTAAGTATGAATGTTGTTAACTTTATGCCTGTGAGGGATCCTACTTAGAGGATACCCTTAACAATATTTTGGTATTATAATGAATAAATATGTGTGTATTTATATATTACAACGTTGGTGTGTTTCATTTGCAGAAGTTATATGATTATTTAAATAAAGTTTTAATTTTTACGTATTTTTTTTCACTCTAAGCGCGCGATTAAGAAACGAATAAAGAAGGAATTAATCTAATAAAACATGGGGGCACAACGGGGTGTCTCAACCGATCCTTCTAACAAAAGGTTGCCCGTGGTTCTCCAAGGAAAAAACATGCATATTGGTAGTGATGAAAATCAAGATTCAACTCTTGATATTCCTGAGACTCCTTCTTTTTCAACAAACATGCCTACTATAATTGAGGAAACACAGGTGGCGATGTACATGCCACTCGAGATGATCATCACGAAGGGATATCGATATAAGTAATTTAAACTTGATTATAGTGTGAGTTTTGTTCTTTTAAGGCAAACGTCTTATTTATCCATGTTAGTTTTGATTTATCTTTAGTTATCCATGTTAAAAAAACATATTTTAATATTTACCATTTCTGAACAGGCATACACATGGATCACTCGGACCCGCATGCACGGGAGGACACTATGGTGCCTACGTACGCAGGACATTATGGGGCTACACCTGATGATACTGTAAGTTTACATGTTATATAAAATTTATCTAGTATTTATAATGTAAGTTTAAGTTCTTTATATATTCTAATTTATCCTTGTTATACATAACCCTCTAATTTAACATTTTTTTGTCCAAACAGACATCACAGTCTCAGAGGAAACGAGGTAGAGGAGCCATGTCATTGAAGAAGTTAGAGAAGGCTAGGCAAAGTGGTCAGAAGCTTGAGGTGTCCTTTGATGTTAAACTAAAGCCCCAGGGCCCCCGTGCTAGAGAATTTAAAATGTGGGTGATTCTACAAACCAAGCAGCACGTTAACATCCTATATTATTGGGATGACGTTCCACAGAACGTTAAGGATCAGATTTGGGAGGCGATCACGGTATTTTAATTTTACATTCTTTTGATGTATATTATTAAATAATTATTCCAATTCTAATTCATCTTGTTTGTTATATGTATTTAATGTGTAGATAGCTTGGACCGTGTCGAATGACGAGCATCATCGGAAGAAATGGCTCTCATTGGGGGCAAGGCGCTGAAGTGAGTTCAAGCATGATCTTACTAGGTTCTATGTATCTGGGAAGAAGAAGCTTGATAAGATGTTCTTGGATTACCCTTGGATTGATAGGGAGACGTGGGATGACTTTGTTAGGATTCGTCATGAGGACAAATTTCAGGTTAGTTGATGAAGTTAATTTATTTATGCTTCTTAGAGATCATTTAAGTAAAGAAATTAAATGTATTTAACTCTATTAATTATGTATTTTTGTTTAAACAGACTAAGGCGGAGATGGGTAGGCAGAATCAAGCTAAGAACGTCCACACCCACACCTTGTCTCAGGGTGGGTACGCCACTAGGATCGACGAGATGATGGTGGAGAAGCTGAGAGTGAAGCAGGAAGAGATGGCTGCGAGGATAGCACATGGAGAGGTGCCTGAGGGCACACCAGTTAGTCCTCTGTCACCCTTCCCGCGTGAGGATGTCTGGTTAGCCGGCCGGATGACAAAGAAAGGTCTTTTAAAGCTGAAGCCACTCGCGATGTGGTAGATAAGATTGTAAGTAACTAATTATATGCATTTATGGTTGATATTTGTATATGGTTGATATTTTTAAGGAACACATTTCTCTTACACGTTTTCTCAATTCTTCATTGTAGATGGAGCTTAAGGAAAAATGCTCCCAGGGCTCATTCGTCCCTTCTGGACGCCGGGAAATATTGCTCACTGCTCTAGGCAAGGACAACCATCCTGGTTAGGTGATCGATGTTCCAAAGACGGTGGGCATCAAAGAATATTATGGCAAGTCTACTTCACGAAGGCAGGTCGTCGATGAGGATGCACTTAGAAAATCCATCACACAGCAGCTCTTCTCGAACCCGGCCATTACAAACCATCTGATAAGCTGCTTCTTATCCAACCCATATTTCAAGCAGGCGCTTGTTAGGGAGCTTGTCTCCGTGGGTTCCTAGGACACCGCTGGAGCTGCCAACCCTTCACATATGAGCACAAAAGATAGCTATAATAGGACACATGTGGAGGTGGATGAGTTGGCAGATAGGGAGCGGGAGTTGGAGGTTCGACGCCGTGAGCTTGAGTTGGAAGTGAAACGGTGGGAGTTTAAGCTGGCGCAGCGAGAGCTCGAGTTGGCACAGAAGGTATATATTCATTATTAATGTCCAAATTTGTCAATTAATTACTTATGTTTTTTTTTTAATTATCAACAACTTATATACCTGATTTATTTAATATTGAAGGCAAAGGCGGGTAAGATGTCTCTCATGACTCAGTTGTTCTCGATTGGCACGCCCACTTCATGAGCGTGAGCCTGGATTTGTATTCAATGGTGATGATATTGGGTATCTTTGCAATGATGGCCAGCAACTATCTACCGTGATTGTGAGTCTTTGGTCGACGTAAGTATGCTTCATAATTTTATAATTAATTCAATTTATATATTTTATTTGAATTTTATGATTTACTGTATTCATATCGTAGGTATCTCCATCGACTTCAACTCGAGAGGGGCTCCAACCTATTCGGTTTCTTAGAGCCCTACTCCCTTCAGTCTGAATTCTTTGCCAATCACAACGAAGTCACAGCGTACATAATGAGCGGGTATTGGCAGTTGCTCATAATTTATCCTGCCAGGTATACTGTCATCTTCCTATGCTCTCTCCACCGGAACCCGCCACGGGAGGTGGTGGAACCTATCAATAGGTTAGTAATTAATCTTCTATTTAATTTAAGTTTTAACATTTACTTTAATTTTATGCGACACATGATGAATTGGTTAATTGATATGAATATTTTGTTTATGATAGTGCACTGAAGACTTGTAGTTTGAGTTATGCCAACGGGAGGAGTAGGACTCTTAAGTCTAAAGGAAATCCTGATTGGATTATCCTCAAGGTTGGTAGTTTGTTAAATAGTATAAAACATTAGAATTACTAATTACTAATTACTAATTCCAAATATATATGTTTATTTAACTGATATTAAATTTCATTACTTTTGTAGTTTCGCTTTCAGAATGACGCTTGGTCGTGTGGATATTATGTGATGCAACATATGTTGAAGATAGCCTCCGTATCTATTACGGAAGGATGAAAGAAGGTAATAATACTTAATTAAATAACTTATTTAATTATTTAATTATATATTTTAGTTTTCATTTTCATTGTATTAATTAATGTTACCGTGATTTATTTGAACGTGCGCAGGCTTTTAACAGCAACCAATCTCCTCTTGACAAAAAAGAGTTCAAAGACTTGAGGATGTGGTTTCCAGAATTTTTCTTCAAGTATACTAAAGAGAAAGGATTGCCGGCAAGTATACCTCATGAGTATATAGAAGATGTGTAGTTAGTAATTAGTATAGAAACTTATACTAAAGAGAAAGGATTACCGGCAAGTATACCCCTATTTGTTCCTTTGTATATATATATATACTTTTCTTTTATTAATGAAATTTAAGTGAAATATTGGACTGTTACTAGACTGTTTACTGGACTGGACTGTTTACTGAATGTAGGGATAGCTGGGGGAAGGGATATATTGTAACAGAATTTTTTTTAAAAAAAAAAAACAAAGCCTTTAACATCAGTTGTACTATACAACTGAGTTAAAAGTTAAGATTTTAACATCAGTTCAATGAAACAACTGACGTTAAAATGATTTTTTTTTTTAAAAAATTGTATTTTAATGTCAGTTATGTTTGAACTAACGTAAAAAGTTACACTTTTAGCGATGGCTCCAATAACGTCTGGCATTATTCATATGTCCACAATCAATTTTGACCGACGTAAAAAGCACTTCTTGCACTAGTGAGGGCCTTTCTGCTGAGGAATCTTTTTTGACAACTAACATGAATTTTGGACTGTTTTTAGCTCTCTTTTATGCAGGTTTGGCTATAGGCAGTGGATGGATTGGAAGCACATTATGAACGCTGGGGGTATTGATTGAGAGTGAAAATGGGCTGTGAGGGGTTCTTTATTTTGATTTAGGGGAGTGTCTACCAAATAATGAGTGAACTACTAAATATGGGTTGCTTGTGTTTGAGTCTTGTGTCTCTGTCTGTTCTATTGCTAATATTGGTTGATGAGCACATTTTTCTTGCAATCAAGGATTGGACTTTCTGGTCTTTTACCTTTGAACAACTATCCCACGGTTTGCTGTGAATTTAGACTATCAATTCTAGTGCCATTAACCAAATATGTTTACTTGTTTAGTGGTGGTCCAATTTTGAAAGATGGTTACTCTTGGGTTGGCGGCAAGGTTTTTGATATCAAACAGTGTCTCTTTTCTGGTTTATATTGGCCAAAGGCTGGTTTATTTCTTTTGAAAACACGGCTTGGAAAAATTGAACAGGGCCTGGTCATCAGCTGTTTTGATTTCTGTTCTTTAACTCCTTAGTCCGGCGTCATTCAAAGAGGTGGGGGTGTGCTGAATTTCTGTTTTTTGGACCTCACAATATGTTATCTACTCTTTCTCGGGTGACTCTCAGTTTTGCAGACTCCTCCAGGTGGTGACAATTAGAGTGTTTTTGGTTGGGGAACTCTCTGTTGTGATAGTGCTATTGGCTACTGTTATCTCTGGGTGCTATGAACCTTATAGTCACTTGGCATAGGTTTGATTTGTTGTGGTTATGAATGGGGATCCTTCAACAGTGGGTTATAAGTTTCCCTTTCTTTGTTCTTGTTTTATAGTGTGGTGGCCATATATTTTTTGTTGCAGTTTGGTGCTTATACGGACAACTTTTGGTTTTATTAGTTCTCAAGACACAAGTTAATAGGTTTGACTTCATGTAGGTCTTGTTTTGGTATTTATGGCCAGCCTCTTTTCTTGGTTTTTTTTTTTTTTTGGGACTATATTTTTGTAAATTTATATTAGAGGTTGTCTCATATGTAATTAGGTTGGAGTACCCCAAATATTCGTATTAATAAAAAAATTTGCTTACCAAAAAAAAAAAAAAAAAAATAGTATGTACCGCATGTAGAATGTTTAACGTAATTGCTCGTATTTTACTCCTCTAAGCTGTATAGTTGAAAGAATATAAGAGATCCAACGGCAGGAACTAAAAGTCGCTAAGGCATAAAAAAGAATATTAAAACAAATCCCCATTTCATCTTTTAATGTTTATTTCCTTTGCCAATGGTAAGACACTGATGTGATTTATAATATAATAACAATATAATATCCATATAACAATGATACTCTGTCACTAGCATTATATGCAACTGACAAAATGTTGTCATTCTCTCTGTATACGGTAGGATGAGAATCAAAGACTAAGGCTAACCACTGATATTAGGCGTAGTAATCTCATTATCACTTTCATCAGAGTGTTTGGTGAAGGCGTTGTGGCTTCATCAGAGTGTCTGGAAGTGATGGATGTGCATAACTGTGTGAAAGCCCAGCACCATTAACATCAATTCCCTCTAGATTCCCTGGCACATCCTTCACACTTTCAATTCTCTGCAACACCTCCAAAACTTCACCCATAGAGGGTCTCAATTCCTTGTCCCCTTGCAAACACTGAAAAGCCAATTCTGCCACTGAAGTTATCATCCTTTTTAATTTGTCATCAGACTGGAAACCAAGGGAAGGATCAACCAACTCAGAAAATGCCCCTCTTTGAATCTTCCTTATGGCTAGATTTGCCAATTTAATCTCATCCCTCTTCCTGGCCATATCAACTGCCGGCAAAGACGATATTAGCTCAACCAGAACAACTCCAAAGCTATAAACATCACTCTTGCTCGTAAGCTGGTAGCATATACGATAATCCGGGTCAACATAACCCGGGGTTCCCCGTGGAGCTGTGGAGACATGTGTGACATCAGTGGGGAAGAGTCTTGAAAGCCCAAAATCTGCAACTTTGACACTAAAGTTATTGTTAAGGAGGATGTTGCTTGTTTTCACATCTCGGTGAATGATGTCAGAAGCATGGAGATAAGTCAATGCACTAGCAGTCTCTATGGCAATTTTCATCCTCACAGGCCATGGCATTAAGCCAGGCTTTGCATTGTCACCATGAAGATGATAACTGACAGTGCCATTTGGGACATATTCATACACTAGCAGTAGCTCACGACTGTGACGAGAAGTGCAGCCATAGAGAGACACGAGATTTGTGTGGCGCAAGCGTGTGAGGATCTGGATTTCATTTATGAACGATTCTACTGGCCTGTAGTTGCGCTCGTATAGGCGCTTCACTGCAACTTCACGTCCATCTCGAAGCTTTCCTGGTTGTTAAGGATCAGAATGTTGGTTATTCAACCAAGCATGAATTGATTTAGACTGTCTATTTACTTCTAAAATTGCGAATTTCAAAGATTATCACATTTAAAAACGTTTTTAGAGCCATATCAAAGATTTAACTAGTGAAGCTTTCGGTTTATGTTCTAATGGGTAAACCAGCTAACCAAGCTAGATGAAATAATGTAAATAAGTCACACAATAATGTAACTTATATAACAAGTTACTGAAATATGAAAACATAGTATATATTTTTTTAAAAGTAATAGCAATGGAGTGGAAGAGGAATCAAGTGATTAATAAGTTAGATTAATAAGTTGGTTCCATCTTGTTCTATCTCATTCCCCTGGAGGGAAGAAAAATAGAAGTATTGGATAGAATGGTTCCATTCTATTTCATCCTATTTTAAATAATTCAAATAGTAGAACCTAATATCATTTCACTCTATTCCAGCCTTATAGCCATATGGTATTAGACAAGACAGCAATGCCCAAAACACAGTATTTTGTTTTGTCAACATTTTGTTCCTAAGAAAAACTCTCAGAATCCGTTTCAGTGCAAAGGGCAGTAAAAATATTAGTCCCTTACCGTAGTAAACAGTCCCAAAGCCCCCTTCTCCAAGCTCCCTAGCTTGGTCAAAATTATTTGTTGCCTCTTGGAGCTCCTCATAGGAGAAGACAGGGACCCCAAAGTAGACAGTTCCACTTTCTATGTTTATATTAGAGGAGGGGCCAGAAGCAACGTTTCTTTGTTGGTCTTGGTAGCCCGAAGAATTGTGCCTTTGTTTGTACAGCAAAAGAATAACAAACAAGGCAATTATAGTCATTCCTGCCAGTCCAATAGATAAACCTGCAGGAAGTAAAGCCTTAGTCTGTAAAATCCATGGATGGACATACAAGATTTTTGTTTAGACTAATATGAAAATTGAAGTTCACATATAATTTTGCAGTTGCTATAATTTATAAGCACAGGATGAAAATAGGTATTCAACTTACGAACAACAGTTTATTTTTAAAATACCATGGAGTACCTATTATCTTAACCTTCTCCGAATCCCCTTTCTTGTTCTCTGTAGCAGGATTCAGAAATCAGAAGAAAACAAATCAGTCTAAATTATCATAAAACATAACTCAGACAATGTCAAACATATAATTTTGCAGTTGCTATAATTTATAAGCACAGGATGAATATAGATATTCAACTTATGAACAGCAGTTTATTTTTAAAATACCATAGAGTACCTATTATCTTAACCTTCTCCGAATCCCCTGTCTTGTTCTCTGTAGCAGGATTCAGAAATCAGAAGAAAACAAATCAGTCTAAATTATCATAAAACATAACTCAGACAATGTCAAACAAGGTAAAAAAAAATGTACATTTTAAGTAATAGTACTTTAGGATTTTTCATTTTTTTACCATTGGGGTAACAGATGACAATTAAATTGTCCTCATACGGAAGCATTCTTTCAATCTTATACCATATTTGGTTATCTTCTAGTCGGATTTCTTTATCTGCATCTGGAATGTCACAACCCCTTATGGCCAAGCCACATTTTGGGTTTGTTGTGTTGGTGAAAGGGTAGTGAATGTCCTTCCCGAGCTTTCCACAATCAAAAGACTTTGGACAATCATAATGAGCTAAGAGAAGCAGGAAATAATAACAGAGAAGAACAAGGAAACCAAGCACACAGTTGGTAGCCATCCTAAAATATAACAATCGGGGAGCTACAACACAAGGTTCAGACTACAATTATATAGTTTTTTTTTTTCTTTGTCTAGACTAACCTTTGTTATCTTCGTAATATAGAAGGGTACTAGTGTTGGGTACCTATTGTATTATGAGTGTCAACTACGCTAGTTGACTTGGACAATTGACTAACGAAGACTTGTGAAATTGGCTGGAAAGAAAGCTTCTCATATTATTGGTGGTAGAGTTGAAAAATTTAGGGTTTTGTTTTACTTTTAATTAGTTATTAAGTACCAAGTTAGTTTTATATCTTTCTAGTGTGCTAGAAATGGAGAAATAATTTTAATGAAAATCAACATTAGATGGAGATGTATCTTGTAAAAGTATGGGGTTTTGTAAAATCTAACATCAAATGTAGGGTTTTGTATCTTGTAAGGGATTATGTATTTTATAGAAGCTTATAATATTTTTCTTTTGACTAATGCTTTTCTTGCCCCAAAAAGAAAGTTTCTTGATTCACCGCAAGTGAGTCATATGGTTTATATATATACTAGTGTATGGACCCGTACATTATATGGGGAATATGCTATTTTTGATAATCTGGATTTCATATAAAAATATGTAATTGTTCATTGTATGTTTTTAGTTTAAATTTTTTTTGTGGGGAATAATGTACCAAAAATTATTGATTTATAAGGTTAATTACATAGAAATATTTGAAAATGTTGTTATGCAAAATATAAAAGATATATCTTCATATAAGTTTAATTGTAAGGTTTTTTGATAATCTATTTGATTTATAAACCTTCTCTCTTAAACATTATTTTGCTTTATTTTTACTTTTTCCCTTGTAAGTTAACTATTTTTAGAAAACATATTTACCTATCATATTTTTTTTCTTTTTTCAAAATCTATTTGATTTATTTCTCATCTTTTCCCATGCAAGTTAACCATTTTTAGAAAATATAATTATGTATCATATCATTTTTCTTATTTTCTCTTGAAAATCTATTTGATTTATTTCTTCTCTTTGGTCGGTGTAAGTGACACATTTTTAGAACATATGTTTATCTATTTTTTTATTTTTTATTTTTTCTTAAAAATCTATTAGATTTATTTCTTCTTTTTTCCCGTGAAAGTTAACTATTTTTAGAAAATATACTTATCCGTCATATTTTTTTTTATTCTCTTTTAAAAATCTATTTGATTTATTTCTCCTTTTTACCCATACAAGTTAACCATTTTTAGAAAATATATTTATCTATAATATTTTTTCTTATATCTTGAAAATATATTTGTTTTATTTCTACTCTTTTCTGTTCATTTCCAAAAACTTGGAACCCCTAGAACAACCACTTCCTTCGATGTCTTTCAAGCTTAATTGCATCGGATTCTAGATTCTATGCAAGTTAACAATTTTGAGAAATTATATTTATCTATCATATTGTTTTTTTTATTATCTTTTGAAAATCAATTTGATGTATTTATCATATTTTCCTATGCATGTTAACCATTTTTAGAATAATATTTATCTATCATAATGTTTCTTCTCTCTTGAAATTCTATTTGATTTAATTCTCTTCTCATATGTATCGTATTATTATTTTCTTCTTTCTTAAAAAACTATTTTATTTATTTAACCTCTCCCATGCAAGTTAACCATTTTTGAACATATATTTATCTATCATATTATTTTTTCTTGTCTTTCAAAATCTATTAGATTTATTTATTCTCTTTTTTCGTTCAAGTTAACCTTTTTTAGAAAATATATTTATCTTTTAAATTACTTTTTCTTCTCTCTTGAAAATCTATTTTAATTATTTCTCATCTTTTCCCGTGCAAGTTAACAATTTTTGTAAAATATATTTATCTATCAAATAATTATTTTTATTGTATCTTGAAAATCTATTTGATTTGTTTGTTCTCTTATTCTGTGCAACTTAACCATTTTTATAAAATATATTTATCTATCATACTATTGATTTCCTTCACTCTTGAAAAACTATTTGATATATTTTTTCTCTTTTCCAATGCAAGATAATAATTTTTAGATAATATATTTATCTATCATTTTGTTTTTCACATTTGACATTTCTCTCAATACATTGTTATTCTACTTATCTCAACATTCAATTTTATAATGAATTTATTTTTTTTTAAACAAAATTATAAATCAGCACTATCCATTTGGTTCTAAGTTTCTGGATCCACCACCAGAGTCATATGGTTTATATATATATATATATGATGCATGTTCAATTTAAAGAGTTTTTACTTTGACAATCAATCATATATCATCACATCATTAAAAAATGTTGATTTTTATTTTTTTGAAACATGTTGACTTTTATTGTAACCACTTTAAAGTCACACACGAGTGACGTATGATTGGTTGATAATATAAAAAAAACTATACAGTGACAATGTATCAAAATTAAACTAGTTTCTGCATAATCGACCTCCTGCCATCACAAGTCTCAATTTGCTTTCTCACTCCCACGAAGAAGACCGCCCTCCACCCAAATGTGCCACCGCTCTCATTCTACCATTGCCGATAAGGTTTTTTTTTTTTTTCCCCTTTTGTCTGGTTTTCAGAATAAAGTACTATGGCTTATGTTTTTGCTATACACCTAAATGTTTTCAGGATATTATAAATCAATATGCCTTATTCTGCCACCACCCTCCACCCATTGGACTTTTCATTATAAGTGTTGGTACTTTTGTGCGCATGTTTTCTTCATACCTTGTACAGAGTGAACGTAATTGAGAAATTGTGAAAATGGAAATTTGCGGCACACAAGATTATGCAGAACGACATGGGTGGAGGGAGAAGGTTCAAGAAGAAGGCAATTAAGTTTTTTAAAATTAAACTTAACTAGATTCTTATACTTGTGTGATGCAACAGATTTAATAGTTTAACTAGAAATATTCATCCTCTCATCTTCTTTTGTCATGTTTGATTATATAATCATTTTACATTAAATTTATTTCCGTTTTTAATTTTGATATCCTTCTAATGATTCTTTAGATACACACTTATTAATTTTCATTATTTTCACCAATCATTCTTAAGCCAAACGTAGAAGTAAAATAAATGAATAATTTATAAATTATTACATATATGCATACATAAACATATATGCATACATAAGCATAGCCATCCTCTCTCATCTTTAATTGTCATGCTAAGTTATATAATCATATTACATTAAATTTATTTCCATTCATTAATGTTTATTTCCTTCCAATGATTCGTGGAACGCATACTTATTATTTCTCACTACTTTTCAAATAGCCATCATTAAGATAAATGTAGAGATAAGATAAGTGATTACATATTCATATTACTCTTCTACATGAAGGTAGCTTATTACAAATCTTCAAACATGTTTTGTTCTCCACAACTTTTAGAGACGAACAAAGGTCATAGCACTTGCATGTAATAGTCTAATACCCCTCTCAGGCTGTCACAAAAATTGAAAGGTTAGAGTAACCTTGTAAGAGTTGTATGATGTGTAAATAAAGTAGTGTACAGTTATCAATCACCTTAATTATCATTTGCAATCGTAGCACTTACACGCATATTGATAGCAAGAGTAACCTTGACATGAAGAATCCATGCAAATAGCCATGCATTCTATGGCAAAAATACATCCGTTGGTAGCAAGTGCTGAGATGTAATATAAAAATGAACGAATGTTACTGAAATGGAATAAATGTATATATTAAAGGTGATGAAAGAAAAAAGAAAATGATGAGAAAACAAGAATACATACGTAAATTAACAAATATGAAAAAAAGGAGGATCGAGGCAAAAACAAACTTAAGAGTTTTAGTCATGGTTTTCCATATATATTTCTAATCAACCCAAAATGGTTAGAATGCTTTATAATCAAAATAAAATTAAGTTGTATATTTTTACATCAACTAAATTGTCTATTAGAACTTCTTAAGTTGCATGTTACCCTTTGGTAAAACTAAAATTATTATTATATGCCTCCTTAATACATCAACAAGTCATTTTTTGCCCATTTAACCCATCAAATGATCACTTTACCTTTGTAAGGATATATGCCATGAAAATCTTCCAAATCATCAATGATATTTCATTTCTTACCTAAATTTCTTTCTTTTATTTTTTTTTCTATCTTTTTTTCTTTTCATGATCGATAGATGGGGGCCAAAAGTCAGAAGAGAAAATGTAATGCTAAAATTTATTGATGTTGCTTTTAAGAATGGTGAAAAATGATGTGATCGCATATTCTAAGCATAAGTTAAAAAGAATATGGGACCTAAACTAGTTCCTATCAATTGTTGGACTTGTGTAATATATTCCACTTTCTAATGGATAACACTTTTACAATTCATATAGATTAACATTTTCAAAATAGGTTAACAGGGAATGTTACGAAATTTTGTTGTACTACTGGTGCATGAACAATATGGTACCATGATTTAGCTAGAGTGATTTAATTTGCACATCTTTTTACATATAAAAAGCTTTTACACCTTATTCTAAAAGAAAATACAAGAAGAAACACATTTTCTAATATTTACTAACAATATTTCTTTTTTCTTTTTCCAAAACTGAAGCTGTAAAGGTTTGACATAAAAAAAGGTGTGAAAATAATATTTATTTTTAGAACTCCCAAAGGAGTAAAACATGAACACAGATGTTAGAAGGTAGAACAAAAGTAGAATATGTTAAATGGGTGGTCACTTGAAATTTCCAACTGTCTATCCATAATTGTAACACCCCCCCTTGGGCGTTACATGTCTAACTCTTAACACGTCGCGGAACTTAAATAAAAAGAATTTTGCTGATTTTGCTTTCGGAAAAATAATTTACTTCAGAAAACTTGGGTGAAAAATTTTCATCTGAATATTTCGGAAAAGTGATACACACGTCACAAAAGTAAAATCACATTATACTTGAATAAAGATCTAGAATTTTTACAAAAATTTCGACAGAATCTCCTCTTTAATTTCAACATCCCAGAATGAAAACACCTGCTGAAACATTTATATTTTCAACCCAGAAAGTCCAGTCATATAAAATAAATCAATATAGTAATATTCTGAAAATATTTACATCAACAAGCTATACATGACCTAAACGAAAATCTTAGATTTCCATATAAAAGAAATGCTCTCAGAGCCATCAACAATCCATTTAAAATAAAGGCTCTCCGAGCCATGAACATATATACTATCATAAAACAACAAAATCTTAAAACCTAAGCAGGTCGTTCTAAAAGACATTCAAAAACACAACAATAATCCAATAAATGACTCTCGGAGCCTTAATGCAAATAAATACGAAACTTCCCTACAACTAAACTTAACTCGATAGACTAAGCTGGTCGTACTATGAGACTCTTACTGGAAAAGACCTCCATGGTAATTCCATTTACTCAACCTTCGTTAAGAGTCGAGACTAAACCCTCCGATTCAGGGCAGAGAACACCTCGGTATCACCTGCAGTCACGTACCAAAGTACGACACAAAACCACACAAATGTATTGCAAAGGTGAGTTACCAATATATGAGTTTAAACATAGCAGTCATATATTTAACATCATAAACAACATTAAAATATCAAAGTAACAACTCATATAAATATAATGATATTCATATCATAAGATTGTTTGGAATTAAGCTTTTGTTTGTAAGTTTTCTGTTAACACTTCAATATCCACTTTCTAACTCAATCTCCGGAGATCCTAACTTCCCTTCTTCGAGTATGATAGGCCGCGATAATTCCTATAACACAATTGTTTCGTGTTGGGTGGCCTCTCCACTGGGTCCTTTCCCCAATTGTTCTAGGATTTCGCGTATCACCTATATAATATTTGATAGTCCCCTATTGAGTACATTCGTGCGGGGTAGCCGATTTCCACGACAAGAGGTTGCAAAGCCCCAAGCATTGCGTGGATTTCGAGCCCGAATGTCCCTAAAGACCCAAAAGCCCAAGAATATGCCTTTGGTCCGTAACTATCAAATTTGTCAGTTCACCCTGTGTGAAACTGTAGCTCGACGGCACGTCTGCCAGAACATCTTTTCAGATATTAATTAAATGTTTAATATCCACTTGAGTTTTAAGATCTTTGTTAAAGATTTTTCAAAATCTTTTATCAACAGACACTAGTCCGACGTCTCGGAACTCTAGGTCCTTAACAGGAGGAAGGCTAGTCCGGCTTCACTGTAATCAGAATCCAGTCTGAAACCTCAGCACAGAAATCTAGTCCTTTTCTGTTTCCTTTCCACTTTCCAAAGAAAGCCAAAATTCATGTTTTCCACTTTTCTATGTTCGTATATATTTTTGATAAAACAAGGTTTCTTCTTTATAAGTCATGCTTCAACCAGTCTCAAAATATTCATCAACATAATTGATCACATATATATATATATATATACATATTCATCAAATCACCATACAGTTTTCAGATCTCAGTATTACATAACACATATATGTATATATATATTCACAGTCATTCCACATATTATTAATTATCACATGCAGTTCATAACATTAAATATTAGAGCTGTCAAACGGGTCGGCCCTAGCCCATTTAGCCCTAGCCCCACATGGGTTAGGGCCAAAAATCCCATAGGGCCAAAAGGGCCAAAATACATAAAGCCCATAGGGCCAAAAAGCCCTTAGGGCCAAGTGGGGTTAGGGTCAGCCCATGGGCTTTCTCATTAATTCTGACAAATCTAATCAATTCACGTTACTCGCTTAAATTGGTTCATCCCTATTTTTTTTTTTGGTTCTAAACGCAATATATTCCAACACTGTCGACGAATGACTAATCACTGTTCGTGGGACGTAGCTTCCGTTAGCCAAACACTATTTTAACACCACTAGGAATCAAACCCTATTTTGATTTTAATCAAGACTTTAAAAGAGATATATATAAGAATTGAATCTGACAAATAAATGACTTTTATAATGAAATTTAATATGACATTAATGATTTAAACCACACGTTCATGTTATGTTAGGTTCTTAATTTTTCTAAATATATTATCCAATTGGTATAACTTTTAAATATAATATTAAATTAATATCTTTACTAATTTAAATTACAGATATAATACTTTTTTTTTAACAAATATAATACTTTTTTTGTTGAAAGTACAGATATAATACTTTTTCTTATAAATAATTTTTATATAACATTTTTATATATTATATAATTAAATTTATATAAAAAAAAATTTATACTTTGTCCAACTTTTTGGTTTTAGTCGACTCAGTGTTTCCCAAACTTCTAATCATGTCACATCTTATACAAGTCATTACAACTATTATTTGTGTTCAGTATAAAAAAAAAACTATTATTTATGTGTGCATGGCAGAAACACAAAATGGCCACACACGCGCATGGTGTGAGATATGCGCAAAGATTCAAAAGACTGGAAATTTGAAGGATAGAATGTGTGGCTACAGAAGAGCCTACGAAACGCTTCTCTTCGGTGTAGACAGATCTCGTTAATAGTGATGCATCAGTGTGGTGAAAATTGGAAAAGAGAATGGAGGGCTGTTCCACGGGATAACCCTGCCCCAACCCTTAAACATTTGAACCTTTACGGGGTAGGACCGACAAAACCCTTTCTCTGAATGGGCTAATAAAAATGACAGCCCTCATGAAGGGCTGAAGGGTTGGTCCCTTGGGCCACAACCCTATTTGACAGCTCTATTAAATATTCACAGTCATTCCACACATTATTAATTATCACATGCAGTTCATAACATTAAATATATAACGGCTAATAACTCCTCAGGCTTACTCCCTTTACCTTTGAAGACCAGAAAAGATCTTTTATTTCGGATTCCACAATTTATTCCTTATCCCATGAAACTTCGCAAAATTGGACGCCCACTACAACTGGAAAATTTGCAACACACGCAAGTGAGTCATCGACAACTTTCTAACATGAAAATCATGTCTTCTCTAAACAAGCGCAATCACGAGCAAAGTCCGGAGAGCGTCCAAGTATATTCAATCAATCAAACGACGTAACCACGAATTAATAATCCTCAAAGCGTAAAATCAGAGGAAACTATATATTTAATTTAATAAAATAGAATTGATTTTCCAATAAAATCAGTTTGAGCAAAATAGGGTTCATAACACAATTTGGGGGAAATTAATCTAACCAAAGAACAATAAAATTGGCTTAGGGAATCACTAATTCATAGTCTCAATAGCATAAAACAATGTTAAATTTCAAAATTATAAACTGAATTCAAAGGGTTAGGGTTAGGGTTTTGCAAATGATTTGGGGTTCTCATAATCACCAAGGATTAGGGGTAAGAAACTCACCCAAGATGAAAAAGAAGAAGTTGGGGTGGTGTTGCGGTGCTCCTCGCGGTGGCGGATGGCGGCGGCACGACGGACAGCTACGGTTCTACAGTGAACAGGGACAACAGAGATAAAAGAGAGCATAAAAGAGTAAGAAGGAAGCTTAACCAACGAGTTGGGTTCGAAACCACCATGGAAGGCGGCTGGTCAGACTTACCGCAGCTAGGAACGGCGGTGGGTGGCGATGATGAGCTCCGTTTCAAACTGGACGACGCGAAACAGTCGCGTGTCTTCTCCTTCTCACGCCGGCAAGCGACCAACGGTGGTGCAGGGCGGCTACGTGCGGTTCTGGTGGCTGGTGTAGGGGTTGCGCCGGAGAGGAAGGAGGAAGAAAGTGAAGTGGGGAGGAAGAAGGATCAAGGAAAGAAGAGAAAGAAAAAAAGAAGAAGAATGGGGTTCTGTCGCGTACGGGGAAGGGAGGGACTTGGGGTTTTTATTTATTTGTTTTTCATTTACTTAAACTAGTACTTGTACCCGTGCGATGCACGGGACATGAATAATAATATTTATGTTTATAATTTATATTTCTAAATTTAAAATTTATGCATAGTAAATAGAATATCTGTATTAGTTATATTTGATGTAAGAATATTTAACATTTTAGTTATTGGATAGTTACTAATTAAATATCAGAACATATGCATATAGCGTTGAAAAGTTAAATCATATATCTAATGACACCTTACATTTCATAAATTTTGTGTTTAGTTATTTGGTTTGTAGTGAGTATTTTCTATTTATCAATGTGTAGCATAATAGTGTGTATGATGAAAAGGATGGGCCTTTGCGTGTTTTGGTGAAATTCAATAGTTGTTGTCGTGTTGTTTCAATGTATATGTGTTAAGGGACCCCAAGTACTCCATATCATTAAAATTTTTTTTGCAATTAAAAAGGTAAAATTGCGGTTGTTTTATTAAAAAAAGTGAACATATCATTAAATATAATTTGTGTCCTATAGTTAAATATGCATGGATAATTTAGAGATGTATATTAAAAAAAAATTACTTAAATTCAATATTTTTTTTTTTCTATTTGGGATACCTTAAGTTTCAAAGACTTCCTTCTTCCACAAAAAAAATCAGTAATTCCTTGTTGCCAAAGTTGGTTAAAAAAAAAATTAAAAATATCAAAGCATATGCATACAACTTTGAAAAATTGAATAATCTAATGACACCTTACATTTCATAAATTTAGTGTTTAGTTATTTGGTTCGTATTGTGTATTTTATATTTATCAATGTGTAGTATTATAGTGTGTATGATGGAAAGGATTGGCCTTTGCATGGACTCATATGTATGTTATTAAGATTGTATTGATCTAAGCAAATGTAGTCGCTAACACAATAGACTAAGAATGGGTTACCTATATCATTAGGTTGGATATACAATATAGATCGTTATATTATAGGTGGTATCTAATTTGATGAACGCCCTATTTTTTTATATTCGTAAGCAGCTGGCACCATATCAATTATGGAAATATTAACGACTCTGATTTAGATTAGAGAATGAGGATTGAACGGGTTTTTTTTTTTAAATTGTATGCTACAAATGATTAAAATGATAAAATATTTACTGCCATCCAGTACTCCAAATGTTGAAACTTCTGGCATGAACCAAAAGTCACTGCAGAGGAAAAAAAATATAAATAGATTAGTCCACCTCAACCATAGGCTTTCTTTAATTTTGTTGCATACATTCTGTGAGTCTATTATCTTATTAACATAATTATGTAACATACCTCAAATATTTACTTTTTTTTTTATCTTGAGAATTGTATGCTCTGAACCTGCAAACATAAAGGTCAATGTAAATATAAGTCTACAGATGTTTTTCATTTTTTTTCTCTAATGGACTAATGTGCATGTTATTAAAATTTTATTGATCAAAGAAATGGAGTGGCTAACACAATAGACTAAGTATGGGTTACCTATTTTAAATTTTGAAAGACCTCTTTGTAAACGACATTAGCGGTGATGTCGGAGACTTGATCTTCCTCGTCACATATTAGTATCTTTAATCCATGTCGTGATGTTACCCTTGAGATGGCTACATATAACTGTCCATGTGTAAACACAGGCTGCGGAAGATAGATACCCACATGGCGAAGAGACTGGCCCTGACTTTTATTGATGGTCATCGCAAAAGAGAGAGCAATAGGGAACTGTTTTCGCTGAAACTTGAAAGGAATTCTTCTATCAGATGGGGTCAATGACAATCTAGGAATATACACTTTGAGGCCATTTTTGCTTCCTGAAATGACTTTTGCCTCTAATATATAACTTCCCATCTGGGTAATTATAAGCCGAGTTCCATTGCATAATCCAGATGATTGATCTACATTCCTCAACAACATTATTGGAACACCCAGCTTGAGTTTCAATTCATGTTTTGGAAGTCCGGAAGATGTTATTGTGTTGAGGAATTCTGGTGTATGAACATCATCTGGTCTATCCATATTTTCATTTATGGAACATGGGCTATCAAAACTCAGGTATGTTTTTGTTTCGCCAGGGATCAATGACAACATGTAATCATTTAAGGTGTCCACAATATCATTTGTAGGTGCTAAAATGGCTCTTTCTTTAAAAAATGATGCATCTTTCATGTTGTCAAGTAAGGATGGATAAGTGTTATCAACAATAGATGCAATAGGATCACCTGAGCTCGTTATTAGCATATCAGCCGGTATGCGAATTTGAGCGTCTCCTTCATGGGTTTCTCCAATACTGCCATCTCCAATTCCTAGTGTCCAGTTTGAGAATTCATTAATCTGGTCGACATCAGATGTCGAAGCCCCAGTTTGCAGTCTCATATTTTTTGTTAATTGTAGTACCTGGCAAAATTGCCACAAGTATGATGAATTTATGCTGGCATTAACAATTTGTTGCCTTGTTCCCTTTGGTATAACTGGAAGGGTTTGTCTAAAATCACCACCCAATACGACAACTTTGCCTCCGAATGGAAGATTCAAACTGTCCTTATTATTGAACCGAAGGATATCCCTGAAGGTTCTATCAACTGCTTCAAAGCAATGCTTATGAGTCATTGGTGCCTCATCCCAAATTATGAGTTTTGCTTTGATGATCAATTCAGCTAATGGGCTGCCTTGCTTAATGTTGCAAGTGGAATCTTCGTCGATATTTATTGGAATGCCAAATCTAGAATGTGCCGTCCTACCACCAGGAATTAGAAGAGCTGCTATTCCACTTGAAGCAACGGTGATTACAATTTCTCCCTGAGATCTAATGGCCGAAGAGATGGCTCTCCAAATAAAAGTTTTTCCTGTTCCCCCATATCCATAAAGGAAGAATAATCCTCCCCTCTTTTCGCTAACACATGAGATGATTTTGTCATACACCTGCTTCTGTTCAGCAGTCATTGTGGACATCAGTTGCCTATGCTCTGAAGCCAGTTGTTCCTTGTCGTAATTTAGTTCATCATAAATGAGCCTGTTCTCTGCTTCAGAAATCAATGATATATCTGGCTTAGGCATAGATGGAAAATCATTCAAACTCCTGTTGTTGCTTTGCAACAAAGTCTCTAGCTCTGCCAGAGCTATACTTTTCAGCTGTTCTTCTGTCAAGACCAAGTCTGTAATCAACCAAATGAATCAATTTTTTTTGTAAACTTTTAAGTAACAAAATATCATAGCTAAAGTTTGTCTTCAACACAGTCCACGTAGATGAATGTTTTTTTTAAAGTATGTCATATAAAGAAACACTATTTTTAAACCTCTTCTACAGTGGATTGGGAGACATGCAATGTATAGCATATATTTGAATTTTGTTGTTTTCATAAATAGTTTTATGGTGTGTAGAATTAGTTATGACATAACTGAATTTTTGTATTCAGGTTTGATTAGTTTTAGAAATTTAAATGGCTCATGCTATGTAGTTTTATGTTTCATGTGATGGGGGAGAGTGGTGTATAATATGCAGGTAATAATTACTGCTATATGCACAATGTGTATGTTAAAATTAAAGAAACAATAGTGCATCTTGTGTTAGATCTATTAATGATAAATAAAAATACTATAATTCTAAGGCACCTTCATTATAGCAGACAATAGTGGCACATCTACCAGTGTAAAATATACGTTTATAATGATGAATAAAATGCTGGGAAAATTGTTACCATCAAGTTGTAGGAGTCGACGTTTCCGGTTTAATATGTCGTCGCTTAAACATTCCCAAGTGTTATCCCAAACATATTCTGGTCTGCATAACTGATTGGACAATAACAAAGTAGCGAACAACTTTCTTAAGTAAGTTGCTGTACCCCAATGACTTGCTTCCTTGATGGCATCAATGTACTCTTTCTCATCATCTATCAAACCCATAGCATAGCAAGCATCTTTGAATGTTGGAAAGGGAACATTATTAGTTGTTCTTATTTCTTCAAATGATTTTGGCCCCTTAGCATAATTAAGCAAAGTGCTCAAATAATACATTTCGCCACTTCCCGGGGGAACAAAGTGGAGCCTTCCAATTGTGAATCCCAGTTTTCTTGGAGTCCACTCGTGTAGATTTTCCTTCCAAACAAATTTGGTGGGAAATTGACTATATGTAAGATTCCTTGCTTCAGGGTATTTTCTATTTGCATCCATCCATGCCAGGAATTTGGACTTGTGAATGTTTGGTCTATGGACAACCTTATCTATTGGATTGTCGTCGTTGTAGATCACTATTTGTTCATTAGGCAAGTGAAAAGACAATCTCTCAACTGAAGGTTCCCTGTGTTGGATGTCGAATTGGAATATTCTCCAAGCTGCCTCACAGGATGATAAATATCTGCAGTCATAATATAGCTTGATTTCATCGATGCACTGAGGCTGATCCACTGCACTGTCATAAAAGGTTGCTGTAACACGATCATGACCTTTGTTGACATATTTGAATAGATATTTTATGGACCTGGACTGGTTGCACCACTCAACATTTATATGTGCGTTGTATTTCAATAGAAGGTAGTTGTTATAGGGCACGACATGTCTGTTGTCAATTAGGCAACCTCCTTTTGCTATAAATCTACCATTGTCCCTCCTTCTATATACAGGATATCCATCTGCATCAATAGTAGTGGCGTCGACGAATTTTTTTGGGAAATATTTTGTGCACCTACCATTCTGCATACAGGGAGATCTCCTGTTTTGAGCGCCACATGGTCCATGAATCATAAGATTAGATACTACTCTATAAAGGGCTGGTTCATTCCTTTCATCTGGTATCTCTGCAGATATGATTTTATCAATATCAGTAGCATGTGGATGCCTAAATTCTGGGTTAAGGAAAATTAATATGTGTGAATGAGGCAATCCACACTTCTGAAATTCTATTGTGTATATCACTGCACAATGAAGTAGAGGTGACTGGATTAGAACACTAAAGTAAATAATTGCAAGGTTTTAAAATAAACCAATAATAGTAGTTGCAGTTGGTCGTTATCTTTTACCAATTTTTCCTTTTTTTAATAAGTTTAATTTTTGAAAATTTAAGGAGTAAACAAATTGTCGACATAGATGTATAGTTGCCCTTTACTTTTGCTTGTATTTTCCATTTTTTGATTAATGAAAATACCCTTGCATCTATTAGATTCATGCGTAAATAGATTTTCCCTGTAAATTTAAAAATAACTCAACAATATAATCACAGACGATGATGTGGTTTTCTAATTTTTTTATTAAAAGCTTAAGCCCAAAATTACACACATATATATAATGTAGTCTATTTTTATTTTAATGGTGATTAAAAATCACAAATAAATAAACATTATATAAATATATATGTATGCATAAAGCATGAATCCATAAATTACACACCCAATTCCATCATGGAAGCATAGTCTGGTGGAAGCAATTATAGTGCCAGGTAAATAAGCAATAATAGATGTATGTCCGCCATGTCTTTTGGATTGAGTGTCTATTATTATTTTTTTAAATAAGTATATCATTTTGAAATATGCAATTGATGAGTCCTATTTGTTGGTTTTAAATTTATAAAAGAGCACTACAATATAACTTCACACAATGCAAGTAACAAATAATTTATGCAATAATAACCTAAATTAATTAAATTATACACACAAATACATTATTTAGGTATTAGAGATATATACCTGCCTTAACCCTTCCAAAGACCTTTCCTTGCTTTATCTCCTTTATTAATTGATCAAGTTTAATCTTGAATATTCGACAAATTAAGTCTGGCCTGTCCTCAGATTTGAGCCCTTGACTTGTGAGGACCCTTTGTAACTCTGTCCATTTCTGATTGCAAGTAAAGGTGATGAACAAATCTGGATATCCCGTCCATCTACAAATTGCCATTGCATCTTGATAATTTTGAAACATATAGCGTGCACCGCCTGTGAAGGATGATGGCAACACAATCCGCTTTCCTGTTTTAGATGGATTTGTCTCTCCCCTCAGTACTGCATCAGCCAGTCCTTTATACATCTCTGCTCTTAATTCTTTTTGATGAGTTCTAATGTAAAACAACCGGCAAGACTCTATCATACTGTAGGCATCTACCAGAAACTGTTGGAACAATCTTCTGGAGAACAATAATAATGTTTGTTGTTCCTCTCTCTGCTGTATTCTGTATGCAAAAAATTCTCTCATTGTTACTGTTTGTCTCTTGTTAGATATTGCACTTGAGTCCTCATTCAATGGAATGTCTTCTCGAAATCCATCATCTCCTCGAGGAAACAACAACGGATATTGTAGAGGTAGATACGCAGGATTTAATAATTTCATGCGCTGTAAACTTCCATTTCTGGTCTCTACAATGATATCCCTCTCAACATCACCAACATCAAAATCTCCTACAATAAGTGCTGCTACTTCAGATGCAGTAGGAAGATTGTACCTCCTTCCATCACGTCCTCTCTTTCCTAAAATTCTCAACTTCAAATCTGGCACATCATCCCTTTGAAGCCTCTCACGAACCATTCTATATATTTGTGCATATGGATTACATTGATCGAGCATTTGCTTGATATCATTCACGATGGTTTTCTTTCATTTTTGAAGAATCTGAGTCCATCCTATACAATAATTCCAAATATCGTTGGAAAATTAGTAATGTGATGATGCGTTTATTTAATATTATATACTGTAGAAAGTTTGAATGCTAATGAAATTTAAAACAATTATGTGGATATGTTTACCTGACCACAGACATTCTGTTCTGGACCTCATTGTCGGTGTCATATATTTATAACTGAGCAAACTTTGGTTTAGAGCCAGGCAGTGGTAGCAAGCTTCCAATTCGATGATAATTCTCGCCGCTCATTACAAACATCGGAGGCGCGTTACCATTATTGATTGACGTGTTAATTTTACCTCCCATTGATGTGAACGAAAACATCATGTTGAATGATCTAATATGCTGTTGAAAATATTTGCTCATTCTATCGGTTTTGTGAAATAAATCCTTCAGTGATTGTGGTGGATTTTTTAGTCGAGGCAGCTTTATTTTACCCTGTAGGCAACATATTGAAAATTTTGGTGTGGTTGGGTTCCATTGTTTTTGAACTCTTTCTGGATACCACATCATGGCTCCGCAATTTTGGCACTTCCAAGATAAATCACCAATGTCTTGATATTCTGGAATTTGACCCAAATAACAAAATGTATAAAATATTTAGTATGTACAATATAGGTTTAATAAAAAATTAGTATATGATGTACCTTCATTTGAATCATTTTCAGAAACGATCTCCTCAGGGTCGTTGTCACCGTCGTGTGTATCATTGGTGTTTGTTTCACATGCAATTGCTACAATAAAAATAAGATATATAATTATTCCGCAAAGGAATTCGAATTCCTTATTTTTGTGATTTGAAGAAATACCATTTGATTGCAAACTTGTGTGGCCTCTCATACTTTCATCTTCAACAACAACTCGATGATGTGGTGGTTGTTCTTCAATATCTACACCACTCAAATAGTGTAAAATATAAATGTTCCCAATGTATATAATCATATTCTAATAGACCAAGAAATATTTTTTTTTCCATCTAAAAATGCTTTTATCTATAGTATCAGTGGCTACACTGAAATTTCCATTTTTTTTTAAAAAACAAATATTTCCATTAAGTCATATTTTTTATTGTACTTAAATAATTTTTTCCGACTCCTGGGTGTAGTTTCCAACAGGTTTCTATTTAGTGTTTATAATGTGCTATGTTTAGTTTCTATGATGATGTCAGGTTATTAGTGTTTGTTTCGCATGTCGTTGCTACAATAAATATTTGATATTTAATTATTCCCAAAAAAAATTTCCTTGTTTTTGTGATTTGAAGAAATACCATTTCTTTGCAAACTTATGTTGCCTCTCGTACTTTCATCTTCAAAAACAACTCAATGATGCCGTGCTTGTTGTTCAATATCTACAGAACTCAAACATTATAAAATTTAAATTTTGAAAATATATATATGAACATATTCTAATAGATCGAGGATTTTTTTTTTTGTTTTCAGCTAAAATTGTTTTTATCCATAGTATCAGTTGCTGCACTTATCTGTCCATTTTAAAAAAAAAAAAATTAATAGCTCAATTAGGTCATTTTTTTTATAGTCCTGTTTTTTTCCCCCAAACTTGTTGCATCTTACAAAAATAGACATATAAAAGTAATTTAATAGATTGTAAGACAGATTAGATACCATTTGTAACATGGGAATGTTGATTTGTTTGTTCGAACTCATCGTCGTTGGCACCGAATAGTGTGGTAATATTTTTTTGCCTTCGTTGAACCGATCCAACCATTGTAGCTGCAACAATTTTGTGAAAAGAATTTCCAAAATAAATCTATTTCTTGTATAAGTAAGGCGGCATGAATGTATTACAGCAAACATTAATAAGAACATTAGTCTTTGGATGGGGTTTTCAATAGGGTTGCAGTTTGTGTTATATAATGTCCTATGTTTTGTTCCTATGATGATGTCAGGTTATTAGTGTTTGTTTTACATGCAGCTTCTACAATAAAAATTAGATATTTAATTATTCCAAAATTAAATTGCTTGTTTATGTGATTTGAATAAATACCATTTGGTTGTAAACTTGTGTGGCCTGTGATACTTTCATCTTCAACAACAACTTGATGATGTCGTGCTTCTTCTTCAATATCTACACCACTCAAACAGTGTAAAATATAAATGTCCCAAATGTATATAAACATATTCTAATAGACCAAGAATTTTATTTTTTTATTTTTTTTTATTGGAGCTAATTTATTTTTCCAAAAATTGGATGGGGTTTTCAACAGGTTTTCTAGTTAGTTTTTATAATGTGCTATGTTTAGTTCTTATGATGACTTCAGGTAATTTGTTGAACTTAAAAGGGCTCTATAGTTTGCATCCTACAACAATAGACATAGGAAAGTAATTTAATAGATTGTGAAGTAGATTAGATACCATTTGTAACATGGCTATGCTGATTTGTTTGTTGAAACACATCGTTGTTGGCACCGGAATAGTGCTGTAATATTTTTCGCCTTTTCTGAACAGATCCAACCATTGTTGCTGCAACAATTTCGTGAAAAAAATTTCAAAAATAAATCTATTTCTTGCATAAGTAATGCGGCATGAATGTATTACAGCAAACATTAATCTGGACAAAAAGTTGATTTTAAACCAAAAATATCAGTTCTGTCATATTTTTAAAAAGTTCATATATATATATAACATAGTTTGCATAGATATAACTCATAGCTTTTCGTAAGTTATGTCAGGATAGGTATAAACTCACTTGAACATTGGACTGGAATTATGCTAATATGAGATAAATTAATCGTCTCACAATTTTTTTATTACAGTTAAATACATTTTTATAAAATAAGAGTGATAAGTAACAACTTAATTATATAAGGGCATGACTTATCAGAATAATCCATTTTTAGAAATAATAGATCAAGTAATCATGTAGTTATATTTTTATAGTAAAAAATAGAAGGATAAAAAAATTGAAAGACACACAATCTTTAAAGAAGTAGAGACTGAAATGGTGAAAATAAGAACTTGTATTGTAAACAACTAAAACACGTGTTCCGAGAGTCAGATGTTGGTTGTAAATCCACGATGTCAACCACTATATCCACATAGAGGTAATTCTTGTAAGCAAAGTGATAAGGGAAATTGTACGGTACCTTTTGATACACCTGTTGCTCCTAATCAATCCAACCTTGTTGTGCAATCTGTGGAGTAGATTCTAAAGACTTGATATGTTTGTTTCACCTAAAAAATGTGACTAATAGGTATTAGTAAGCATCTACTATCTACTATATTATAAGAAAACAGACACAGAAGGTAAAAGGGTTTTGTTAATAAGTATTATCACAATAATTGTCATAATCAATATATCATTACTAAAAGGTAACAGATTATTCCTTATTAGGATGATTAGTGAGTAGTTAATAGTGCTTTGTTAATGTCATTATGTCTATCCATACCGTTACAGTAAACAAAGAATCAATGACTTGATGAATAAATGAATGATGATTTTTGTCTTACCTTCTTTATTGAAAGGCTGTTGTAATTTGTTTCTTTTAGTTTTTTTCCTATATTCTATGCTGGGTGTCAAGTTTATGGGGGTGTTTTGTTCACTTAGGTGCAAGACGATATGTGATATCTAATTTAGTGTAGTATTTTAACTCAATGCACCCATATTTAGTGTATTCATTTCATTTTAACCATTCTGAATAAATCATATTATAATTTAGAAAATAATATGGTAGTAAAGCATCATATTCTTGTCCTTTTCCACTTCAAAATTTTATTATTCCTCCTAGTGTTTTTACTAATATAAACATTAAAAAGGGGATTGGTCTATTGTTTAAAACATCAATAAAAACAAAATAAAAACCTCATGAAATCATGGTCTAAATTTGATATTTTAACCATGTTAGTCAATCAAGTGGCTCCTTTTTGACCTCCAACAGTTTCTGAATCTTGATGCTTGAGGACTGACCTATATATCCGTCATGTTTCTTGGGGTTAGCCGGATATTATAGGAGGTTCATAGAAAGTTTCTCTAAGATAGCTTTACCCTTAACCCATCTTCCTGCATATTGGCATTTTAAAATCTATAAGGGTAGGTTTCAATAAAAAATTCCTTTCTGACCAAAATAGTGTTTAGTTAGGTTAAAAAATTACCCCACAATTGTCTCTTGCTGAGATAGATTGTCATTAACAGTAGAGTTTCCTTCCTTAGTATGAAGCTACGCACATTAATTTGGTAATATGAACAACACTAAATTTTTTACAAATAGATATTTCAATTCTAATATTCTTTAAATGACTACCTTCACATTGTCATCCACGTTTGTAGAATTTGCGTTCCTTAATCTGCATTGTCATCCTCATCAGAAACCTACATTTTTGGAATGATGTTGTTAGTTAGAGCAAAATTATAGTGTATAAACACTATCTGCAGGTGTGTCTTGCCTTCATCAGCTGGCAGAGTTTATGGTTTTGGCATTTAAAATGCCGTACTTTGTGTTTATTTATTTTTTTATTTTATTTAATTATTTATTTATTTATTTTTGCTCTAATTCTTCAACCTTTTGGGAGCATTTCTATCTTCTAAAAATGTGAAGGCTTATGGGATATTTAGTGTAGTATTTTAACTCAATGCACCATATTTAGTGTATTCATTTCATTTTAACTATTCTGAATAAATCATATTATAATTTAGAAAATAATATGGTAGCAAAGCATCATATTCTTGTCCTTCCACTTCAAAATTTTATTATTCCTCCTAGTGTTTTTTACAAAATATAAACATTAAAAAGGGGGATTGGTCTATTGTGTATCATATATTTACCTAAATAAATAAACCATAATTACTCTTCAATTTTCTCGGTCAGACATGTTGTTTAATAAAAGCACGCGAAAGATTACTTCAATACATTGGTATAACAATGCCATGTTTTTATTGATCCATCAAACCATTCATCGTCAACACCATTCAAAGTCTGAAATTTAAATTAATGCAATTTAACATTATTTGAATTGAAATGTGTCCAAACTGGCACCTTAAATTTTGGCCAAAAACCATCAATAAAAACAAACTAAAAACCTCATGAAAATCATGGTCTAAATTTGATATTTTAACTATATATGTTAGTCAATCAAGTGGCTCCTTTTTGACCTCCAAAAGTTTCTGAATCTTGATGCTTGAGGACTGACCTATGTATCCGTCATGTTTTTCATAACACTCTATGGTATTAGCACATCTCTTTCTCCAGCTGCCTTATTGGTAAGAGTCTGTTCCATATAATCTTCCTGCATATTGGCATTGTAAAATCTATTAAGGGTAGGTTCAATAAAAAATTCCTTTCTGACCAAAATAGTGTTTAGTTAGGTTAAAAAATTACCACCACAATTGTCTCTTGCTGAGATAGATTGTCATTAACAGTAGAGTTTCCTTCCTTAGTATGAAGCTACGCACATTAATTTGGTAACATGAAACAACACTAAATTTTTTACAAATAGATATTTCAATTCTAATATTCTTTAAATGACTACCTTCATATTATCATCCACGTTTGTAGAATTTGAGTTCCTTAAATCTGCATTGTCATCCTCATCAGAAACCTACATTTTTGGAATGATGTTGTTAGTTAGAGTAAAATTATAGTGTATAAACACTAATTGGAAAAGCATTGCAAAAAATAACCTTAATGGATTGTTGCTTCTTAAATTCTTCAATCAAGTCCTTGTCATCCGTCATCCTTTTGACAGTATAACTTTGCCATTTTTTTTCAATATTTCCTTCCTTGATCTCAACCTTGAACAACATTTCTTTTTCTAGTATGGAGTTAAATTCTTTTGGATAATTTTCAGTAAGATTACCCTGTAAATAAAAGTAAAATGGAAATAAATTAATTTGTTGACTATGTTTTTTTAAAATACTAAAAATTGCTACCCAAGCATTTTAGTTTCACCTTATCAATTGAGCTGAGCATTTTCGATGCAGGCTTTCCAAAGTAGTCAGTCATTACGTTATCAAACAGCACAAATGTAGCTGATCCGGTATCATCAAGAACTTGAATTTCTAACTTGTACCTAGAAATTGAATTATAAAAATATTGTCCAGATATTTTTCAATGGCAAAAGTGTAGAAAGTAATCATCAATAAATACCTCAGAGTTGCTGGAATGTTGTCGCCACATTTCTTACAGTTGAATTGGTCACCTTTAACTTCAACCTTCTTCTTACACTTGTCGCATGATTGGTAGTTCCAGCCCCAATCTGTAACTATTTCAATAGGCTTGCCCAGCACAACATGGAAACACACCTGAATGATGGCAAAGTATGGTTGATAATTTTGTTATAAAACATTTAAGGGACGACAATTGTTACATAAGTAGAAAACATTTTATTTTAATTGACACACCTCCATAGCCTCATAGAGGTCTGAAATTGACTTGCTTGGTGTCTGGAGGAAGTCATCGGTCAAAGACAAAGTAGAACTCCCAGACATTTGGCTTACCGCTTGGGTTAGAGTAAGGTTGTCACTGCCCAATCTGTTAACGGGTGACATTTTTTTTAATTGCAGCTAGGCGTTAAACATCCACACACAATTAAATTGGAGAAATAAGATGTTAGTAGAATAACCTGTCTCTGTAGTCACAATCCTCTTTTAGTTTGTGATTTATCAATATTTTAGTTCCATTGTATGCATTCGAGATACCCGTTTGACCTGAGGTTATCAATTATGCAATAAAGGGTTAGTAAACATTAGAGACAATATATAAAGGTATAACATGAATTAAAAAAAATTCCAAAATATATACCATTAAATGTTTTAAGCATGCATAGGTGCATTATAACGATCATAGGAATACTTTTATCATTCTTCTCAAGGTATTGATGCATCTTCTCAGCATAATCTTCCCAAAGTGTACAGGTTAGCTTGTTGCTTCTGTCATAAACCATTAGAAAAATTTTATTATAACTTTAAATTGAACGATGAAATCTTGTCTTCAATGTAAAATATATGATATGTTAACCGTGTATCTTACTCCAAGTCTTGAAGAACGATCTCTTTAAGCTTCTTTTTGTTGCCTCTAATGACAACTTCTTGCATCTTGTCTTCCTCAACCACATGTCCAATGACATCTGTTAATGTGTAGTTGGTAAAGTTATTGAAACATGGTAAATACACACATCCTAGAAGTACCGTCACAACATATATATAATACAATTTATGTAATGTATATAATACAATTTTAAAAAGACTTACCAATCAAGATGCTCTCATCCATACCATTTGAAATCTGACTAAAAGTTTCAAAGCTGAAGTAGTGTGTAGGGATATCATTTGCCTCAGTTTTTTCACATTTTGTATTGGCCACAAAAATAAGCTTGTACTTATGGCTTGTTGCCCTCAGCTTGTGATCATTTTTTGAGACCGAGAAACATTGAATGTGATAGGAACCTCCTTCCTCAACCAATTTCTCGAATGTTGTGATTAAACTTCTTTTCACGGTAGCTTGTATCTTTGTCAGCTGAAATTGAATCTATTCTTTTATCCATAAATGTGACAAAGTATTATACCAAAAGATATAATTAAAATTAAATATAAGATGTTATAATTTTTGGGTTAGAGAATTTTGTTTCCACAAAAGGAATTAATGGAAATAAATTTAATAATTATATTTATTATTTATATTTATTAATTAGAGGATTAAAAAATTTTAAAAAATTAAAATATAAAATGGATTAGATATCATAGAGAAGTAGTTATAGTTGTATAGGGCAAAGTTTCGTGATAGTAGGCAATATTGGAAGGGGAGGAGCATATATGAGCAATTCAATTTGATGATAAAACAAAGTTTGTTTCGTTTTAATTACTTTGTTGATCCTAGGTTGATTGTCCTTTTTTATGGGAGATTAGATATTATTTCAGGCCTTCAAAGGGTTAATTTTGGATTTTTGAGGTTAAAAATACGAATAAGTAATAAGTAATATATACTAAATACAATCTAAGGTTCACACGAAAACTAAAATCTAATATTTTACCTTTGCATCCAGCAACAACAACTCCATAGTGCTTGTTTGTAGCGAATTCTTGAAGTCTGGAATCTTCCAAATACTCACCACTCGTACCTTTATGATCCAGTTAGTCCTTCCAATGTGAATTTTATCAAGCGATGTAATCTCTGGTTCCATCCTTCACTTGCACAAAAGTTTTTATGCAACATATACCCAAAAAAAGTGCATTCCATATTATATGTTTGAAAGTCTACACTTTAAAATTTAGATTTAAAATAATAATACATAAGAGTTATATTTGTTTTTTATATGTAGCAGTTCTAAAAAAACTATAATACATAAAGTGTAGACAGACTTTAAGATTTCACTATGATACATATATGCAAATATACTTGGCTTTTATAGTGATTCATTATGTTTCACAGTAAATTTGTAAGACACCAATTTCTCAAATAACGAATATAAGAAGTTCATTTGACTTACCTCAGTGTAATAGTGTACGTTCAAAATTAGAATGTGTCTGCGTATTATACTGCATATCGTAAGAACAAATTGATATAGACATTAGTCTTTTTTTTTTTTTTAGAAAACAAATTGAATATGATAAACAATGAATATATACATTTTGGCATTACCTGGCATGAGATGATATTTTGCTGAGGTGCCTTTGGCGAAGGAGACGGTCCTTTTCTATGATCAAATGGTTGCAAGTTTTTTTTTTTTGGGTTCTAATTCCCTTTCCTCAGATAAGAAAATAACCAATGCCCAACTACTCTCACATCAGCTCCTTTCAAGTATATTTATACGGCGACTACTAACATGATCAAAATGTGGAGCATAGTAACGTTTACAATGTTTTAATTGATAATTATGTATTGGGCATTTTATTTTGGAATTTTAAAGGCACATTATTATCAAATATGGGATGATTGAATTTCCTCAGTAATTACTATTTAGGTGGCTAAATGGGACGTTTTATTTGGGAATATAAAAGTCACTTTCATGTCAAATATTTGATGGGTCAGTTTTTTTTTTTTTTTTTTTAAATCAAGTAAAAAGCCTAAATGGAAATGCTATTTCAAAAGGTGAATGGACGACAATAAAATGGTAAGTCTTATTTGGGTGTAGATATTTAAAAAAAAAATTATTGCCGAATGAATGGCACTAAATAGGACATTTTTTTTTAGGTATTGCTAATTCATTTATTTTTTCTTTAGATTCCAATCAAAAGGTATTGTCCAATGAATGGCACTAAATGGAACGTTTGGCACTGAATGGGAGGTTTTTAAGTAAACAGAATAATTTATTTGATTTCAATTATTTTAATTATTATTCAAATCACCAAATTATACTCCAAGTGATGTTACAAAAATACCCTTTAAGTGAAAAAAAGACAAAAGAAACTCCAAGTGATTTTACAAACATATCCCCAATGACCTCCTTACTTTTAATAAGAAAGATGTGTAGGTACAAAATGTGTGATAAAAATTAAGCCTAAAAATAAACACGTTTTTAGTTCTTGAATCTAAAAATAAAGGAAGACAAATATATACTTTCAAAATTTGAAATAAGGTAGAGATTGATAGTTGAATTGATCAATTAAGAAAATCAACGGTTCAAAATTAATCTCCGATTAATTCCGAACCAGCTTATTTTTAACTCCAAAATTAAATAGAATAAAAATATGAAAATACTTTACTCTTAATCATATTATTTAAAATATTTTTCTATACTGGTAATAATAGTGACAATAACGTAAATTATTGTCTAGTAAGTATGCATACACTGAAATAAGGCAGTGTTAACGTACTCAATAAAATAATTAGCATTCCAATAAAAATATTATAAAGATATATATTTTACTGATATTGAAAAACTGTAAAAACCGGGGTGTTACAATAATCATCATTGATAACTTAAAATCTTCATTTCCTAAATCACTCTCACTTAAATATTTTCTTCTCCTAAAGTTAGATTTTAGTTAACATTGCAATATTTCTCTACTTACATTCTACAACATTAACTTATGTAGGAAAAAAAATATGGTAACCATCTTGAACCTAAGGCATTTTTCAAATACTCCACTTGAACTCTAAGGTTGTCCTAATTCATCCTTATATTTTTCTATTGTTCAATAGGTTCTTCCAATAAGTGTCGATAAACTTCCTAATAAATCAATAATGGTTCCCTTGTAAAATCAATAAATTTGAGATATAAAAATATTCATTTCTATATGCCTTAAAATAAATGACAAAATCATGTGTGCTTGATAAAATTTTGGATATTATGTTAGCTCATGACATGTCTATATTTTATTTTTATTTTTTTGAAGTGTGAATTATATTGTAAATACATGATTATATTCCATGTTTGATGAACATTATATGATAAACATGTTACTTGTCCATAAATTTGAAGTATTTGCAAAATTATTTTTGAAAGGCGGAGAAATAATTACATCCCAAAGGAGAGTATGAGTACATAAAATTGCATGTCTAAGGGGGAGATTTTAAAATATAAACCTTTTGTTACTTGATAGCATTGTAAGGGTGAATATTTTTTATTTAAACTGCGCTGCAACTCTGAATAATATGCTTGACAATATAAATCTTCTCATCCTTAAATTATAATGCCTATATCATAAAGGAAAAAACTAAGGTTAAATATATCTTCAAACCCTTTTGCAAATAAATTCTATTAAATGGTTAAGGAGGAGGATTACATAGAAAGAGGATTTTAATAAATAAAAAAGGAATAAAAAGGAGAATATGTTATATGACTTTGTGCTACTCCTTTAATAAATAGATGCATATAAATTGTCTTGATTATGTTTTGATGGCACTGTTTATTGCTCCTCTTGAAATATTACATGTCTTATTTCTCTCCACTATATTTTCCTTTTTGATAATGTCAAAAGGGAGAGGAATAAGTAAATATAATTTACTATTGCTTTCTTTGAGTAATGTTCTTTAGAAAATGGAAGATCATTTCCATGCATATCTGCTGCAACTGCACTCTAATAAACACATTACTCAGGTAAGAAAGGCAAGGTTTGTCATCATCAAAAAAGGGGAGTATGTAAATATATATTTGATTATGTTTTGATGATTGACAAACACTAACCATTAGCATGCAAGATAAAAAGAAAAAGACAAAATATAATTTTCAAGCATGCAGGTACTCAAATGCTAGCAAAGCAAGATGCAAAAATGCTAGAAGTATGAAGTTTTCAAGCATCAAGACCTCAAGCAAGATTGGGTAAATGTACTAGGTCTTAGATGTTAATGTAAGAGTATGATGACTAAAATTCACTTTGGTTCATTTAATCATTTCAACTAAAATACTGCATTTTTAGATAAAAAGGTTTTAGTTGAGCTTTTAATTAGCAAGGTAAGAAAGGTAAGGTTTGTCATCAGGTAAGAAAAATAAGGTAACGTAAAGTGTTTTTCACGGTAAGGCAAAGTGTTTTTCAAATTGATTTCAAAATATATATAAAAAAAAGGTAGGAAACTGATTTAACATAAAAAAATAATGATATTTTTTTTAATTAGTTTTCCAATGGTGCATTCAATTTCATTATATGATCTTAGTTACCAAGTCAATTAATTTTGAAGATCAAATTTCCAACAGCTATTACACATGTTATATTTTCATTGATGAGTTGTTACACAATATTATATTCTTATAGAAAACAACACTTAAAGTATCTATAGAATTGCACATAAGTTGCTCCTTTCTTTTTGTTTTTGCACTTTAAGCCCATCCTTAGCTGCATTTTGGGTCTTTCAATAGCACCCTTATCATTTAGAAGTTCCTTCATTGCACCATCTAATCTATATCTTGGAATGTACCTTTTAAATTTTCACCCACTTACATTTATTTGAAAATTTGAATTGCTCTCCCAACAAAAGTGAAGATTCAAAATTTTTTTTAAGGTGTCAAATTTAAAGAATCAGAAATAGCTGACTTGGAAGTTTCACAACATGCATTTTAGTTGTTATATATAAGATAGGGCAGCTTCTAGGGTGAGCAAGCTTACCATATCTCTCACGGTGAGAGACGTGTTATAACCGTTGGATCGTGGTTAAAAACACATCAATGGCTGAGATGCATCACTGGTGACTTTTCTCCAGTTTTCTGATTTTTGCAAATTGGTCCCTATGAAATTAGGATCGAAAAGGTTATACGATTCTCATTCATTACTGATATCACGGCATCAAATTTGTAAGTTTCTATGATGCTAATTGTTCCAAAAATTTCGCCATGGATAAGCAACTTGGTCATCGGATTTGTGGCCATGTACCACTGTGATTCATGATTCAAATAGCAGAAAGTCATTTAATGGTTGATTGGCAAGGTCATTTGAAGATTTGATGAGCCCAAACAGTGTGCGAATTTACCCTTTCGAGCGCCCACTCCCCCTCCGCGCGCCGCCTGCCCCGTCCTCCCGCCGCCTCAGATTCGCTCTTCGCGCGCAGATCCGCTCATCGTGCAGTTGCCGTCCGTCGCAGATCGAAGCCGCTAAACATCCATCCCGCACCTTCTGGACCTCCGCCGCAGAGCACTTTACATAGACCGAACGACCACCACAGCGCGCAGCCTCCTCCGCCATCGTCACGCCGTTCAGCCGCCGCAACTCCTCCAAACAGCATCACCATTAGGTAGCAGGTGGTTGGAGGGAAGAAGATGAAGTGATTTTGGGCTTGGGTCAGCTCCTCTTGGGCCCAGGGTCTTTCGAAACAGAAAACTGATGATATTTGTTTAAATGGGATTGACATAAAAAAAAACTATTAAAAAAGGGAGAGCAAATATTCCTTCTCTAAAATTAAAGAAAATTCATTTAAAAATAAAAATATCTAAAAAAAATTGAAAATATTTTATTTTCTATTTAAAATAATTCTTGTTCTTTGAATAAAAATTCACTTCTAAATAGAGAATTTAACCTGTGAGATATATTTAAGTATATGTACCTAAAATCCTATTATATCTTTTTTTGACACTTATTTATTTGTTTGGACTCACCTTCCTATATCAATATCTCTTCCCACTAAAATTAATAACCATTTTTGGATTTTGATTGAAATTCATTTTTATTTATCGTATAACTAATTATTATTTTTTGTTGATAAACCTACATATTTTGACCAGCTATATTAACTACACAAATAAAAATTACAAATTTAAATCCTATTGTGTCCGCTTCCTCTAGTATCTAAAAATTTTAAAATTAAAAAATGATTTTCAAAAAAATTCTAATTTATGTTGAGTGCAGTATTTTGGAAGAGAGAGGGACCTAAACTTGTAAAAAATCAAAATCAAATGGTTATTAATTTTTTGTGGGAAGAGATATTGGGTAATTAATTTTTTGGCGGAAGAAATATTGATATAAAAAGGTGAATCAAAACAAATAAATAGGAGAGAGATAATTGATTTTTTTTCAAAAAAAATTCATAACTAATGAGCTTGACATGATTAATTAACAATGAGTTGATTGTGAGTTATTAATGTGTCTTATCCTATGCAATATTGCATAGGTTAGAAAAACCATTATTTTAAATTCATTCAAAAATAATAAATAATAAAAGTAGTAATCAAGTAATGTTTTAAAACCCGAACCGATTGTTGAATCGCTGAATGCACTAATTCAAGATTTAGTAGTTCAACCATAATTGAATCATCATTGAACATATAATAATTAAATATGTATTTTTAATATTATATATTATATCAAGTAACAAATCATATCATATATTTTTCTTTGACACCTAAAATCCTATCATACCAAAAGTTATAGATATACTATTATTTTAAATTGATTCAAAAATAATAAAAGTAGGAATCAAGCAATGTTTTTAAAAATAGGACTGGTCATTGAATCAGTGAATGCACTACTTCAAGATTTAGTGATTGAACCATGATCGAACATGTAATAATTAAATATTTATTTTAATATTATATATTATATTAAGTACAAAATTAAGACAAATCAAATTTTAAATTAAAATAAAATAATCATATAATATAATTCATAAGATAAAATCAACGAACAAAGATAAATAATTTTTATGGGTTAAATTGTATTTTATTAGTTTGAAAATCAAACATATTATTCTAAGATTTAAATGAATTTCAATTAGGTGTTACATTACACTTAAGAGCATTATTCGTATAAAGTTTTAAACTATAGTTGAATAAAATATGAGTTTAATTGATATATACTATGTACCAACATACTCTTTGATGCGAATTAATGCTTACCCGATTTATCCGCTAATTCGCTTATAATTATTTTTTAGTCTGTGTATCAATTATTTATAAAGCAATGCTAGTATCACACTTCTCTTAACACACCCTCTGTTATTGAGTGAATTTCATGTGAGACCATGTCCTTTGGTGGGTCTCACATAAAATTCACCCAATAATAAAGGGTGTGTTGAAGAGGAGTGTGATAAAGAAAGTGATGCTAGCATTTTTCTAATGTATATGTCTAATTAAACTTTAGTCTATATAATTAATTAAAATAATTGATATCATTTTTTTTAGGTATAATTAATATATCATATATAACTTCTGTTTTCATTTTGATTTTTGAAAATTGACCTAGGAAAATCATTACAGGCGAATTAGTGGGTAAATCGGATAAGCATTAATTTGCATCAAATAGTATGTTTGTACATAGTATATACCAATTAAACACATACTTTATTATACTCTAATTTAAAACTTTATATGAGAAATGTTCTTAAGTGATTAACGTAACACCTAATTAAAATTTATTTAAATCTTAGAATAAATAATTTAATTTTTAAAATAATAAAATACATTTTAACCCCCCCTAAATATTAACATATATTATAAAAAAAAAGTTAAGAAATTTGAGTTTCTTTGAAAATCAAACTAAATAAATCGATTCGACCAGTTGGATTGAGAATTGATCGGGTGTCCAGTCCATTCAACCCAAAAAATCAGCAGATTTTAGAGTCGGTGAGAATCGATCAATCGAACCAAAATTGATGAAAACTAGTCAAAACTCGCTAGTAAGAACTGATTTGAATCTATTATTTATATACGTATTTATACATGTTTTGCATATTTTCACTCAATGTACTATGTTCAATGTCAGGTAAACTATTTTACTTTAAATCTTAAATGACGAGCATGAACCTATACTCTAACATTAACCTATTAAATACTAGGTATTTAATATATAATCTTATTATAAATTCATCATAAAATTTAAGTAATTTTCTTAAATATTGGTACATATGTCTTATAATTCATAGTTTCATATATTTGTTGAACAATACTTTGATTGGTGCTTTTAGTTTAATATTGTTATCCTAACCGTATTCATTATATTATTTGTAGTCAATGATGGAGATAAACATATACCCTAACACTAACCTGTTATATATATGTATATATGTGTGTGTGTAAATATAGTGCATTTTTTTTATTCAAAAATTTTATGCATGACCAACTACGTTTTTTAGTCTATATAGTTAATTAAAATAAGTGGTATAATTTATTATAATAATTAATAATTAGTATATTATATTTAACCTCTATTCACATTCCAATATTTGAAAATTGATATAGGAGAATTATTGCAAACGATTTGGCTGAAAAATCATATTATTTGAAAACATAATACATGGTTAAGTTAAATTTGAAATTAATAAATAAAAGTATAAACCTTGTAAAAAAAATATAAATGATACAAATAGAATTTTTATTTGGAAATTTATTTTTTGTATCTTAAAAATAGCAGGACTATAAAATATTATTGATAAATAAATATTAAAATAACACATAGTCTTCATATTAATTATTTAGTTATTTAATTGATATGACTAAGTCTTTGATTAAAGGCACTTATCAAGATGATAGGAATCATGCTAATTAGAGGAAATTACTTTAAACGTAACATATTGTTGATCATGTGAATTTTAAGAAAAGGACGTTACTCATAAGAATGATCAATCAAATGATGTGCAAGTCCAATCTAGGCCGAGTAAATTTTATTCGGTCAAGTAAGTATTAAGACAACCGAGTAAGTCTTATTGGGTCAAGTAAGTCTTATTGGGCCAAGTGTGACCGAGTTTGGCCCAATATGGCCCAGATTATGTACATGCCAGTGTACGACTTACACTTGAATCAATAGGACATGGTTAGGCCGGTGTGACCCTGTTTGGCCCAATATGGTCCAGATTATGTCCAATCGAGTCAATAATGTCCAATTAGGTTAATCACGTCCAAATTGGGATCATGCCGGTGTAAGGCTTACACTTGAATTGATAGGACCCAGTTGGACCGGTGTGACCCTGTTTGGCCTAATATGGCCCAGATGATGTCCAATTGGGTCAATCATGTCATTTTGGGTTAATCATGTCCAAATGGGGTCAATCGTGTCTTACTGGGCCAATCATTTCCAAATGGGTCAGACGTGTATTCTTTGTGCAAATTAATGCTTACCTGATTAATCCGCTAATTCACTTGTAATGATTCTCCTAGGTCAATTTTCAAAAATTGAAAAGAGAACGAAAGTTATATATAATATATTAATTATATAAAAAATTATATCAATTATGTAAATGTCTAATTAATTTCTAGTCTATATAATTAATTAGAATAATTGATATCATTTCTTTTGTATAATTAAATTTCTTTATATAACTTTTGTTTTCATTTTCATTTTTGAAAATTGACATGGGAGAATCATTGCAAGCGATTTGGCTGATAAATCAGGTAAGCACTGATTTGCACAAAAAAGTATGTTAGCACATATTGTATACCAATTAAACTTATATTTTATTCCACTCTAATTTAAAACTTTATATGAGAACTGTTCTTAAGTGAATAATGTAACACCTAGTTAAAATTCATTTAAATCTTAGAATATTTATTTTGATTTTAAAATAATAAAATACATTTTAACCCCCCTAAATATTAACATATATTAACAAAAAAAAAATACAATTAAGAAATTTGAGTTTCTTTGAAAATTAAACTAAATATGTCGGTTCGACCGATTGGGTTGGGAACTGGTCCGGTGTCCAGTCCATTATACCTACAAGAACAGCTGATTTTAGAGCTAGTGAGAATCGATCAATCGATCCAAATTTAATGAAAATTGGTCAAAAATCGCTAGTAAGAACTGATTTGGATCCGTCATTTATATATACATATATAAATACATATGTATAATTATAATCTACTAAATATATTTAATATATAATATTATTATAAATTCACTATATAATTTAAGTAGTTTTCTTTAATATTGGTTCATATGTCTAATTATAAATTATACTTTCTTTTATTTGTTTAACAATATTTTGATTGGTGTTTTTGGTTCAATACCGTTATCCTGACAGTATTTATTATATTATGTGTAGTCAATAATGGATATAAACATATACAATAACCCTAATCAATGGCAGATGTCGACTAAAAAAAATTGGGGAGCCATTAGATACATATATTTAGGTATATTACACAGATTAAATTCTCTTTTTAGAAGTCTTTTTTTTATTCAAAGAACAAGATTTTTTTTATTTAATAATTTTTTTTTCTTTCCATTTTTTATATATTCTGATTTTTTTTTATTAATATTATTTTTTTAAATGAATTTTCTTTAGTTTTAGAGAAGGAATATTTACTTTTATTTTTATTAATTTTCTGCCAAACCCATTAAAAAATGTCACATGTGGTGTTAAGGCCCAACAAGGTGACCCAAGCCCAAAATAGGCTTCATCTTCTTCAGTCAAAACACCTGCAACCTAAGTGTTGCTGTTAAGAGGAGCTGCGGCGGCTGGAGGCGTGACGGCACGGCGGATGGACGGCGTGACGGCGTGGGGAGGTTGCTGTAGCACGCAGTGGTCGTTCTGGTCCTGTGGAGCGTTCTGTGGCGGAGGTGCAGATGGTGCGGCTGAGCGGCTTTGGCACGAGCATCGGATCTGAGGCGGCGCTAGGACGGGGAGGGCAGCGCGCGGAGGGGGAAGGGCGGCGCGCGGAGGAGCAGAAGGTGGGTGATGGGTTTGGCTTGGATGGAGCTTGGTTGGTTGATGGACATGGACTTCGATTATGAATGAAAGATGAAAAAGGAGTGGAAATATGGAGGGACAAATGCAAGAGTGGCTGATGGTCATGGACTCTAGTGGTCACACCTTGTCTCTTATGTCATTTGCCACTTTTACATATAAGGGCCTATAGGGACCAATTGTGCAAATACTCTAACTTGTCATAACCTGCAACTTAAAAAAAAAAACCCACTATAGCCAGTCATTTAAGATCTCTCACCGTGAGAGATATGGGGAGCATGCTCACCCTAGAATTTGCCTATAAGATAGATATACTTCCATTTAGACGATGTTTGTAGTTTATACAGTTATACTTTGGCAAAGAGGGGCTATTTAAGAAAAGACACGTCACCAAAAACCATATTTGTGAACTTGACATCAAACCCAAAACTTTAATGCATAACAAGCACTAGGACAAGTTCTACCAGGGACCACTTTGATAGGTGATACCATGGTGCATAAGTAGTTTTAACCATTAGATTTATGTGGACCACAGTAATATGGTCCACCCTTTCATTGTGTCTCTACTACCTCTGCACCCTAGCCGCTCCTCTGCTAGTCGTACCGAGCACCGTCATGTCGAGCTCTTTTCGTCCTCTCCGGTCAACACCTTCTCCTTCTCCTCCCAGCGTTGGCTCCCAATCTTGTGCGACTTCGCTATCTCTGCCTTCTCTTTCTCTCCCGCCGCCCTCGTCCCTCCCCTCGTAGCCGCGAGCTCCGTCGCGATTCCATACCAGACGTCGTTCCAACCTCATTGTCCCTGTTCGCGCTAGATCCGCACCTTCGCAGAGCTCAACCTTCTTCTCTAGTCAACACCATCCAACCGCGAGCTGGCTACCGTTGAAGAATTGATCGTTCTCCGACAGGATACTTAAAGGTGGCGAGAGGGCATCAGAGGGGAGGGACGATGGCGCTGCCATCGACCTCCGGGGGTGGAGGATATGGGACCCAGAGCACGAGGGAGGATCAAGAAGATGCGTCGAACCTGAGTGGTGGAGGTGGAGGGTTGAAGAAGAGGTTCATTCAGGAGAAGAAGGATAAGATACTTGAGTTTGCGGAGAGGTTGGGTGTTGGAGGGGAGGTGGCTGTTAGAGAGACAGGGGCGGAGGAAGGGGTGAGGGAAGAGAGGAGAAAATGGGGAAAATTCAAATGTAAAAAATCTACTATTAGATCCTATAAGTCTTTGCGATCAAACGGACGAGATTAAAAACAGAACTTGTGCATGGTGGCAGTGGCGGATATAGGACCCTAGGTCAGTGGAGGCAATCTATTTAAAAATAAAAAATTAAAATTATTAAGTTTAATTGCATTTTTAATCCTTCTATTATTAATTATATGCGATTTCGGTCTCTGTGATTTTTTTTTAGCATATTTGTTCCCCTATTTTTCAATGTTGCAAATTTGATATTTCCATCCAATGTCCTTCAGTGTTTTCAATGATCGATAGAAATGAATCACTGCTCTAAGGACATAAACCTTTGATTGAGCTTCTTCCTCCTCTGCCTCTCCATTTCAACATCATTCAATGGTTCCTCTATAACATTTGTTAGTTTTGTCCCTCCTTTCCAGACCTTTTTTTGGTTCTACTAAAGAGTCTTTTACTGCAAAAGCTCAACAAGAGGTTCTATACGCTTAAAGTATTAGGTTTCTCTCTATTGATCATTGAAAAGTTGACAGACATATTGGATGGATGGATCGAATTTTCAACATTGAAAACTAGGGGGACTAGATTTGCCAAAAAAAAAAACCACAAAGACCAAAATCGCACATGACCAATAGTAGGAGGATCAAGAGTGAAATGAAGCCTAATTTTATTGAAGGTCTTAAGATCACCAAGCTATCACAACTAACCCTTTCATAAAAGAATTGTTTTCCTTTTATTTAAATTTCACTTAGCAAATTATTTAAACCGCTTAAAATATCTTATTTGATTAAATAACTACTGTTAATTATTAAAATTAAATATGATAGACACTAATGAAAGAGAAAAAATTACAATGGGCTTAAGAAAATAAAAAGAAAAAACAATTACAAACAATTAAGTAAATAAATAATAAATAATTCTAACATTCTAAAGTCTAAACACACACACTAGACAGTAGACATACACGCACCTAACATTCTAACAATAGGGAGGGGAGTCCTGACATATGGAGAGAGAAAGAACATAAATGAATATAAAAAAAAAACCAAAAAAGTGAGGGGTAACAAGGTAAAACTGAATAAGTGTTGTGTTGTATAGATGGGTTCCGATAGATGAGAAAGATGAAAGAGCCTAGAGGGTTGTGGGTGCAAAAATGTAAAGTGGGTGGGGTCAAAAAAAAAAAAATACAAGGAGTATTTGAAATTGAGTGGGTTCATCTGACCACCCTGAAACATATGTGGATCCTCCCCTACATGGTGGTACCACATATCATAGTAGCCCATCGTAGAACTATTGCCCAAGCACTAGGTCCATGGTTTTTTAAATTATATGATCATTAGTTAATCTATTTCTTTAAAACGTGAAACATTTTCGTAAAGAATTTAATTCTCAATCATCTCGATTCAAAGCGTCCTTACAGAAGGAATGTGTTCCACTCCATAATGTGAGCCTTTTTCAAGATCAAGAGCTCATTTTCCAAGTCCTCTTCCAAGAGCCAAGTCTTTTCTCCATACTTGCTACCGCCCTTCACCTTAGTATGCATTTGCCCATGTTGCACAACACGAGCTAGTCATGTATATATTTGTTTATCCACTTGAGCCATATATTTATCACTTCATTTGGGGATTATTGGTTCATTATTCTTCTTGCTCAATGGTAATAGCAATCATAAGAACACCACCCACCAGTACCATCTTTAGTGCTCCTCTTGAGAGATATGATTACACAGGCTTAGCAAGGACCACACTTGTAGGATTGACGCCAATTCACCCCAAAAGTTTTCTATAAATGGACTCTTAAATAAGAATCTATGTTTGTACTAAGAGAGTAGTGTTAAAGGTGTCTCATACATAATTTAATTAGATTTAATGGTGGTTATAGAATAAAATGAAGTTACACGAATCATTTATACATCCAAAAATGAATAAGTATGCTTACTCATGTTCAATCTGAAGTTGGTTCTTCACAAATGTATTTCTCATGTTCAATATGCTTTTGTGCCGGGTAGATCTATTCTTGACAATGCAATGATAGCCATTGAAATTATTCACCATTTAAAAAGTAAGACAAAAGGTAGCAATGGGGATGTTGCTTTAAAAATTGACATGAGCAAAGCCTATGATAGGGTGGATTGGGGTTATCTTAAAGAGGTTATGATGAAGTTGGGTTTTCATGAGAAATGGGTGGGATGGATTATGATGTGTGTGGAAAATGTTAAATACTATGTGCTTGTTAATCAGGAGCAGGTGGGCCCTATTCAACCATGGAGAGGACTATGCCAAGGGAACTCACTATCCCGCTATCTTTTCATTATTTGTTATGAAGGGCTAACAACTCTTATTAATCAAGCAGAGAGGAGAGGCGATTTACATGGAGTCAAAATTTGTAAAGGGGCTCCCATCATTTCACATCTCTTGTTTGCAGATGATTGTTTCTTATTTTTTAAAGCAACCTCTAGAGAAGCTGGTGCTATGAAGAATGTCCTTAATGTCTATGAGGAAGCTTCCGGTCAACAAATAAATTTTCAGAAGTCAGAAATTTATTATAGTAGAAATGTGGAGGTGCTGGAGAGGGAGGCTATAGCATCTATCCTTGAGGTTCAAGTTTGTTTGGGCACGGGTAAATATTTGGGTCTTCCCTATATGATTGGTAGGAGTAAGAAGGAGCTTTTCAAGTTCATCAAAGTCTGAATTTGATGCAAAATAAATTCTTGGGGAGGTAGGTCTTTATCCAAGACGGGAAAGGAAGTGATGATAAAATCTGTTCTTCAAGCGATTCCCACGTATTTCATGAGTATTTTCCTCATCCCCACATCTCTACGGGATGAAGTTCAAAAAATCATGATTTCTTTTTGGCGGGGAAGTGGAGGTGCTAGAAGCAAAGGAATAAAATGGATGGCATGGGATAAATTAACAGTAAGCAAGCGTGATGGTGGTAAGGGGTTTCGGAACTTATATGTCTTCAATATTGTACTTCTTGGCAAGTAAGGGTGGCGGCTCATGTCACAACGGGATACCCTTGTTGCTAAGTTATACAATGTTAAATACTACCCAAGGTGTGATTTCTTGTAGGCAAAGCGCAGTTCCAACTCTAGTTATGTGTGGAGAAGTCTGCATGAGGCAAGTGTGGTCTTGAAGGAGGGAATGAGATGGAGTATAGGTGCTGGTGACCTGCGAGTGTTTCATGACACATGGATATATGGAGGACAACATGCTAACCCAGTTGATGAAGCTCATAGGAACCCTATCTTGCGGGTTCGTGATCTTTGGTTAGAAGGGAGGAAAGCTTGGAATGAGGGAATGTGAGAGCTTGGCTGGATCATCAAATTGCGAATGCTGTGATGCAGACCCCTTTGTTTGATTCGGTTAAACATGATACGTTGGTGTGGAACCCGGATCCTAAGGGACAGTATAGTGTCAGGTCGGCGTACAGCCTTTGCTTGGAGAGTTTGCTTGATACTTATCATCTAAAAGTGGCTGGAAACTGGCGAGAACTACGGCATCTTGCAGTCCCTCCAAAGGTTAAAAACTTCCTTTGGAGAGTTGTTAGAGGTGTTATTCCCACAAGGGACAGGTTGCAAGAGAGAGGGGTTGTTGTGGAAAGTCAATGTCCTTGGTGTGATGGTGCAATGGAAAGCATTTACCATATTCTCGTCCTTTGCCCGAAGAGTGAGAGTACTTGGAGGAGTTTGAATCTTTGGAGTTGTATTTCTCACCATCTCAGCAATGCTAATACTTTCTGCGAGCTTTTCTTCAATGTGTTGTCAAGTTTGCAAAAAGGATGATAGGAGGACATGGGCAATGACGTTATGGAGCCTTTGGAGGAGTAGGAATCGGAAGATTTGGGAAGGAACTGAAGAAAGGCCAGGAATCATTATGTGTCGCGGTAGCACTCTTCTAGAGGAATGGGAGAGGGCTCGAAATGTTCAAACTCAGCCTTCCATGCATGTTGCACAGGAGAGTCCATGCAGATGGAAGAGGCCCCCACAAGGTTTCTTGAAATGTAACATTGATGCATCATTTTCACGGCAACATGAACGAGTAGGGATTGGCTTGTGTTTAAGACCGTGTTTGGTCTCTTTGTTGGAGCTAAAACTACTTGGTCAGAGCCACTACTTGACATTAAAATTGGTGAAGCCTTGGTCTCAAAACTGCAGTCGAATGGGTGAGGGAACTGAGCTTTAAGGATGTGATTTTTAAACTGGATTCCAAGTAGGTTGTTGATGCTTTCAAAGCCCCGCATTTAGATGCTACAGAGCTTGGAGCCATTGTTCAAAATTGTAAACAAACTATTTCTTCTTTGTTTGAAAACTCTCATGTGGAGTTTACGGGGAGGAATGCTAATATGGTTGCCCATAGCCTTGCAAAAGTGGCCATATATAAGGCTAGTCCTCAAGTTTACAATGATGTTCCAACATGTATTGAATCCTTGATTTTTAATGATATGAATTAGGAGTGTTCATATCCAAACCGGTCCAAAAGAAAACCAAAAACCGATCCAAAAAAACCGAAAACAGAACAAAATCGATTTCTATTGGATTTTTATGGATCTTGTTTTGTAAAAATCGATCGGATCAGATCGGATTTTGGATACATTTTCTTAAACCGCACTAATACAAACCAAAACGCATATATAAAATTTAATATATATTTATTCTATTTTTTGTATTATTGATTTTTTTTATTTGTTATTTTTTTCCTACTAATACATTCTAGTTTGATTTGACATAAGTTTTTGCTATTTCTATGTTCCAAACATAAAAAAAGATGTTGTGGAACTAGTTGACAATGTTATTCATTTATTTTGTACATATTTTATGAAATGTTATTACATGAATATATCAACAAGTATATACATGTTTAAGATTTTATTCAATTTAACTCGTAATTTTGATACTTTGATGTAATATAAATATGTAATGATGTGTCAGTAAAAACCGAATCAACCGAACCGATCCAAATCGCATTTAATCGGATTGGATCGGATCAGATTTTTCTAAGGAAGCCATACAAACCGGACCGAACCGCATGTTCTTTTTATCTTTTGATCGGATGACTTTTTGCCTTAAAACCGATCCAAACCGAACCACGAACACTCCTAATATGAATTAGATTTCTTGCGTAAAAAAATAAAAATGGTATGCTTACTCATTTTGTTAACTCCGACAATCAAGCGTTCTGAGATTATTAAAAGAGTTTTAACTATGACAATAATCAGCTGAAAGGTCAAATGTTTTAATCACGTGTCGAAATATGATTATATGATAGTGTAGAAAACTTTTTGAGCATCGACATTGATAAAGCCAACAACCTTTTTTTCTCTCTCTTTTTTATTCTTCTGGATATTCAAATTTATATTCTCTCAACTCTTGGCATGACTATGATATGCCGGTAATGTAGGCATCCTATAAATAACTATACAAATGGATGAGAAGATAATGATGCTCAGGTTCACTCATCTTCAACTAATCATGAGTGCTGAAAGCTGATAATGTAAAAATGAATTGAGTATCAACAATTAATCATAGGCTAAGTAATTAAACACTGACATTAGGTGTAGTAGCTTTACTTTCCCACTTATCTGTAACAGTTATTGGTGAAGAAGGTAGCTTATTCTTCAATAACCCAACTTCATCCCATTCTGGTGAGATTGGTGGATGTACATTACTACTGTCTGAAACCCCAGCATCATGAACATTTGCTTCATCTAAATGCTCTGGCTCATCCTTCCCACTTTCAATTCTCCTCAACACCTCCATGACTTCATTCATTGAAGGTCTCAATTCCTTGTCGCGTTGTAAACATTGAAAAGCCAATTCTGCCACTGAGATTATCATCCTCTTAACCTCATTGTCCGAATCAAAACCAAGAGAAGGATCAACTAGCTCACTAAATGCACTTTCTTGAATCTTCTTTATGGCTAGAGTTGACAAGTTTATCTCATCCTTATGCCTGTTCATATCAACAGCTGGTTGTGATGATAATAGCTCAATGAGCACAACTCCAAAACTATATACATCACTCTTGCTAGTAACTTGATAGCATTGGTAATATTCTGGGTCAACATAACCTGGGGTCCCTTGTGGTGCTGTGGAGACATGTGTTACATCACTAGGGAATAGTCTAGAAAGGCCAAAATCTGCAACTTTAACACAAAAACTGTTGTCAAGGAGAATGTTGTTGGTTTTCACATCGCGGTGAATGATGTCAGAGGCATGAAGATAAGCCAATGCACTGGCCGTCTCTAAGGCAATTTTCATTCGTATAGACCATGGTAGTAAGCCAGGTTTTGCTAATTCACCATGGAGATGAGAAGCAACTGTGCCATTTGAGATGTATTCATACACAAGCAGTAGTTCACGGCTCTGTCTTGAGGTGCAGCCATAGAGGGACACAAGATTTCGGTGGCGCAATCGTGTGAGGATCTGAACTTCATTCATGAACTGTTCTACTCGCCTGTAGTTGTGTTGATATAAGCGCTTGACTGCAACTTCGCGGCCATCTTGGAGTTTCCCTGGGTTTTAAAGATCTATGCATAAATTATACAACAAGATGGAAGACTAATTGATTGCTTTATGTTTCAATTAAGGACAAAACTTAGGTGTTGTTCAATAACTACTTGTGGTGCCGTTTTACAATGAAAACAGAACATGTGTAATAGTTATTATACATGTTATATTTTCATTGATGAACTTTTACACATGTATTCTTCTCATTGGACAACAGCACCACAAGTATATAACTATATAGTATCGAGCTGCACCTAAGTTTTGTCCTTCAATTAATAGGGTAGTAGTGTTTGAGTTGCCTACCATAGTAGACAGTCCCAAAGCCCCCATCTCCAATTTGTTTATTAGGGTCGAAATGGCTTGTTGCTTCTTCGAGCTCCTTGTAGGAGAAGAGAGGAATTCCAAAGTACACACTGCCACTTTCTACATCTGGATTTGAGGAAGGATCAGAATCAGTATTCGTTGCTTGGAATTTACCACTTGAGGAATCATGTTTTCGTTTGTAGAGTAGGAGCAACCCAATTATCAAGATGCTTATGAATCCAACACTTAAACCTGTGGAAGGGGGTCAAAAGAAAATATCAATAGAGATAATACTGAAACATATGCAGCTCAGAGATTTAAGATGATATACTTTTAAAGTATGTGTTCTTTCCTATTTAAGTACACGATTCTTGACACTATCTATGTGCATTGATAGAATTGAACGAATATTTAGAGACTTATTTATACTTCTAGAAAAAAGATATGGTAGATTGAGGGTGTTAGGAGAAAAACAAAGACTTTGGCTTTTTCAAGCTTTAGGATCATTAAATTTGAAGGCATACACTGAAAATGAATATTGTATAAATGGTACATTACCTATGCCTAGTTTCCCTTTCTTATTCAAACTCTTTGACCCTGCAGCAGGAAGAAACAATTAAATCAGATTGAACAATAAAAATAAATGTAAGTATGATGATAAAATTATACAAGGAAAATATGGTATTTTAATTCTTTGTATTGTGCTAAGTGCTAATAATATCAAACAATCAATAAACAAAACAAAGCTTTTGCCATTCAAGATTGATAAGAAAATCACCCAAGAAGCAAGTAAATGCTAAACTTCAGAGATTAAAAACAACGAAAGAGTCAACTTAAATTAGGTGCTTCGTTCAAGGACAATACTTATCCTTCACAACCTCACTTCACTTGTGCTCTCAGATGGTGTTTACAGTATATAAGCAAGCAATAACAAGGCTTGTAGAGTTCTAGAGAAAAGTAACCAATATAAATTTAGAAGGAAACATGAAGAACCTATCATGTGAGAATCAAATAAAGACAACTACCATTGGCACAAGAAAATTTCCCTTCGCTGTCAAGTTGACACTGGCCTCTTCTATAATAGTGACAATTTGCACATTCATTTGATAATTGTACTTCAGTAAGAATATTAGCAGTTATAAAGGTAAATGGATCTTTAGCATCAGGCACGTCCTTGATTGGAAGATGGATCCTTGTGCATGCTGTCAAAGAATTCACAGGCTCATCAGTGATGGAAGCTCCGTAGTAAAGATCGAAACCAGAGCAGTTAGCATAACTATAAATATCTTTTGGGGGGTTGACATGGAGGGTCTGGTTACACTTGTACATTGTTGAATTGTATTTGAGATGAAAGGAACCAAAACTAAAGGTGGCAGGAATTGTATAACTATAGAAGGCTGCACAACTTTTGGATTGCAGGAGCTTATAGAGATCTTTGTCTCTCATGTGAATAGTAGTAGTAGGAACATGGGGAAACTGAAAAACTTGTAAGACTTCAAACCATTTCCCGTTATTTTCTAGTTGGATCTCTTTAGGCTTGGCTGATTGATCATCACAATTTTGTATGGTCAATAAGCCACAATGCTGGTGTCCTGTTTTGGTGAAAGGGAAGCTGATGTTGCCAAGACATCCACAATCAAATGAAGGTGGACATTCTCCTGGATACCCTTTCCCATCTCCAGCAACAAATAGAAGTGACACAAGTTGAGAAAACAAAAGGAAGTGAAATTCATGAACTGGAGACATCCTGAATTCCCCAACTATGAGAAAAAGCAAATGGAACCAAACAACAATTTCAATCTCCAAAGCAAATTTATCTTATTTGGTGTTTTCTCCTCCTTCATAATGTGACACCAACTTGAATTACTTGATACACTATTCGAGTTTGAAAATGACATGGAAGACTAGTTGAAATAAACTTCATGGAAGATAGAGATGCCAGATGGGGTAGATAACCATGTAAAGAATTAATTTTCTCCTATTGACTAACAGCAGTAAGACTTTGACTTTTGGACTCTATTGTTTCTCTTAAATTATATCAATATTGCAGTTCAGGGTCTCAACTTCTATTCGAGGCTTGTTAAACCATCTATATACCCCCCAACAGAATGGAACTACTAAGAAAACTTGTGTACATGGTGATGAACATCACAGACTTTGGAATTGCATTGATGGGGGAAAGGGTGTAGAAAAAATAATGAAAAGATCGGAGAAAAACTGAGCAACCCATTGAAGATAAGAGTTTGGGAAAAGAGAAGAGGTCAAGGTCATAGTTTTAGGCTATTAGTTCACACAGTGACACCATTTGGTGTAACTTTTGGTGGGACTAATCAAAGGCTAAGAGAAAAACGCGTCAATATGGATATCACATATTCACATCTACCAGACCATGTCATAATCAACGACCTCCAGTTTCTTGCAACCTTCCTAATTGCTCTCTGTCTCTATACGTAATTTCAAGCACATGCAATTGCTGTGTCCCCTGTTAACAGATATGTACCTGAAATTGTGAAACAAGAGGCCTGCTACTGCTAGTTAAATGTTATGTAAGATTTGGTCAGTTTCTTCTAATTGAAAACACAAACAGTGAAAACTGGGAATCAATTTTTTGAAGCAAGAGATTTGAGAACACCTAGAATCTCTCTATTACAACTTCACTCATATCCAGCTTTTATCTAATAGGAGAGTTTTTTGTTGTTCACTATGATTCTTCAAAGTCCAATTCAATTGGCAATATCTAGCTAGAAAGGAAAAAATATATATTTACACATCAAATTTTATACGTCACTTTTATACTAGGGAGTAATGTGTAAATAATTAGTGATCAGCATTTATAATATGCAGCTCAATGTTTTATGTGAAAATTAGCATTATCATGTAATGATTGATGTAAGAGTAATATGCAATGACTAGGGACTAGAGGTGTGAGAACATTGAGATTGCCAAGAATAGTTGAACAATGAGATATGTTAGAAGTGACATGTGGCATGTATAGAAGAGGAAATTGAAATACGACGGTTTCTAATGAATAGAAGCCACACTTTATTTAAAATCTAACACAGGATAAAAATCCAAATGACTTTAATTTGAGTTAGAATCGTTTATATAGATAACACGCACACCACAAGGAAGACGGGCAATTCATCTCTGTAGAAGGGGAACCAAGTTTGTGCTCTGGTCCAAGATTCAAGATCTTGGGCCCAGTAGGCCGGTCACAAGTTTTGGAATGGACAATGGCAAAATTTAAAGCACAATATTGGGTCGGGCTGCAGCTCAATGCCAAGGGAACCAACTAACAGCCACATATAATTGACTAAATATGTTGTCTTGGCAAAATAAGATTGGGTTTTTTTTTTCCCCCCCCCGAATGATTGAGAGTAATTTATTAATATACTTATTCTAATACTCAACTGAAAATATATTGGCAGCATATATTATTAATAATATTATTGAAGTTCTTTGAACTATTTGTGATTAAAGGTTGCTATTCATTAACGCTAAGGGGTTGGTCTAGTGGAGCATGATAGGGTCTCGTATCTAACAGGTTGCAGATTCGGGCCCCCACTAGCCTCATTGGGGTGAGGTAAATGTAAATCCCTTTGTAAGTGTTCATAGAGCCTGAAGGTTTTCCCTGCCTTGGACTGGGGCATCATCTCCTCACCCTAAATTTTTTCCATTAAAAAAAAAAAAAAGGTTGCTATTCATTTTTTCCCAATGGAAAAGATCACGTTGTATTTTGTATTTCTTTTTGAGAAAAGTCAGTGTTGGGCTGATAAGGACAAGAGTCTAGCAAAGAATCTTTTAGCAACTTAGATTCACAACTAGCACTCGTCTCTTTCGTAAAGTTAACAACTTAACATGTAATGTTTGACATTAATTAATAATTAGCACTCATGAGTCATGCATGCATATCATAAGTATGATTTGAACAATCAAACATAAGACCTTTTCCAAGAAAGAGAGCTATAGATGCATCATGCTCATGTCTGATTTAATAATTAAATTACTTATTAATTCTTACACTCTTTTTTAAAAGAAAATATTATTGAGGATTCAAATATGAAGGTAGTTGTGAGTGACATGTGATTGTTTGGCCCACTTAAAATGAAGAGTCATAACATTTTGAATGAGACGTGAGTCTTTAAAAATTGGGGCTGGTGGAATGTTCCCTTTAGTAAGACCATTGAATAATCGCAAATTAACTGATATTTAATAGAAAAACGATTCAAAATTCAAGTAAAAATAAAGTTATGAGTGAGATGCATCTCACGTAAAAAATAGTTAATTGACAAATAAAGATTATATCAATAGAGACCAATGAACATAATATCTTATAAAGTATAGGGGCAACTTGATATATAGTTCATAAATAATTTTATCATCTTTGGTTTTTTAGCGTACAAATTTTAAAGACATAACTATCCTCCAATATTTAATGTTCAATTTATCATGTTCAAGGAAATCATTACAACTATTTTTTATGTAAATATCTGTATCGATGACCAGACTTCAGTCAAATAATTACAACGATTTTGTTGAATGGTTTTTTTTCTGCAAATCTGAAAGCATAATTTCCTCAATTTTAGTTCTTATATAAAATCGCCAAATTCTGAAAACTTGGGCCGAACCATAACCATGGCTCGCACTTGACACAATGACCCCGCCAAAGCGTGACCATGACCCCAAAATAAAGTAGCTATCATTCTCTATTTGGACAGGAGTCTTCTGCCTTTAATTCATGTCTCATTTTCTATTTCATGAATAAAGATTTATAATATAACTGTTTCTTCATTAAAAAATTTTAAAAAAATGATGTCTACTCATCACATTTTAATTAGATTAGACAAATTTCACATAAGAAATTGGGACAGCAAAATTCTATCCTCTCTATTCACCATTACGAAAATAGACACCACTTGGCCACTTCACATCATAATAGTTTGAAAATTTAATAATAATCGACCCTATCTTATTTTCTTCGCATCGATGTGAGGTGAATTGATATGTTTGGAGCACCCAAGTGACAGGATCATGGAGTGTTTTATTTCTATGTAATTTATATTTTTGGAAATTTTTAAGAATATTTCTTTTTCATCTTAATATTTTGCAATAACATTTTTAATATTCACTCACAAATTTTATTGTTATGTATCTTTTACGTCTAAAAATAATTTTTATTCGTTATCATAAACTTGTGAAAATTTTATTCTCCATCTGATACCAAAAACTAGTAGAATTATAGGGATGAAGATCTCCTATCCTATTTTTGTATACCATATCGTGCCCTAATCATTATAATCTCGTCACGTATCCTATTTCTTTAATATTAAATAAAATTTTAATTAATATAATAAAATAATATTGGTGGAGGACAGGATGCGGTAGCTGTCCGAGATGGAGGACATATAGGCCAAGAAGGTGGAGTTGCTGGATTTTTTGGGGACAGACCCATTGATTGGATTGTTAAAGTTGAAAATTTCTTTAAAGAGCAAGAAATTCACTCTTCTGATAAACTGCAATGGGCATTCATGAGCATGAGGGTGTAGCCATGCTTTGGTTCCACTCTTGGTGCCAAGAGGAACGAGATTCAGAATTGGAAATCATTTTCCTTGGCTATGATAAGAAGATTCGGTGGTAGGAGGGTTTTTGATGGACTAGTTACCTTGGAACAGAAAAACCAAGAGATAGATGCACCCATTGATTTTCTTGAGCATTCGGTCGAAAAGATGAGGAAGGGACAGATAATGATTGTTGAGAAGAAAGGGAGCAGTCACCAAATTCTGGACGAAATGACAAATGCATGATGAGAAGTCGAAGTGTGGTGAAGATGGGGCTGGGTCTTGGTTCCTGATGAGTCTGGCAAGCCTTGTGCCGTCGTCGCAACCTTCAGATCGGACCTTGCATGCGACAGTATCAGAGGTGCAACTCGCGTGTGGTTCGGCCATGATTCCATTGCCACTAAAGCTGTCGGATCCTAACCCACATGTGGTCGCCAGTGGGTCATTATCGGCGAAGCCAACAAGGCATGCTCTCCATATGGGTCTCGCAAGGGTAGTCAGGAGAAGAATTGAGGAAGCCGACAAACTACAAGCACCAAGACCATCAGATGCCGATCCATTGGTGGCACTCGGAGAGGGTCGAATAACCCAAAGGCTGCTTGTCCATGCACCAGAACCGCCAGATGCCTCTCCACGTGCGATGACCCGTGCATAGCTGAAGCTGCCGAACCCTGTCCTACCTCCAACAGGCCTTCTCGAGCTGCAATCGTCGGGCGTTCTTTCACCTGCGATGGCCATTGGGCCGCTATGGACAGAACCGTCATGGATCGGTGCTGTGGGGGAACCATATCTAACGAAGGAGGAAGATAGGGGAGTGGATGGGGTCATTTGTAAGTTAAGAATCATTCCAACCCTAATGGGCCAGGCCCAATTCAAGGATAACATTATAAACTCACATCTCCAAGTCAGAATTAAAGGCCTAATTCCATGGGGTCCGAGCCAATACCTAGCTAGCCCACTTCAGAATGTTGGAGATTTTAATCTGAGTTTCAAACTTCTGTATTTGTTGATCCAATTCTATCACCAACAAACTTTGAAGCTAAACGTACAACATTTGTATTGTTGGGCAAGTATTTGGAATGCATGGCCTAGGGACAGACATATAATGCCATTAACAGGTCAGTAGAATTTGCTCCTGCAACAATTTTGTTGGCTGCCAAAGATGAAGATGGTAGACTTATTGAAGACAGGAAAATAGATTCCCAGTTGGTTCAACCCAGTAACACATTAAAGGAGATCAATGTCTTTGTTATTGGAAGAACAATCAATTAGCAAGGTGCCCTTCTTATTCAAGCTACCAAAGTAGGATTTGATGCAATTTTGAGCCAGGGAAGGAATTCCTTGGACACAGTTATTGCAGCTGAATCTTTGGCTTTGACACTCTGCAAGCATCTAGCGCTATGAAAGTTTCAAAAAAGCTTCTTGAAAGATGTCTTAATGCATGGAAAGCCTTACTTCCTGGTGATCATATTTAGATTGGTGCCATTCTACTTCATTTAGCAAGGGTGGCAATGCTGGATTGCAACCAACAGAAAAAGTGGGATGTTTCTAGAGCTAAACTTGAGTTTGACATGGCAAAGGATCACTTACATAATTTCATAAGGATTGCAAGTCAATATTTAGATAAGGTTCTAAAAAAAAGCCAGGTTGAACAAATACAGGGCATCCCGAGATTCTAGAAAGGAGGGCCAAACATCACTTTCATATTATTGCAATCACTCAGTACCTTGCATCAGTTGTGTTAGCTAAGCAAGAATTGCAGAAGACTGAGGAAGGGAATAATGACCTTGAGGCTTAAGAGGTAATTAATTTGATGGAGTTAGCCCAGATGTCCAAAGCTCCCATTCAAAAACTTGTTGAGTTTGTAGCAAGCATATTTGTTCCTACAGTTGTGGCTTTGTCATTAATGACAATAATGTGTTGGTATACTTTTGGGGCTAACAATGGTGCTTTCATTGAGAATAAGTATAATGACATAACAGCGATTGAGTGGCTCATTCCTTGTAAGGCTCAAGCAATGGAAGAAGTTACTTGGAAGGCAACAGATTTCATCAAGCAGCTGCTCCCTCCCTTCTACCTCGAGGGTTGGGAAATGGCAACAACTATTAAAGAACCATTTGCTTTTCTCTACCTTGAGGACAACCCAGTATGGGGTACATGCAGGCACAAATATCCAGGGCCCACTTAGAGAAGGGTTAGTTATACAGAGAAATGAGGAGAAGAAAGGTTACAAATAGGAGGGGTGCTGAGTGAGAGAGGTATCTTTTGGGAATCATTGTGTTAGTTATGGATAAAGGGGAATAGCTCTCTATAGGAGCCTAGCTCTGTGGCAATTTGGAGTATTATTCTACTGTAAAACCCTCATTTCCATTAATAATACTCAAGCTCTTTTTCTCTAAATTTCCATTTTACTGTTCTATTGACTGGCTGTGATTTTTTGTTCGCATCAGACAGACATAGAAACCGTAAAATGCAAGAATTGTGTTTTCATAAGTTGGTCTTGAGGGGTTTTCACAGCAGTCCAATAGCAAGGGAATCTCAGCAAACTCAGGGTCCCTTGTGTCGCAAAGACCCAGAGTATCTACAGGGAATTTTCTTGAATGGATTAAAGGAGGTGAGGGGTGAATTGAAATTGCATGGACATGAGATGAGACACATGGCCTAAGCTGACCATCAGCGAATAAAGCAAAGAAAATCTACTTTTCCCAATTCAACATTAATAGGAAAAGTGAAAAAGTTGCATCACCAATAGGAGAAACTAACCTGGATCACAATCCGCGGAATGAGGTCTATCAGGGCAATAGCACCTAAAAGCGTACGTATCTGGGTTTAAATCGAACCCGCACTTCCCTCCACTCCTCGTGCACGCGCTGCAATTACTAGCGTTCCAACTCAACACAAACCCTCTCTTCAGTGCCTCTTGAACCCCTCCTTTCTCATCTTCCACTGTTACATTCACAACCCCATTTTTGCAACTCTTCCACGCTATGCCCAAAGTTGGATCTTCCCTATACAAAGCCAAAACCGAACTCGTTTTGTTTTCTGCATAACACCCAATTCTCTTCTCTTTCAACCCTTCAGGCACCGATGTTAAGTCGCAGCCATAGAACAAGAACAGGTCCCTTTGGTTGGAAGCAACTCGGAACCTGTACTTGCCAACCGTGAGATTCTGAGTTGGAGCAACACACTCAGAGGTTGTTGTTGTTGGGTCTGAGAACACAAGGTTTGACACGCGGAGTGTGTGGTTGTTGTAGAAGATTTCTTGTACGATGTAGTCAGTGTTGATAAGATTGAGAAGTGGGAATCCATTTTTATTACAAGTTAGCTCAAAACCTGGGTTCCCACAAAAGGGTTCCTGTTTCCCAATGATGTAGAAGGGGTAGCTTATTTTTAAGCCATTACCACAGGTTTTGGGCTGGCAAGCTTCGAACTTTGGATCCACAGAAGAAAAAGTGATTTTGATTTGGAGAAAGAAGATGATTATGATGTTGTGGAAGGGGTTGATGAGGGTTCTTTGGTTCATTTGGGATGTTAAACTCAAGATGCAGGCATGGAGAGAGATATGAATGAGTGGAAGATAAGAAAATTATAAAACTGTGAACTGTGAGGATATGGGAGATGATGGGTTTGACCTGCAAGTTGAGTCTATTATGCCTCCCGAACATATTTGACTCTAACTTTATTATTTGTATTATTAGGAGGCATCTAAGGTGCACCACTCACCAAAGTGGTGTAGTGGTGCACCACCCACATGGTAAAATATGGGCCAATTGATTTACCAACTGAATTAGTGGAAATTGCTTTGACTATTCAACTTGGCTCGTAGCAAACATGTATTTGAGTAGTATTTTGCCATTAAAATACAGTGAATATACTGATTAAATATTTGAGAACAAAATATAAATTAGAATAAAACTTCATATGTTCTATTTGTTTTGTTTTTGTTATGTTCCGTTTTTTTTTTTTTTTTTGAGATAATCTCAATTGGTATTGAAGTGATCTTGGTTCATTTGGGTGGTTTTACGGCGGCGGCAATGGAGACCGGAGCAAGTCTACGGCAATGGAGACCGGAGCAAGGCGGTGTCAGTGGCGGTAGAGTAGTATGTAGTTGTCTGCGTTGTAGATCGGAGCTTGACGGCGATAGCGGCGGACAAGTTGTGTCTAGCAAAGGAAGGCGTCTTGTATGGGTTGTTCGGAGACATTTTCCTCACCGACCTTTGGTGGTTCGTAACAGTGGATGTCGGTGAGATCCAAAATTCTACATTTTTTGAAACGGGTGGGGGAGAAGATTCGGGTATGGACGAAGGCATTCAGGTAGGGTTCCATTTAGGTGTTGAATGAGGCCCAATTTGGGGGACATTGACATCTGGGAAGTTGGGGATTTAATGTTAAAGACATTGGGCCAGCGGCTTGCACCATTCCAAGAAGTCTGAAGCTTCTGCGTTTTCTTATGTCAACGACAATGTTCTGGTTTATGTTCTGGTATTTCTCAAGGTTCACAGGGTAATCTCCACTTTCTTTTCTCATTTCTTTTACTGGTTCCTCTGTCTATGTTCCCTGATCATGGTGAAAGACCAGCTGAAGCTTGAAGACGAACGAAAGCTTAAGCTTAGAGAGGACCTCGACCAGAACCTAGCAGAAACCCACTAGCAAGAGGTTGAAGAAGGTGGTTTCGATGTTTCTGGGGAAAAAAGTGTTTTGAGGGAAATAACTCAATAAGTATTTTTCTTTTTGGTGGGTTAATGTGTTCATTAATGAATGTATTTTGTAAGCTATACATACTAATATACTATCCTAAAATACAGATACAGTTTGACCAGTTGCAAAGTAGCTAAATGAGTTGAATTATAAAGTGATCTATGTGGCATAATAAGGGCATCCACATCCCAGCATCCCACTTTGGAGTTCTTAAATGGGTCCCGTCATTATATATCACTTATTTTTACCTTTTATAATTTAAGCATCTCATCTCTACATCCCAGTAACTTCTAAAAAATTCTTAAATGGACCCCACCAATAATCCTATATCCTTACATTTCCCACAACAATTGAACAATTATATGTTATAACTTAAGAAAAAAAAATTGTCAGACTTAAGTAACGGGTGCTTGTAGAAGCACCCTCCAAATTGGAGGTGCTTAACAAGCACCCTCTCCATCGGTAGTTGCATTTTAAGCATCGATCCTTAATTTCTAAGCACCCCAAAAACATCACCGATGCAGATGGCCTAATTGGCCTACATTTTACCATGTGGGCGGTGCACCACTGAACCATTTTGGTGGGTGGTGCACCATAACCTTCACCGTATTATTATATTTTATCTTTCAATTTATACACTTCTTTAGTTCTTTTACATTTATATTATATTTATTTTATTTTAAAATATAAGGTATTTCGATACTCATACATTTATACATGATATTTAAACTAATTTAGGGTTGTTTGGTTTAGGTTTTCAAAGAATTGATTTTGAAAGAATCAAGATTAAAAAAATTAATTTGTGAATGGATTTTGTTTTGATGATAATGTAAAATCATTTTTGAGATGTAAATATATAGAATTTTATAAGTTTCACAACTAAAATCAATTATTCTCAATTGAAAAGTTAAAAAATTTTACTTCCATTAAAATCAATTCTATCCATACAAGAATCAATTATTTTAGACTTAATTTTACACCCCCAACACTCGTAGTATAGAAAATATTTTCCTTTGAGTACCAGGGGATTGTCCAGCTGTCCTTATCTGCCTCGTATTTTAGATGGTTGAATGAATCTTCCCTGATGGGCTGTGCCTATATTTAACTAAATGGGACCTCCGAGGCAAGTTGAACAACTTTACTGCTTTAGGGTCTTTAGTTGAAATGTTTACTAGCTAGTTCTGGAAACGGATCGTGTATTCATGCTAGGATGGGCACCGGATACAAATCCAATGTAATAAAAAATAGTGTCTCGATATTTTCAATCAATCAAAATTGAAAATGTATATTAATATTAATGAGTTAAGATTTTATTTTATTAAGTGACAGATTCTAATTGATAGGGGATAGAAAATATGATAGGAAAGTGGGACAGAGGATCTCCATCCGCACCGGATACAAAGAAAGTTAACTTTATATTTATATTTAACTTATATTTAACTTTCCAATTTACCATTATTACGGTTTCAAAGAAAGTTAAAGTTTTTATTAAATGTTCTATTATCTATTTTCACTTTTAATTAAATTTTATAACTTTATCTTTTTAAAATTCTTCTTTAATTTATTTAAAAAAAATTAATTCGGTACATTATATAATTCTTAATATAATAATATAATACATAAAATTTATAAAATAAATTTGATTTTAAATAATATACTAAATTTAATATATCACTTATGTAATAGTAGTAATAATTGTGGATGTACTGAACAATTGATCTCTTGGAAAGAGGATGGGAATTCAAATTTTAAAGAAGCAGCTTTATTATGAAGATCGTATAACCTTTGTATTTTCATAGTTAAATAAGAATTAGTGAAACATTTCGGATTGCTTTTCATATTGAAACTATCCTCACAAATCAATATAGGTCTTTTCAGTGTGTTTTATCCTCTCTCACATGTTTCCTATAAAAACTTTATACGAGGTCACTCATTCTATAATTGTTCTAAGTCAAACAACCTTAATTTCGGAGTTCCTAAGTTATGAACTCTTGAAAAGAAGATGAATCTTGTTGGTATAGGTAGTACTAATTCATTCATTTAAGCTTCCCCCAACTGCACAGTCTCATGTCTGCCTAGTCTCGGGTTCCCTCTCATTCTGATTTGGAATCAGTTCATTCATGTGTCCCTCCACCTAGAAGCTTGGTAAGAGCTGCTCCTTGTCCATGTTTTATCTTTTGCACCGGAGACCACTCCTCGCCCTCGTCAGCCCCGGGTGTCACATGCCCACCAGCTTTCGTTTGGTGCGTCCCTAAACCAAACCATACTAGGAGAGTAGGAGATGTCCCGCTCTGGTACCATTTGCGAAATCTTAAATTGCATTCCATATTGACGACTTTTTGCACCAACCAACACGAGTCTTTTCATGCTATGTCATCACTCACACACTTCCTAGTAAAACTTCTCAGGATCTCACTCATCCCATAATTGCTCCAAGTTAAGCACTATTAACTTTAGAGTTCCTAAGTGATAGGCTCTCAGAAAGAAGATGCATCTTTTTTGTATAAGTAGTACAAATCAATTCTTTTAAGTCTCCTCAGCTGGGCACAGTCACATACATTCGCAGTCTCAGTTTCCTTTTAATTTTGATGTGGAATCAATTCGTTGATGTGTTCCTCTACCTAGAAGTCTGCCAGGAGCCACTCCTCGTCGTGCTTCATCTCTCGTATCGATGACTACTCCCCACCTCCTCAACCACAGGTGTCACATGCCCACCAGCTTTCTCTTAGTTCGTCCCTGAACCATACCGTACTGGGAGGGGTCCCGCTCTAATACCATATGTAAAATCTCGGGTTGTTTTCCAGATTGACGACTTCCCCCACATACTCACATGGGTCTTTTTAGCGTGGTTTGTCCTCACTTACACGTTTAGTAGGAAAACTTTCGAGGAGATCACTCATCTTTGCTCCAAGTCAAGCAAGCTTAACATTGGAGTTTCTAAGTGATGGGTTCTCAAAAAGAAAATGCATCTTGTTGGTATAGGTAATAATCTTTTAAATTTTCCTAAACTATGCAGCCTCATACTTGCATAGTCTCCTCAGGTAATTCCCTTTCATTCTAGTGTAGGATTAGCTCATTCATGTATCCCTCCACCTAGAAGCCTACTAGGAGCCACTTCATATTCATGCTTCATCTTTTGCATTAGCAACCACTCCTCACCCTCGTCAGCTCCAGGCGTCACAATTAGTGATATGGATTATTCAAATGAATCCAACATTAAAAGATAACTTGCATTTTCAATAGAGAAAACTACAATTATATTAATTAATTAATATATTTAATTTGTATGCATCGTCAATATAAAGATTTTTATATTGTCAATCAATTAAAAATTCTTATATCATCATAAATGTATGTTTAACAAATTTTTTTTTTTATGAGTAACAAGGGCTAGGCCCTAACAAAGAAACACTAAAAACCTCTAGGAAACCAAATACAGGAGACATCAACCATCAAAACATTGGAAATAAAACTAGGGGGAAAATCAGAAACTTTAAACTGATCCTCAAGAGTAATACCAAACTTGGCCATAACATCACAACAACCCGATTGGCTTCTCTCAAAACAAGTTTCCGATGAAAGATTCTACCATTACCTTTATGGACATCGTGAATGGCTTTCACAAGAGCAGAACAAGCAAGCATATCCACTAATAATAATGTAACCAAAATAAACTCTTAACTTATTGCAATTGTACTCTATCAAATAAGGAATGCAAATCCAACTACACTTGTATTAGTGTCTAACTAATGTCATATTCACTTTTACAAATTCATTTTCCATTTCGTAATGGTTTTACATATATAAATTGAGAATTGTCTTGTTCTGCTCAGCATGACAATTAAAAAAAAGTCACTCATGTCCCGAGAATACTAAACAATCGTCTAATCTCCACAGTGAGTTACCTTTTTTTTTTTTTTAGAGTTTAATTTTAAAAGTAACTTAAATATATTTTTAATAATATAATAATATATTAATGATGATATATTTATATCTAATTTTGTTTGTTGTTTTTGCATTGGCCACTTGAGCACATGAGATAACTACTGAGCTCATTCAAACCTTTATCGCTTTATAAAATTAAGGTTTAACTATTGAGTAGGTCCCTGAACTATTTGAGAATTTTTAGATAGGTCTCTATACTTAAAAAAATTGTAATTAGGTCCCCGAACTTTTATAAAAATTTTAATTGGGTCCCTGAACTAAAAAAGTTTTTAATAGGATCCCTGAACTTATATAAATTTTTTTATAGGATCCCTAAAGTATAAAATTCGTTAGTGATATGTTGAATTTAACGGAAAATTATTGATGTCATCCAAGTTGGAAAACCATATAAGCTATTTATGAGTGGTTTGGGTGGAAGATGAACCTTGAGACATTGTTACAATAAAATACAGCAAGATGTAACAAGATGAAATGAGATGTAGTAAGCTGCAAGTGGCGTAACTATTTTGGATGAAATTATTTGGAGAGAGAGATATGCAATCGTGAAATATAAATCGGGGAAGGAAGGAACTATTTGTTCAGATGGAGGAGAAGCAATCGCAGGTCACCATTTGGTTTTCTTGTTCAACATTTTGGTCTCTTCCAATCCTAAATACAAATTCTGAGGGAATTCCAGGTCACGTTTCATGTCGGCAAACTTAACGACCGCTTTAGGAAACTCTACCCCAGGGACTCAATTGAAAATTTTATATAAGCTCAGTGACCCAATTAGAATCTTTTTTAGTACAGGGACCTAATTGAAAACTTTAAAAAAGTTTGGGGACCCAATTATAATTTTTTTAGTATATCTACTTATTTAAAAAATTTCAAATAGTTCAAGACCTACTCAATAGTTAAACCTAAAATTAATGTGCAAACTGCTGGTGCGATTGATTTAGATCCTCTAGTGGTTTTAAAAGTCAAAATACAATTTTGTTGGAGAGATTTCGTTTACCAATGTCAGTAATTGATGATTATTAAAAAAAATTATAAAAAATTGAATTGTATTTAATGGGACCTATAGTTTTTAAATTCTTCATTTACCAAAACTGAGTCTGAATTTTGAATTTATTCTTACCACGTTGCCCTTAAAAAGTTAATCACTTTTCATCTATGTGCTAACCATTTTCTTTGATATTTTATTTTCAACTAAGTTTGTGATATTTTTAATAATACAATTCATTTTATTCCAAAAGTTATATTATTTTAATTAAATAATTTTACATTTTAATATATTATAGTTTCAAACTTTAAAATCAGAAAATTTTGCTTTTTTATTGATTGTTTAATTAAATTTAATAATATTTTACATGAGGTAAAAAAAACTTACTAAACCTAAAAATATATAAATTAAAACTAAAATTGTTATAATTTAAAGATATTAAATATATACTATTAAATAATAATGTATAATAGTCTCGTATAAGGTTTTTTTATCCTCAAATTTGTATGGGAAATGAATATTTTTGTTTGTAATTATCGGTAGATGATTCCTAATACATTTTATTAGAAAATTCTTATATGTTTAAAATGTAAAATATTTTATAGAGAAATGTTCGTAAGCAATATATATCTTATGCATGACACATATCACTATGCTTGTCTTTTCACAAATTGCTACATCAATAATGTATGTTTCTTTTATTGGTGGTAAATGAAGATATAAAAGATAAGTTAAATTAAATGAAATGAAAGAATTGATAATTCTATTTTTAATTTAGTTTGAATGACACAATCCAAACAACATTCATTTTACCTAAACTACTTTTAATAACAAAAAATATCCAAATATAATTTATTTATTTTTGGTCCTTGACCAGGAGTATACCCCGATAGAAGTAGGGACTAATCTCCTGCTGTGGAATGAATGACACCTGAAAGGGGCATAAGTCCACCACGACTTATGCCAACCTCCGTTGGTATCCAAATATAAATCTGTTACTATATATAAACTCACTTTTAATCAAAATTAAGTTTACAAAACTCAATTTATCTCAAAATCAATTTTACAAAAAGATTCAGATACATCCTAAGTTATTGCACTCCACTTTTTTTAATACTTGTATGAAAAAGTCTCCTTTAAAATTATAAGCTTATTTGTAAAATAAGCAAATAAGATTATCTCCACGATTGATTTGATAAAAAATATATATTATGATCAACTCAAGATATTGCATAGTTTCAATATATATATATATATATATATATATATATATATATATATATATATATATATATATATACTTTTAATTTATCTTTATATATCTAGGTATCTTTCTTTTTTTTTTAACTTGGTATTTTTTTGGGTAAACTTTAACTAGGTATTTCTACTTAAACATTATATATTATGAGATTAACTTAGACAACATTATTGCTACTATGATACTCTTCCAATAATACATATTTAGAGCGTGTTTGATAAAGCAGGAAAAAAATTTATATTGATAATCGATTATTGTGATAATCAATTATAATAAGAATTTGTTTTTTTTTCTATTTGCTAAAAAATGATTTTAAGATAATATATTTTTTTTGGATGACGCAAAAAAAAATTCACTTTTATATGGTAAATTAAAAAAAAGAGTATGAAGTCATTTGTATAATTTAATAATATTTGTTTAGAAGTTATTTTTTAGAAGTAAACAGGGAATATAGTTCTGATAATGAAAAACAATAAAAATCACAACAATCTTAAGCTAAAACAAACTAGATGATATAAAATAACTTTTTTCTCCAATTTTTTTTATATATATAAATTCAAGTAATATATCAAATATATTATATTATTTTAAAAATAACTTTTGGGGATAAAACAATCGAAATGAAAAAAAATCAAACTTTCCCAAAGATGTTCTTACTTACTTTCTTCGTTACATTATTAATAATTTCACTTTGAAGTTTAAAGGAATGATCTCTATGACAGGTGTCATTGTCACACAACTCATTGCTTTAATGTGGTAGGTCAAATCAGCTGGCACTCTACGGTGGGAAAAGTTGGGACCGAACGATGGAGCACACATGGACCCATGGCCATAGAAGCAAACCTTGACAAATAAATGCTTACCCTTATCTCATAACTCCATTATCTATCTATGAAACTAAATTTGACATTCATTCGAGGTTTAAATAAGTTTTTCTTTTATCCCTACAAAATTCATCAAATTTGATTTTGATCCCTATAAATTTTTTTTTTAGGTTTTTATCCTTATAATCTCACAAATTTTGCAAATAGTCCCTACCGTCATCTTTTTCTGTTATCTAGTACTCGTAGGTATCAATGTAATTTTATTTTACTGTCCGACTTGCTGTAAAATTTGGTCATAAAATAGAAATAAAATCATATATTAGGGACATAGGGTTAAAATTGCTAAATTCCTTCATTTTGTATGATATCTAGTACTCAGAGTGTACCGAGGTAATTTCTCATTCTTGTACGACTTGCTCCAAAATTTGGTTAGAAAGTAGAAATAAAATCATACATTAGGGCCATGGGATTAAAATTGACAAAATTATTCATCTAGTATGATTTCTAGCACTCAGGGGTACCAATAGGGACTATTTACAAAATTTTCGAAAATACAGGGACGAAATCCTAAGATTTTTTTTTACAAGAACTAAAACCAAAATTGATGAACTTTCCAGGGACTAAAAACTTATTTAAACCTTCATTTAATATTTTTCACATTTATCCTTAGTTAACATAAGAGTTTAATTTGTATGTATTGTTAGTGTAAAGATTTTTACACTGACATCCAATTAGAAACCAATGGAATTGATGACTTTTAAGATGGTTAAGATAAGAATCAAACATTTGTAACGATGTGTCAATTTCTAATTGTTTGACAGTGTAAAAAAAAACTTTACACTGTCAATGTATACCAATTAAATCATTAATATAAACCGTATTTTCCAACAACAAAAAAATTGTTTTTTTTAACATCACATAAGGGTACCATATAGTGTCCACTTTGTTTTTTTTTTTTTATGTATCTTCGAAAAATGTATATACAAAGATGATAAAAAAATAAATGAGAAATAGATGAAAAAAAATTACGATTTGACATATGGTGTCTCTAAAAATGTTCAAATAACTCAACTCAAACAAAAATTGACCTCTTGTCTGTTTTCTACTAATTAACAGGAAAACATAACAGCTTTAAACTGAGAAGAAAGATATATAGACTAACCTGGTTATATATATTGCAGTTGCAGGATTGTTTTAAGTGAAACATATTACTATCATATCATTAAAAATGACAAAGTTTTAAACTATAAGATGAGAGACAGGCTAACCTGGTTGTGGTAGTGACTGTGGTGATTGTGGTTGTGGATCACAATTGGCAGCCTGAACTCCATCACGACAGTAACACCTGAAAGCATATGTGTTCGGGTTTTGGTCGAACCCACACCTCCCTCCACTTTTGCTGCACTCATCACAATTGCTGGCCGTCCAACTCAACAGAAACCCTCTTCTCAGTTCATCTTGAATCCCTCCTCTCTCATCTTCCACTGTTGTATTCCCCACCCGGCCACTTTTGCAATTCCTCAACGCTAAGCCCAAATTTGGATCCTCCCCATACAAAGCCACAACAGAACGCGTTTCGTTTTCAGCAGAACATCCAATTCTGTGATCTTTCATCTCTTCAGGCAGTGATGATAAGTCGCAGCCATAGAGCAATAGAACTTCCTTTTGCTTCGGAGCAACACTGAACCTTCTACTGTAATTGGAGAAATTTCTGATTAGAGGAATACAGACACTGGTGCTTGGTTGTGAAAACGTAGGGATGGACACTCGAAGTGATTGGTTATTGTAGAAAATTTTTTGGACTATGTATTGGCCTTTCGTCTGTTCGGTGAGAATTGGGAAGCCATTTTTGGCACATGTGAGCTCAAAACCGGGATACCCACAAAAGGGTTGTTGTTTCCCTTTGATGTAGAAAGGGTAGCTTATATTTTGGCCATTGCCACACGTCTTGGGCTCACAAGCTTCGAAACTTGGATCCACGGAAGAGAAAGTGATTGTGGTTAGGAGAGAGAAGAAGATGATGTAGAAGTGAATAAGGACGAACAAGAAGGTGTTTTGGTTCATTTGGGATGTTTCAAGATGAGGGCATAGAAAGAGAGAGATATATGATGGGGAGGAGGAGAAGAAAATTGTTGAGAATTATGAAGAAGTTGAGAACTATGACTATGAGGATATATGATGTGAGTTTGACCTCCATTTTCAATTGTAAAATGTTGAGTTTGACGACATGCATTGAATTGGAAATTGTGAATAGTAAATGTTTTATTTTATTTTTTTATTTTTTTGTTTTAGCTTTTTAATTGTATTCTTAGGGTTAGTAAGTTTTTATTTATTTATTTTTGTGATCTTTAACAATTTTTAAATGGTATTATTTGGACAAAACTTAGTTGTTGTTTTGTAAGTTTTTGTAGTGTTGTTTTTCAATGATAATACACGTGTTATATTTTTATTGATAAGTTATTATACATTTATTTTCCTTATTAAAAAATAGCATCACAAATATGAAATTTTACCTGAGTTTTGTGCTTATTATTTATATGTACTTTTACTTATATTTCATTGTACATTTCTATACTATTAAATTATCATTTGATTATAGCTAGATTTAATTTATTTCCTACACATTATTTACACTCTAATATAATTTTGTCACATATAAATGTTAACTAAAATGTATGTGTTAATTATATTTGAATAGCATTTTTCTTCGGGACAAGGGGTTTGTTGAGTTGTCCAATTTTCTACCTCATATCCCATATAAAAAATATAAAATAAATTTTATTTTTAGTTTATTTTCTGACATAAAAAAAGAGAAGCAGTTCTTAAATTTTTTTTTTTTTGTTAAAGACTCACCGTAATTAGGATATTTGACACTCTAGTAAGTTCATAAAGTATCCCACGGCTTAGGTCATTTAGACACGCTATAAGACAAATCTTCATTCGGAGTCTAGTAACAACCTAAATTCCAGCCCTATCTCCAATGATACTTCGACGGGAATCGATCACCAGACATTACCCCTTTATTTTTGAAGTCATAAATTTGATGATGAGTTCACTTTTGTTTTTACTCTAATTGTTCGGATATTCACCATGACAATGAGAGCTACGTGTCCATTTCCGAACGTGATGATGAAGTCACTTTGTTTTTGTTCTCCCCCCCTTAGCCACACTAATAAACACTCAATAAACTTGGAAGTAATTAATGCGATCATTCAAATGTCATGAATGTCGGCGTTGACGGTCCACAAATTTCGTAAGGAGCGTGTGGGAAGGTTTGAGTGTTTTTTTTTTCTTGGCAAAACGGGAGGTTTGAGTTTCTCAAATTGTAAAACAGTGTTAAGTTAATTCCTAACGTTAAGAAATAAATAAAAAAAAGTCCTTTAAATTAAAAAAAATCCATTATACTAGTTCAGATTGATGATGTTTTTTAATTTGATGATCCATAGCGTAATGGACGTTTTCTTTTTAACTTAAGAGATGTTTTTACATATTTCTTAATGTGAAGAATCAACTTGTTATCATCCTATAATTTTAGAAATTAAAATGATGATTCACTCGAAAAGGTTTTCAACGAGTCACTAACAACTCTTCTATGCTATATATATGTGGAAGTTTTAAGCAAAAGATGAAGGAGAGTAGGTTTGTAAAGAACAGCTGAAGAATATGGTGTAGGACTGTTTTACAATTTTTGATATATCTTTTAGACTGATGTAATTTTTGTATCTATCTTTGAGCACATGATAGGGTGTTCCTCTTCACTTTCCTAGAAGGTGGGGAGAGTGCTTCACTTTAATGCTTAAGGTAGACTGATTTAATGGAATTTTTGAATTATCAAAAAAAATATATGGTGTAAGACTCGACTCATTGATTGACTTGATGAAATTGGTTAATGAGCATAAATTCAACTTGAGTTTAAATTTAACTTTGTTAAACAAATGAGATAAACGAATGTCAAATACTACCCAATTTGCTTAGTTCATGCTTTATGAACCAAACTATAAAGAACTTGATACCCAAGCTCAATTAGCTCATTTGATTCATATTATTTAATTTTGACATTTGATTTATTTATATTGATTCAAGCGGAAGGGATTTGTGTCTCTTAAATAAAAGGTCCTAAGTTCGATCTTTAAATTCATGTGTGTGAAAAAATATTGTTAGGAGTGATTGTCGCTTAGAAGTCTAAATATACTGAGAGATTAATCGTTCAATTGTTGGAGAAGAGCATATTTGGGAAAACAAAAAAATATAATTTGTGTCATAAGAAAAGTTATTTTGCATCTTACTCGAGTCAAATTTTGTTTGAACCATTTTTTATGGAGCCATGGTGAATATTTTTTTTAAGTAGAAAAATAATATGCAAAAGCAGCAATATAAAATCTAACATCACAACTACGGTTACACCTTAGATTTTATTAATTATTTGCAGCATATCATTAAAAATTTATTAAAAAGAGAAAAAATAAAAATAAAAAAGCATGAGGGGACTTAAAGCCAAAAACCCATGGAAAAAACACAAAGGTCATTTAAACCTATAATTTGGACTTAAAGCCAAGGTGAATATCAACTTAGTCAACTCATTTCTAAGTTCTAAAAGAGGAGGAAAAAATGATAACTCATAAAGAGTATCAATAACCCATATTATATATATATATATATATAGGGAGCGTATCAGATGAGAATTCCTTTTTATTGTGAAAAATGAGAACTTTAAATAATAGCCATTGGATCTATTTAACCATCCAGATTACACTTTTTAATTAAAAGTCACGTGATCACCAGTATTATACAACATGAGGTGCAGGGGTAGGAATAGGCTAGGCAGAGCTAGGCCCTGACAAGCCTGGGCCTGGCCTGCGTTCCAACCTCGAGACCTGAGACTGGCCTACTTTAAAGCCTGGTCTGGCCTGAAAGCTTACTTAAAAGCTTACTTATCAACAAAGAATTTGGTAGATCTATACTAATAAATATGTCACCAGACGTTCAAAAATAAATAGGCAAGTAGGCCACTACATAGCCAATAGGCCTTTACTTTCAAATATCATAATGTAAATAAAATATTATAGTATTATAATATATATATTTATGTGTGTATATGTTAAATAGGTCGGCCTAATAGGTCTAATAGGCTTTTTTTAAGGCCTTAGGCCTAGCCTCTTTAGCTATATAGCCTTTTTAAAAAGTCTTGACCTGACCTTTTTACTAAATAGGCTAGGCCGAGCTAAGCCTTAAAAAGGTGGAACAAAACGTGAGGGGTTTTTCGCGGAGCAGGGAGGTGGTTGCACGGAGGACTGTGGCAGGCAGCCTACGGGGTTCATCGGAGCGAGGTGGTTCTGGTCATACGGTGACTAAGCGACGGTGCAGACAGTGACAACGGGGAGGCGCGGGGGTTCTGATGCGGATTTGGATGATGTGACTCAAAAGCTCCGACGCGGTGGACACTGTGGAGGGAGTCAGAGTGAGGTGGTTCTGGTCATACGGTGTCTAAGCGGCGGCGATGGAGCTTGAGGCAGTGGAGTTCGCGGCGGACAACGACAACAAAGGAGGCGCACGGAGTTCTGGACGGCGCCACTTAGAAGCTCCAACACGATGGCAGTGTTAATGGTGACATGTTGTTGCTGTGGCCTGAGCACGGTTTCTGGACTGCAAGGAAGACGGCGGAACGAACTGTTTCTACGAGGGGATGGCGTTGCTGCAATGGTTCGCAATGGGAATGTTGTGACACGCCTTTGCTGGACGTCGTAGAGGATGCGGTGGCTAGAGAAGAAGGTGACTGTGTTTGAGGGGCGGTGCTAGGGGCGTGAAGGCACTTATAAAGATTTGTCATGTGTTTATTTTAGCTTTTGGAGATATTATGATAATCAGGAATCATAAAAAAATGATTAATATGAAAAAAAAAAACCGGAAGCTATTTTGATTAGCTTTTGATTAGAATATGATTTTGTAAAGAAGAGAGAAGATTTATCTATAAAAAAAGTGATTTTTGTTATGATGATAAACAACACAAATTAATTCTGCTTCATTTAAAATCTCTAAAAATTATTTTACATGAAAATCACTTCTTTTTTTTCAGTCCGTAACAAGCGGACATCTTCTCAACTAGTTTTTTACTTTCAAGTGGTGTCAAGTCAACCACAGATACTGATATTGAACCCACTAACAAAGTCTTGTGTCTATCTGTCTCCTCCAATATTTAAAAGGAGAATACTAACGAGTATCCTTAGGGCACTTGATATGAAAACAAGAAAATAAAGTTTATATGAAAAATTGATGTATTTGATATTTGAAAAAGTAAAATACTTAGTTTTTCAATAATTTTTTTTCCCCTTTAACGAGCGTCTTTACCTATACACACTTGTTAGCATGATCCTATTTAAAATAGTGTTAAAGACTTTTAAATTATAAAAACTTATGAAAATTTAGTTAAAATATAAGAATTTCAAATAGTAATTTATCTAGAATTAATTATTTCAAAATTAAATATTAAAATATTGTTCACAAAAAAAAAAAATTAAAATATTATCCTATAAGTATTATTGTGGCACATGCTGCTAATTTTATTGCCAAAAGTCATATAAAAGGGGTAACATTTTACTTTTTTTTTAAATCATACGTCAACAATGAAGATCAAACCAATACTAATGCAAAATATATAATATAAAAAGACCATGATGTTTATTCTGGAATTGTTTGATCGGTTTTATTTTGAACCTTTTTTTTTTTAATTGTGGTTATTAAAATTGGCAAAAAGTTCTTCTTATCTTCTAGCTTGGGATATTGGCGTTTCTAGCTTTTGAGCACATGGTTTGGATGGATTTTCGCATCCCTATCTACAGTGTTAACACGTTTGCCGTGAACAACCCGAACAGAGATTGCACTTTTTACGTAGAAAAGTTGTCCAAGTAGTTCCAATTGTTTCAGCACACTTACTTTTGAAATATCCCTGTATCCCAATACCTCTCTCTATAGCTGTTAAAATTGGTTATATTCTGTGAACTGTGTAGCAATCAGACTCAACACGGTTCCAGTCGGATTGAGTTGAGTAAATTTCAACTTATATAAATTTGGGTTAAATCTTACCCGGCCTGTTTAATTTATGGCTAACTTGAATTAAAATTGTGTTCACAAAAAAAAAAAAAAATTTAAAATTAGGTTGGGTTGGCTTGGCTCATGGGTTGGCCAAAATTGAATAAGAAACACATTTGTATAAAAATTGAAATCACTTTCACTCTTTCGAAAATCACAACAAAAAACCCTTAAAAGAGCACAAAACACCGGAAGATAATTTTTTTTTGGGCTAAATGAAGAGTTATATAATATATTTTTTTATGAACAAAATGAAAATTTATATAAGTGAATTTGATATTACATCTTGACCTAAAATTTTAAGACATTTATTTCTATATTTTTTATACTTGCCTCCAATTTGTCAAATTCTTTTGAAAATGAAATCTTTTTATTTATATCGTACTCACACTTAAAATTTACAACAAAATTAATCATCTTCTGGGTAAAAACTCGTCTCTTACCGTGTAAATATGCTTTTGCTTTCTAAAAGCTAAACCAACTTGTAGTTTGAGGTTGAAACTTGGCATAGAATATTCTAGGCTTGACCACTGAGATGATTGTGGTCATACAAACTTTTGTCAATTCGTCCGACTCTTACAGGCACCACTGAAGACCAAAATAAAAGGTTAAATGAACCAAATTCGAGGTTCAAACTTAAAACCGATCTCTTAAAAGGTTATCACTACAAGATACTTTAACCAAGTCCAAAATAGAGGTTAAAGTAAATTTTACAAGTGTGCAATATTCAGGTTTTAAAAATTGTGTTGAACGTTTTTCAGTAATATTTTATAAAACGTTTATTACAAAGCTAAAGAATGTTCGAGGTTCAATAATTTTTTTTTTTTTTAAATATAATGAATAATATAAAATTAATTATACCAAGTGACACTGTACATGTATCCTATTTTAAAATATCCATGCACTCCATCCCGGACCAAAATAAAAATTATATATATATATATATATGATCCAGATCCTATCTGATGAAATTCAAAAATCTATCTGTTCTGATCTGTTAATAGCATTTTGGAATAGAAGGAAATACGTTGTAGACTTGTTTTATGAACAAGATTTCAATGAAAAGCACATTCCAACAAAATCTAGACCAATCCAAATGAATCATGAACTTCTTAGGTATTGTCAAAAAGAAATCAATGATTTCTTAAAGAAAGGATTGATTAGGGAAAGTAAATCTCTATGGTCATGTTTAGCTTTTTATGTTAATAAACAAGCAGAAATTGAGCGAGGTACACCCCGCTTAGTAATCAATTACAAACCTTTAAATCAAGCTCTTAGATGGATAAGATATCCAATTCTTAATAAAAAGGATTTGCTTAACCGTCTAAATTCGACTAAAATATTTTCAAAGTTTGACAAGAAATCTGGTTACTATCAGATAGAAGTCAAAGAGAGTGACCGTTACAAAACAGCGTTCACTATTCCTTTTGGGCACTACGAATGGAATGTAATGCCATTTGGACTCAAAAATGCTCCTTCAGAATTCCAGAGAATTATGAATGAGATTTTCAACCCATATTCAGACTTTACACTCGTCTACATTGATGATGTTTTAGTCTCAATCCATTGATCAACTCTTCAAACATGTAAAAATCTTTATAGGAGTAATTAAAAGAAATGGTTTAGCTGTGTCTAAAACCAAAGTCAGTCTTTTTCAAACAAAAATTAGATTTCTTGGTCATAATATTTACCAAGGAACTATTATTCCAATCAATAGACACTAGTGCAAAATATGTTTTTTACATCGGGCTTTTAACATCGGTTAACAAAAAACTGATGTGAAAAAGGAGGCGGTGGCATTTTTGAAATTAAATTGGAAATTTTTAACATCGGTTATAAAAAAACCGATGTAAAAAGTGTTTTAACATCGTGTGTTTGGAAAACCGATGTTGAAAAGTGAACCAAAAATAAAAATTAAAAAATGGCACAAGTTAACACATCGGTTTTGATTATAACCGATGTGGAAAATTATATGTTTTAACATCGGTTATGTTAAAACCGATGTATAAAAGTAAATAAAAAATAAAAATAAAAAAGCCATAATATACCACATCGGTTTTGCTTATAACCGATGTGGAAAATTGTAGGTTTTAACATCGGTTATTTTAAAACCGATGTATAAAAGTAAATAAAAAATAAAAATAAAAAAGCCATAATATACCACATCGGTTTGTCTTATAACCGATGTGGAAAATGTTTATAAGACATCGGTTTTTAGTTGTAACCGATGTGGAAAAGTGTTATTTTATTTCAATGTCTGGCTCGTGGCTCCATTTTCTTTCGCGCTTGACATTTCGACCCAAATGTTTTTGCTCCTTCCTCTGCTAACGTTCACCGCATTCTCTGCTCCTTCCTCTTTCGCGTAATGCTCACACCCTCCGCCTTCTCTTCTTCCACATTCTGGTCCTTGCTCAGTCCACCGTGTCGCCGTCCCTAACCCATCGAGGTCTGCCGTTGTCTCAGTCCTTGGTCGCTCCCTGCGTTTTCACTTTATCGCCGCCCTCCACTCAGTAAGCACTAAGCAAGGCCGCAAGGGAGGAAGACGCCGCCCTCTGACCTCGCCCCATTACCACGAAAACAGGTCTCTCTCTCTCTCTCTCACTCTCTCTTTCTCTCTCTCAACCCTAGGGAATGTCAAATCAATCCTTTACTTTGTTCCGTTTCCATAAGGTCATATGGCCATGGCTATGGCAAACCGAAGCATGTGAGGGACGCGCGTGAGATTGCAGATTGCTGCCACATTGGGAAGTACTTTGATCAAGGAAAATCCACTCTCTCTTCAGTTCGGTTAGTGGGTATACAGCATAATGTGTTGCCTTTTTTCATGTATTTTTTTTGTTCTTATTATTCTGATTTTGTTGGGAGGTGGTTTTTGTCAAGTTTGTTAGTTTGGTACTTTACTGTGTTTTGAAATGTTTGGATATTTATTTATGTTATTTTTGGATCACCACATACCTTTGCTTTGAAAAATGTTGTAACATCCAGGTATAGGTTTAGTTTGGTACAGGGAAACCTGAATGCATATTTGATATTTAATCACTATATTTTCAAGTAATATAGTAGCATGCTTCTGTTGTAATTCCACACATACCATACAACTGTTAGGGAAACAAAAACTCAGACAAACACTTTTGTGGCAATGAGAAATGTTATCCAATGGTTCTGATGTTACTATGCATTTTCTTAACATAAATTAAAGATGCTATGATGTATTTTGGTGTGTATGTGATTGATTTGCAATTCATTGGTTGGACACATGAGGATAGGGGGAAGCCAGTTTTTTATATATACTCATAGCATGGTATTGCATAATTTGTTGTTAACAATGCATCTCTGGAATGTGAAACCACACTTATTATCGTTGGGTGTTATTCATTTTTGTGTTCCCTTTAACTTTTGGTTTGAACAATTAGTTTTAGCTTCTCTCTCTTTCTCTTTCAGGGTTTCGTGATTATTTGAAACTTAGGATTTCGTTTCCACAGTTGTTGTGTTTCTTCCCACACCCGGTAAGCTTTCTCATCTCTATTTTTCTAGTTTGATTTTTGTTTGCTTTAACTTGGGGATTAATGGAGTGTTTTATTACTTTTTTGGTGTTAATTAATTAGTAAAGCCTTAGTTTCCCGTTTGAGATGCAATATTAATGAGCACACGTGTACGTACTTAAGGTACAGCTCATTATATTGGATCTTGAATTGTCCAAGTTGGACAGTTTGGGAAAAAACTTTTTCTTCATTCAGTTAAAATAGTTATTCATTGATTCTCATGTTATATACCTGATGAAAGTTCGGATTGGTACATTTCCTTTCGTTCTCCGGGTGCATACTTTATCGTGGTGGATGGCATCGCGTTCAAGTCGTGTACGTCGGAGACCGAAGGGAAATGCTGCCGAAATTTCGTCGAGTATGAGCATGAGAGTTAAGGACTAACTGTTAACCGAATGTTGAAAAAGTTTCTTCTCGAATGGGATAGGGCCATACCCTATCATAAGAAGTAGTTGATGAAGATGTTGGACTAAGTATGAAGTTAATTTTTTAGTCATGGATCGCGGTTGGATGAATGCTAGACGGACAAGTGATGAGTATGAGAATGGAGTGGAAGATTTTCTACAATTTGCTAAAACAAATGCTCCTGATAGTAGTGACGGAAGGTTTTGTTGTCCTTGTGTTAACTGTTTAAATGAGAGACGACTAGAAGCTGACGAGATACGGGATCATCTTATTTGTGAGGGGATTTGCAAGAGTTATACAATATGGATATGTCATGGTGAAACATTAGATAGGCCAAGGGTGTCGGATAGAGAGGAAGTTGATGACGTAGATATGGACGATGGACTAGAGGACATGATCCGTGATATTGGGCAAGAGTCCTTTCGGCGAGCACATGTGTATGATACTTTGTGCAGTGATGCGGAAGTGGCTTTGTATCCGGGGTGCACTAATTTCACACGGTTGTCAGCGGTGTTAAGATTGTTCAATGTGAAGGCGAGAAATGGGTGGAGCGATAAAAGCTTTACCGAATTGCTTGAGTTGTTGAAAGACATGCTTCCAGAAGGTAACACATTACCATCCCGAAACTATGAGGCGAAGAAGATATTGTGTCCGATGGGTATGGAGTATAAGAAAATACACGCTTGCCCCAATGATTGCATATTGTACAGGAAAGAGTTTGAAGAGATGCACGAGTGCCCCAGGTGTGGGGTATCACGATACAAAGTGAAGGATGATGATTCTAGTTGTGATGCAGTCACCAAGGGTCCTCCTGCGAAGGTGTTATGGTATATTCCAGTAATTCCGCGGTTCAAGCGATTGTTTGCTAATGAAAAGGATGCAAAGAATATTAGATGGCATACAGATGAGAGGAAATGTGATGGACAGCTTCGTCATCCGGCTGATTCATTGCAGTGGAAGAGAATTGATAGTTTGTTTCCGGAGTTTGGCAATGAGCCCAGAAACCTCAGGCTTGGACTTGCTACCGATGGAATGAATCCATATGGAAACTTAAGTAGTATTCATAGTTCATGGCCTGTTCTCCTGGTAATTTACAACCTATCTCCTTGGTTGTGCATGAAGTGCAAATACATTATGTTAAGTATGATGATTTCGGGTCCAAAACAGCCAGGAAATGATATTGATGTTTATCTGAGTCCGTTGATTGAAGACTTGAGAAAGTTGTGGGATGAAGGCATTGATGTGATCGACGGGTATTGCCGTGAGACTTTCAGATTGCGTGCCATGTTATTTTGCACCATCAATGACTTTCCAGCATACGGGAACTTGTGCGGGTATAGTGTTAAGGGGCATAAAGCATGTCCAATATGTGAAGAAGGCACATGTTACCATCAACTGCAACATGGAAGGAAGACAGTCTACCTTGGGCATCGGAGATTTCTCCAGCGTAATCATCCTTATCGTAGGTTGAGAAAAGCTTTCAATGGACTTCCGGAGAATGCAATTGCTCCGGTGGCCTTGACTGGAGACCAAGTTTATGAACGGGTGAAGAACACTAATGTTATCTATGGGAAGTCCCAAAAGAAGGCTACTGAGAAAAATATATGGAAGAAGAGGTCGATCTTCTTTGATCTTCCATATTGGTGCAAGCTTGATGTAAGACATTGTATTGATGTGATGCATGTGGAGAAAAATGTGTGTGACAGTTTAATCGGAACGTTTCTCAACATTCAAGGCAAGACAAAGGATGGTGTGAATGCTCGTCTGGATCTAGTTGCGATGGGTATACGAGAGCAGTTAGCTCCACATAAAGTGGGGGATAAGAAGACTTATTTGCCCCCAGCATGCCATACTTTATCAAAAAAAGAGAAAAGAAGTTTCTGTGAATGTCTACGGGGAGTCAAAGTGCCACAGGGTTACTCTTCAAATATCAAGAGACTTGTCTCAATGAAAGATCTCAAATTAGTTGGCTTAAAGTCTCATGATTGCCATGTCTTGATGCAACAACTACTACCGGTGGCCATTCGTGACATCTTGCCTAATAAAGTCAGACATGCCATTACTAGGTTATGCTTATTCTTCAATGCTATATGTAGCAAGGTCATTGACACTAAAAAGTTGGATGACTTGGAAAATGAGGCAGCCATTATCTTGTGCCAATTGGAGATGTATTTTCCACCTTCATTTTTTGACATCATGGTTCATTTGATTGTTCATCTAGTGAGGGAGATTAGATTGTGTGGCCCCGTTTATTTAAGGTGGATGTACCCGGTTGAGCGATACATGAAGATCTTGAAAGGATATATGAAGAATCCACACCGTCCCGAAGCATCTATTGTTGAAAGGTATGTTGCAGAAGAAGCTATTGAGTTTTGTACAGACTACATGTCAGAAGCGGAACCTGTAGGGCTTCCGAAGTCTCGTCATGAAGGAAGATATGATGGGAAGGGTACACGAGGTATCACTGTTAAGAGCATGGATCGGGAGGAAGTGCTTCAAGCACATTTGTATATATTGAATAACACTGATGAGGTTGAACCATACTTATGTGAGCACAAAAGCATCATCAACGAAACTTATCCTAGAATGAATGAAAAATGGTGTTTGAACAAGCATAATAAGACTTTCTTGAACTGGTTTAAAGAAAAAATTGCAAAGGATGGTACTGCTTCTGAAACATTAAAATGGCTAGCACAGGGACCTAACTTTGATGTCATATGCTGGAGTGGGTACGATATCAATAAGTTTTCCTTCTATACAAAGTCCCAGGATGACAAAAGCACTATGCAAAACAGTGGGGTAATGGTCGTCGCTGAGTCCATGCATTTCTCTAGTTCGAAAGATAAAAACCCTGTTATGGCATCCGTTTCATACTTTGGGATCATTGAAGAGATCTGGGAGGTTGATTACACGAAGTTTAGAGTGCCTGTTTTTAAATGTCAGTGGGTCGACAGTAACAATGGTGTGCAAACCGATGAGTTAGGATTCAAATTGGTGGACCTTAATAAGGTAGGTAATAAAGACGAGCCTTTCATCATGGCATCCCAGGCAAAACAAGTGTTTTATATCCGTGATCCTTCTAACAAAAGGTGGTCAGTGGTTCTCCAGGGAAAAAACATGTATAATGGTAGTGAGGGAAATCAAGATTCTGACACTCCTTCTTTCTCAACACGGGTGCCTAATTTCAATGAGGAAAATGAAGTGGACGATATACATGCTCTCGTAATGATCACCAAGAAGGGTTATGGGAGAACGTTACTACTTGACCACAGTGTAAGTTTAGTTTGAGTTATGTTTAAAGTCATATTATATGTTTACGTTGATATTTATAAGTTATGCTTACGTTGATTGATATTTATAAGTTATGTTTGATATTTATCCTGACATACTGACTTTTTGTTTTTGTCTAAACAGGTATACATGGCTGATCCTGAGGATATCCCTCCTTCATGCAGTGGGTCGGAGACCCCGTCTTCGGGTAGAAAGGGTAGACGTGCCACACGAATGAGGAATTTGACTGCCAACCGTGGTTCAAATCAAAAGATAACAATCGACTTTGATTGTAACCTCAATCCTATTGGGCCAATGGCAGAGCAGTTTATTAGTTTTGTGGCATCCCTTGCTCGAAGCAGGCCTAGCATACTTATTGAGACTTGGAAAGATGTACCTCAGGGCGTGAAGGATCAGATATGGGAGACTATTCTGGTATCTATACTTTTTCGTCCTGTGTCTGTATCTACTTTATTTTAATCTTATTAATATCATACAGTAATTCGTTGATTCTTTTGTTGTTAATGTAGCTCACCTTTGACCAGCCGGATACGACGGATATGAAGAAGCGTTGGATAAAGTATGCTGGTGAGCGTTGGAGGGGTTTTAAGGTGGACCTGGGCAGATACTATGTATTCAATCCACGCTGTGAAAAGAACCCACTTGAGGTGTACCCGTTTCTTGACCAGGCGACGTGGGATCGCTTTGTTCAGAGCCGACATGATCCTAGCTTTCAGGTTAACTTATTTGAGTTGTCTCTAAATTGATGTAATTTCATTAATTTTATTAATTTACTGATGTAATTTAATTATCTTCTATTTATAACAGGAGAAGAGGAAAAAGGGGCAGGAAAACCAAAGCAAGAATGTCTACCCCCATGTATTGTCTCGTGGGGGATATAAAAAGCTTGCTCAGACCATGGTGGAAGAGGAAAAGAAAGCATGTCAGGAAGCAGCATCTCAGGCAGATCCTAATGCTGAAAATCATCCTGAAGTTGTTGATCCACCTCCACCCCCACGCCATCGTAAATGGAAGAGGGCCCGACAAAGAAAAACGGGACAATATACATCTGAGGAGGCACGCCAAGTAGCTGAGAAGATTGTATGTGTAGTTTGAATTGTAATTGTGATTTTAACAATGTTATTGAATTGTAATGTGACCTAATATTTTATATGTTGCAGGATGCCTTGGACGAGCAGGCCACTCAAGGAACCTTTGTTCCTAGAGGACGCGAGGATATCTTAGCTGCTGCCATCGGTAAACCAGACCACCCGGGCCGTGTCATTGGTGTTGGATGGGGCGTTGGCATTCGCCAATACCATGGTTCATCTTCACACCAACGCCACATGGATGTTGCTGCAGATAGAGAACGGCTAAAACAGGAGATTGCAGCTGAGCTTAGACAGGAGATGACCCAGCAGTTTAACCAGCAGATGGCAATAATGGCTGCTATGTCCCAACAATTCACAAGTGTCCAACCCTCTGTCCAACCCTCTGTCCATGTGAGCACTAAGGGCTCATGTGATCCTCCTCATCAGCCTGATGATGATGATGATGATGATGATGATGATGATGATGATGATGATGATGATGATGATGATGATGATGACGCCCCTGATAGGTGTGAGCTGAATGTTGATGATCATCATGATATTCTGCCTAAAAGGTCAGCTCCAGGAAGACCAGAGAAATCTGCTCCGGCTAAGGTATTCATTTGACCATTCAATTAATTACGAATGAAATAACTTAAATGTGATTACTAATGTATATCTTTTTTGTTGTTTAGGGGAACGACAAAGGGGATCCTGGTGATGTTTTTCAAAGTCTTGCTATAAAGCTTGTCACCATGGAGGTTGATGCAGCTTTGGTAAGGTTGGAACATGATGGCAGGGCGGATGACGATCTGTATATCCCAAAGAAGGAACTTATGGAGATGGCGCTTGACCATGAAATGGCTAGTGCTCACCACATCTCGTTATGGTGCACGTAAGTATATTTTATTTATAAGTTAAATAATTAAATTTTAAATACTATGATAATTAACATGTTTTATCAATATATTAGGTATCTGCATCGCATGCTAGCTAATCAGGGCAACCTCACCCTTTATGGGTTCATTGACCCCATGCTCATTCAGGGTGATGTTCTCCTAGCATCAGAAGACCCGGTCGCCACCATACGTGATATAGTTGCCCGAGACCATCATCAGTTCTACCTTGCGCCTTATCTCTATAAGTAAGTACCAGTTATTTAATTATAACTATATATGACCTAGTCACTAATTGTTCCGCAAATGCAGACGACATTGGCAGTTGTTGATCTTGTGCCCTCGTGTGAATGTCGTGGTCTTCTTCTGCTCGATGGGCCATAGGCCGGCGAATGAACTGAAGAACATCATGGAAACGTAAGCATTAAAATAAGTTAGAATCAGTAATGAAGTTGTTTTAATTATCTGAAATCTATTAGATATACTTTAATTAATGTTTATTTTCTTATGATAGGTCTATTGATGCAAGCCGCATGCTGTGTGGTGAAAGGCGTCGGCCTATTAGATGGATTATTCCTAACGTAAGATATTTATTAGTTCAAACGCTTCAAGTGCAGTGGGTATAATTATTGATTTCTATTTAATTTCTCATATTCTAACTGGGTTTCATTTGTACGTAGTCTCATAGACAACGTGGATCATGGGAATGTGGATACTATGTGATGAAGTGGATGGTCGAAATTATCTCCTCCGGTATCACTGAAAGATGGCAAGAGGTAAATGCTAATTGGTACAATTAGTTGTAACAATTATATATAGATTCGTTATATGTTTAATTTTAGTTTATTACTTAAAAGATATAATCTAATTATGTCCAATTAAACTTGCAGATATTCAACAATCCGACTCCACTCTCTGATGCCGACATAAAAAACATAAGGATACGTTGGGCAAATTTCTTTCTTGAAGTGTACCAACATTAGTTTGTATGTAGTTAGTATATAAACGCATCATGTAATAGCTATAGTGTACTTTTGACTGATATATGTTTTGACATGAAATCTATAATATATCATATGTAGATTTTTGGTTTCTAATTATCTTTGTTGTGTGAATGTTATTGAATATATTTATTGTTAGTAGACTTTTAATTTAGTGTGTTTTGGTTGTACAAAAATGATTCTGTAGACAATATAGATTCTGTATTGATCTGGATTACTGGATTACTGAAACAGGGGAAATGACTGTCAATACTGAAAAGGATGATTTTTAAAAAAAAAAACTAAAATTCACATCGGTTTTCATAAAACCGATGTGGTAAACCCAATTTTCCACATCAGTTTTCATAAAAACCGATGTGGTAACTCAACTTTCCACATCGGTTATGTTAAAAACCGATGTGGAAAACAAACTTTCAACATCGGTTTTTAACATAACCGATGTGGAAAGTTAGTTACCACATCGGTTTTTATTAAAAACCGATGTGGAAAATTGCTGAAAAGGAGATCTGGCTTTCTGAAACAGGCTTTTTTACATCGGTTTTAAAACCGATGTGAAAAGTGGTCATAAACCACATCGGCCTTTTCAACATCTGTTTGAAAACCGATGTGAAAAGCAAAAAAAAACCGATGTGAAATCCCTTTTCTGCACTAGTGAGAGCAATAGAATTTGCGGATAAATTTCCTAATCAAATAATTGACAAAACTCAGCTTCAGAGATTTTTAGGACGTCTCAATTATGTTGCTGATTTTATTCCAAATCTCAGTAATATAATCAAACCTTTACACAACCGTCTAAAGAAGGAACCTCCTCCTTGAACAGACGAACATTCAAAAGTTGTCAAAATTATTAAATCTCAGATAAAGAATCTTTCATGTCCTTATCTTCCTAACCTTTCTGCCTACAAAATTGTTGAGATCGATGCTTCTGACATTGGTTATGGTGGTATTTTAAAACAAAGAATTTTAGAAGAAGAGCATATCATTGCATATACTTCTAAACACTGGAATTCTGCTCAACAAAATTATTCTACTGTCAAAAAAGAGATTTTGGCAATAGTTTTATGCATTTTAAAATTTCAATCTGATTTACTTAATCAAAAATTTTGGTTAGAGTGAATTGCAAATCTGCAAAAGATATTTTACAAAAAGATGTCAAAAATTTAGCATCAAAACAAATTTTTGCCAGATGGCAAGCAATTCTTAGTGCTTTTGATTTTCAAATTGAATTTCTCAAAGGCTCCTCCAATTCTCTTCCTGACTTCCTTACTCTTGAATATTTACAGGGTAGGTAAGAGTGTGAGAGTGGCAGAAATGCCAAAATCAACAACTTCCTCTGCAAAGGGGAAGGGTAAAGGAAAACTGGTCATTGCAGGACTCCAGCGCCAAGTTGCATCAAAAGAATCAGGGTCATCGACCCAATCTGGATCATCGACCCAGAAACCAACAATCAAACTTAGGTCATCTACCCAATCTGGGTCATCAACCCAGCAAACCGCCAAACAGTCTAAGCAAGACTATGACATCCCCATTCAAACATTGTTAGCCTTACAAAATCAAGGCCTAACCAAACTCCCTAAAGGAACTTGGGGCGATAGAGTCGAGGAAGAATCAGATTCTCCACCCCCTCTCAAAGACCTAATCAAAGATTTAGCCCAAACAGCTATCCCTTTGAATGTTGCCAAACCTGATACAAGATTATCAGCTGACAACACCCAAACATTTGCAACTCAGTATGTTGCAAAAAACCAAACTCAATTTGTTGTTCAAATGGAACCGGGATTTTGGGATAATAACCCTAACAAAGTTCCAGCCAAAATCTTTCAAAATGGTTCTCATTTTCAACAATCACAATCATATAAAAATAGAAATTTTTATGAGTTTATATTGATTGATACTGATTCAGTCTCGATTAAACATTATCGAGACCCCAAGGATCAATCAACATACACTTATTCAACTTTCCAGATTTTAAAGGTTTTAACACCTGAGCAATTTGGAAAGAACTTGAATGTTTGCAAAAAAATTTCTCAAACTTTTGATCTCATTGGTTTTAATTACTGGGATTATCAAACGGCCTGGTATAATGTTTTCTGGTACCAAAACAATCAAAATAAACATTCTTGGTTGATTTATTTCAAAAAGAATGTTAATTATAAATTTCCCCAGTGGTTTATCCATTGGTGGAGGAGTTTTGGTCCAATCAAACAGATCCTTCCTCCAGATCTCTTAGAAGGATATCAAACATTTGAAAAGTATTTTGACATCAAGGAAAGCCCTTTTCCTGTCAATTTAATATTTTTCTCAAAATTCTCCCTTGCATGGGTGTTCAGCTGGCAATACAAATACCAGAAGCAAGATCATTACCCTGGTATTTTGCCAATACTTCAAAGATCAACATATGTCAAGTGGTGGGCACAGTTTAACTATGCAGTAGCCACAAGTGCAATATCAAGATTTGGTTCCAGGAGAATCCAAAATGGATGAAGGCGGCCAACCCAGAAACATGTGAGTCTCTGAATCAGAAGTCCCAAATTGTTTCGGCCTTGGCAGGATCCAAGTCAAAAGAAAGTTTCCTCAACAACATGGAAACTATCTTGAAAATGGTGAAGGAAGAAATAGCCTCATCATAAAAAACATCAAAATCATCCAAACAGAAGCTCCCCCAGTCTGATGAAGAAGACGAAGACCAGGAGGACATAAGCCAATGTTTGGATCCATTCTATCAAAATGAAGATGATTGTTATGGGATAGACATAACAGTCAATTTGAGTGATGATGAATACTTCTAGTCACTCGACAAACAAAATCAGTTTGCCGACAGTTACAGTTCTAGTCAAGATACCGGCACTGTTCATCACCGGCACTGTTCATTACCGACAGTCACAATCCCAGTCAAGTTACCGTCACTGTTCATCAATAGTTGCAATAGTATAGGTTTTTATTACCAGTACTTTTGTAATAGTAAATTTTCAATTTTCTATAAAAAGGTTGCCAGGCTCAGTTGTAAGGCATCCGAAATTTTAGAGAGAGTTTTAGAGAGAGAAGCTCTGAGTGTTATGAGAGCTGATCTTGTGAGTTCCTCAGTTCTTCTTCTTCCACTTTTTCTTTCTTTCAATCTTGTAGTTTTCAATCTTGTAATATTTTGTAATATTTCAATATACATGGTTTAAAAACTTTCTGATCTCCCTCCATCGGTCTTGGTGAGGCTCTGCCTCCGCTCCGGTTTCTTTTTTATTTTTCCAGATCTTGGTTGGTTCTACCACCTTTCTAGGTTTATGCTTTAAATTTTTATATATCTTCTGTTTTAATTTCTACAGTATCTGTTTTTACTGTTTACATGTTTTAATTTGCATATTTTAATTATTTTGGTTTATTATATGTAAATTTCGGCCGTTTCTCCTACTTCTTTTCATCCTGCTCTTCCCCCTTTCTCCCTTCTTGTAACACGCGTTATCCCTCTGGTATCAGATCTAGGTTTACCATAGTTATAACATATAACCGCTTTCTTAGAAGACCTATCATCAGTTACTGGCTTAGATTTGAACTCTGGTTTAGGTTTGTTATAACTTTTGTTTTTCTTATACTTAGTATACTTGGTATACTTAGTCTTTTGGGGTTTGCTTTCATATCTTTTGGAAGATTTAGACTTATCTTTTGGACAAGGGGGTATACCAAATTGTTTTCAAGCCTTTTCTTTTTTGAACTGATCTCGGACTTTGTCTTCCTTACAAAGTCTTGCCCCTATTTTTTGAGTGGTTGCAATGAGTTGACCATAACTCAATTGCTCATATGGAATGTTACCATCTGAAGATTGGGCTATAAGCTTATCTTTCACAAGATCACCTAAAAATGTTGGAAGACCTGCGATGAACTTTTCTTTCCAGAATCTATTCTAGCAATCTTCTCTAGTGTATACCCTAGTTAGGAAAGTATCTTTGTACCACCTAAAACTGGATAACGATCTAAACTTAAAGTTGGACAATAAATCAGCAGATCTATCCTTCCAAGTGGAAGAAAGGCCCATAAAGTGTTCGCATATTGAAAAGATTAAGGTGTTGACAGCATCTGGAATAGTCTGGCCGTCATTATCGAAGATTGGATTTCCTTCTGTGTCAGTTATGATTGCTGTAAACATATGTTCTTTCTATATATCAGAGAAAGAATGATCCCACCAACCTTTTAGTTGGCCTGTGAATCCAGCAACCAAAATATTGCAAATGGCTTCTAAGCAATCATTCGCAGTTTGATATGTAGTAGCCATCATTGTCATGTGCTGCATTATTTGAAGGATTTGATATTCCATTTGACCATCTGTGTTCCATTCATAGATGTTGTTAGCATTGAAGCTTTTGAAAGTTGAAGCTTTTTTTTCAAGAAGCAAATCCGGAGGAGTTGCCCTAGGATAATAAGGTTTTGATGGTTTTTTTTCCAGGATTGTGTATAAATTGACTTTATATTGATAGGAGGTTTTTCCCCTAAATTGGATTTAGAAGTACTGGCCACAGATTCTGTCTCTGAGCCATCTTCATTTATGATATTTATGGTTGGATCTTTGCCTCTTAATAAGGGTTGTCCTTCTTGATTAATAGTGTTAGACGGAGACTCTGGAACACTTAATTGTTTTAATTTGTCTTCGATTTTTTCAATTAGTTCTTGTTTTTCCTTTTCTATTTCAGGGTTAAGAAGAAGTTGTAGACTTTCTTTGACCTTCTTATTAACCTTGAAAGGTTTAAACAAGGGTTTTTCTAAGGGAATCTCTTTTTTAGTTCACAAAGTAGATGCATGGGTGGATGCATCTTTTTTAATAATATGTTCACCTATAACTTGTAGGTATTTATTTGTATAGTTTGATTGCTCCATTAATTTATTAATGTCTTGAGCTGAGACTGCTTCCTCAACATTTTTATTTTTGAACGGAGCAACCATTATTGGTTTGTTGGTGTTAGGATCTTTAACACCACGGAGTTGGAAAGAGTTATTTGGTGGTAACTCTGTTTTGACTAACTCACCATTTTTCAAATGCCATACTATAATGACATTAGTGGTTTTATCAACATCTATCTTTGTTTTCCAATGATAGTTAATTTGGTTTTTGACTGCATAAGCATGAAACCAGTCAAAAAATAAAACATTTGTCTTAACATTGTTAAGAAATTGATAATATTCTTCTTGAATTTTATTTTTGTTTGTTCCCTTATATTCTTGCAAGAGCCATTCTCTGAGGTTTCCATTCCTCGGAGTAAAAGTCCTTTCGAAGGGATTCCTTATCAATAATGACCTTACAAATCATTATAAGATTCATTAAGAGAAGAGAAGGTTGGTTGATCATCTTCTGTCCGATAAATTGGTCTAGGGATAGTAGATGATATATCTAATCCCTGAAGATTAATATTTGGAATTTGTGGTGTGGTTGAGAAAGATTGTCTTGAAGGAATAGATCTAAAATCTTCTGATCTAAGACTAGAAGATCTAATAGAACTAAAAGAGTTTCTTCTTTTGAAGGTTAATTCAACTTGTCCAGTTTGAATTTGGACAATATTATTAAAGTTTGATGTTTCCCTTGGTAAAGCCGGTGCTGCTTTATCCAAAATCTATCTTTCTGGTAAAGTTACATCTTTCCAGAGGATTGTTTTAGGGATAATAACGTTTGTTTTAGTAACATCAGTAAGAAACAATGTTGTCTCTCCTGATGTTATAGTTTTGAGAACTTTAGAATTACAAGAATTCATTACATTGTATTGAATTCTATAAAGCAAAGCTGCTGGGATTGATCCAGGCTTTATGTCTAAGCTACAAATCTTAATATTTAAAAACAAAGAGTCTAAAATATTTCTATCCTGTAGACTCAATGTCCTGTTTGGATAACAATTGAAATAAATCGGACCTTGGCTTAGGCCAGTTTCTATCGTACCTAATAGAGAGTCCGGAAATTTATTGTGCCTAATATCTCTTAAGCACATTAAAATTGATGCATTTAATCCTTCCCAGATTAAAGGCTTAACAGCTACTTGAACACATCCTATGTGCAAGTATCTGTACTTTTGTTTATGATTTTTAATTGTATCCATTGAGAGAAGATGAAATTCCTCACTCTCTGGATTGATAGGAATATTTTTCTCTACCGTTTTGATAACATAATCAAAAGTAGCAAAAAACTTACCTTCTGGTTTGTATAATTCTTTTGTGGGTATTTTAGGAATTACCCAATTATCAATATCTTGATTGAGATTTTCAAAACAGATTTCCTCTTGGAAAATACTGCTTGGATTGATAGGAATATCAGATTCCTGGAGTGAAGAAGATGAGGGTTGAGAAGAGCGAAAAGAAAGCTTTGAAAGAGAACGGGATAACATAATTTTTAATTATCTAATATCATTGCCTTCCTTTGGTTCCATAGCAACAGTAGATATGATTCTAAGCCTTACCTTGCTGAATACTTTTCATAAATTTCAACTTTACAAAAATTTACAAAAGTATTAGATCTTATTATACTTAACCATAGCTGTACCTTTCCTTTAAAAAGGATTTACTTAATTAACCAAAAGCTACCTCAAAGTAGACTTACTGCTACTCGCTATTCATTCTTTGATTTATCTTGCTTCAAGCATCGGCAAATTAGACTTACTGCCTCTTCATCCACACGAGATCTTACTGCTACAGCTTATAACAAGACATACCAAAGCATAAACACGGAGGTCCTTACCAGTTAAGAGGTACCCAAACCAGTTAAGCATAATAATTTCATTAAAAACTCTTCTTCTTTTTTCTTTTTTTTTTCTTTACTATTCAGCAAGGTACGGATCTTATATGCATGCTACAATTCCTACTTCCCCATCTGGCTTTGATACCAGATCCTATTATATATATATATATATATATATATATATGCACTATATTTTAAAATTTTAATCACATCTCAATATTTCAAACTATAAAATTAGGTTTGTCAACATTATGTCAATATTTCAACTTTTTAATATTAATCATTGTAGATCTAAAATATTTTTGTTTTCAATGTAATGATCTTACAAATAATAGCAAGAATTTAATTCTTGAATAATGTTGCGTAGTACGAATTGAAATTCATACTCTGCACTAGGGATGCTCATCAACCGATTCAAACCGCAAAAAACGAACCAAAAAAAATCAAAAACCGAACAAACGAAAACCCAAAAAATCGAAAACCGAAAAAAAGGTTTTTTTTTAATTGGATTGGATCGAATTTTGGATCCCCTATTGAAATCCAATTCAAACCGATCTATTGTACACATATTCTATTATTTTGGAAATTATAGTATTACTCATACTTAAGCATGATTTTTCATACTTTTATGCCCCTCATTCACTTTAATATTTTTGTTGAAAGGACATATATGAGACTATTTAGAATAAATATTAATGTCTTGAAGTTATATTTTGCTAAAAGTTTTGATACATAACGTATATATACATTATTGAGTAAACATGAAAAATAAGAGATCAATTAAGTAAATTTGAAAAATAATTAGCTACAATTTATTTGTAGCCGATTCAAGAAAAAATAGGATAAGTGTGAGTAGATATAGAGAATTAACATAAAAGAATATTTAACATAAAAGAACGTATTAAAAAATATAAATAATTATTTTTTCTCAAACTCTCAAATTAAAATTTTGTCAAGAATTCTATAGTATTTTCCTTACTCATCCTCAAATCAAATAATAGTTAATAAGGAACAAATAGGTGCTGCCTTTCATAAAGGATCTATTGTTCTAATATAAAGAAATGTTACAATAAGTATCGGTCACCCTAAACTAGCTCACTTAAATAAAGATTATCTTTTGTCTACTACTAAATAAGTAAAAAGGACACTTGACATAAGAAAAAAATAAAGTATGACAAAAACCAAATTATCCAATCCAATCCAAATCGCAATTGATTGGATTGGATCGGATCGAATTTTTTTAAAGAAGTAAATCGATCCAATCCAAACCACAAATTGTTTTCATTATTGGATCGGGTGACTTTTTAGCTCAAAACCGATCCAATCCAATCTGCGAACACACCTACTCCGCACCATAGCTTGTCGAGAGTATTTTTTTCTCTATTTTTTTTATTACCGTGATTTCTGCCCCACAATTATAATTTGATGCCTTTAGCTAATTCGTATTCATACGAGATTTTTTTCCTACTAATTAGCCTGAATTTACCTTATAAATGATGCAAAATATAGAATTGATACCTGGATAGGATTGTCACTAATTGACATCAAAATTCTTGTTTCCACTACAAGGAATGAAATGTTGTACTTTTCGATGCATTTTTATCGACAGCCACGGTTCCATTGGTAATGTAGTTGTTTCCAATGGCTTAAACACACAGTAAATTCATTAATCGACCATGTTCAACTTACCGACGACCAATATCACCAGTAATGGTATTTAGGGCCAAACTGTTGCTAAATTTGATGGTAAATTTAACGTGTTTTTGTGCAAAAATACCAACGACATATTTGTCTGTAAGCTTGTTATTCAATCACCTACATTACACCGTCGGCAGCCAGCCCTTTGGAATTCACCACGTTAATGTCTATTTTTTGGTTATTGACGACTTTGTCAGTCGATACGTGTTTTCTCGAAATACCGACAGACTGACCATCGGTATGTGGCTTTTATGTGTTGGAACCAAAGTGGTTATGATTAATAATCTCTGGAAATTGTGATGTTAACAAAAAGATTAAATTTGTACGGCAAAGTTATGTTTATAATCTAACTCGTCTACTCAAGTTTGCAGGACTGTTCTTATATCGCTAGACGAGAATACTAGTCTAGATCTCTTTTAGATTAAGTCCAAAAGCATCACTGGTCCACACTAAGATTGCTAGACAAGCCTCTAGTCTATCTGCTGAAAGAACTAGTCCAATACATAGCAAGTCTAAAGACATGTAGACTGGCCGATAAAAGGTAGATGACCTGTTAAGTAGACTACCCGGTAAAAGCTAACTGATTTGATACTAGTCTACTCGGTAAAACACTAGACGATCTAGTAATAGACTACTCAGCAGGTATGTTCAAAGTTAAAAACACACGTCCAAAGACGTACCACTTTTGAACTCGTCTAATCAGAACCTTTATTTCAAATAATTGTTTATTAAATGAATATGCCTTTAAATGCTTTCTTTACCTTGGTTATTATAATTGTTTATACTTTATTCCTTGGTAAGAGAAACATAGTATCCTTAATTACACAAATACCTTTGTACTCTGACACAAGCTGCTGCAAAGTTGACTCAGTACAAAGAAGGAAAGATAAAAGACAACTTTCGGGTACAACAGAGAAGTGACAGTACTATTTTGAGCATTTATGATAACCAAGAGCTCTTTTCGCAGAATGCATATCAAGTTATCAGTCACAACGGATCTCAGCATTAAATGCTATTTCTAAGCGGATACATCTTGAAGATAACAACGAAGCTCTGAAATTTTAAAGTGCTGAAACTCTGCCAAAACCTCTCTTGAAATTATACTTTGTAATCACATCTGATCTTAAACCTTCATATCCTCATACATAGTGAGTTCTTAGATCAAACTCTTTTCATCTCTTATGTTAGAGAGACCCTGAAGAGGCTTGACTGTGAAAGAATACTTGAGTGCCTGAAAAGATGTTGAATACTTGAGTGATTGTAAGCCTGAAGAGGAAAGTGTAAAAGAATACTTGTAAGCTATTGGATTATAGTGGAGAAAACCTTCAAGTAGAGGGACTGGACGTAACTCTTGGTTAGAAGAGAGTAAACTAGGATAAATCCTTGTGTTGTGAATCTCTTATCCCTTACCTCCTTTAAGTTGTTTTAATTACTAACTGTGGGGATTTGATATTGAGTTTTATTAACTCTCTTTTAAAGAAGTTTTTCTTGAGTGTATTTACTTCTTGCTTACGTGCAAAACTGTTTTCAAAAGAAGTTTGAAAAATCTGTTAAGAAACACAATTCAAACCCCTTCTTGTGTTTCCATATGTCAACATCATTATGTTTTCGAGGAGCACTACATTACTGACGGTTGAGGCGGTAGGTGTAACACCCGGTTTTTCGCTGTTTACTGTTTTTATATCAGTAAAATAAACAGAAATGTTTATAATTTTATTTTTAAACTTAGAAAATGATTTTGGAGAAACCAAGATCATATCCATATTATACTTTACCGTAGAAAGCTACGATTAAATTTTGGGTCAAAAATTCAGACGAAACTTGGTCTGCGTTTTACTGACAGTAAGGATTTTACTGCTCAAATGACCTAATATTGACTCGTGAATGAAATGGTTAGGTTTTATTTTTAATTTCCAACAACTTTGGGAATTTTGAAATTTTTCACTAAAAAGAAAATAATATATAATATCCGGGCGTTATATTAAATCGGGTTAACAACGGAGCTGAATACGGGATTTGCGGGACCTGTTAACGGATAAAGGACATGTCACATCAAGGTGAGTCACATGGGGTGAGTCATAGGATGACTAACCATAATCATGATTACATTTAGGAGGAAAAGACCAAATTACCCTTTATGTTAGTTTTAACTACAAGTTTGCGATGTGAGTTTACCACTTTGCCCTTGAAAATTCATGTGTGGACCTCTTTTCCTCTCCATTTCCACGGCCCAAGACACTCAAGGAGCCCATCTTCTCTCCTATATAAAGCTTGGTCATCTTCTTCATCCAAACTTTGTTCATTTCCTCCATTGAAACTCCAAGTTACCTAGGCTCAATTTGTGAAGGAAGTTGTTGATTTCTTGCCCATTTATTGAATCCAAGAGGTATACCATTCTCATCTCCCTTGATTAGCATCATGTTCTTCAATTACTTTTTTGTTTTGAAGTCTTTTTCATTATGATGCATCTTAGGGTTTCCAACTTCAAAAATTCATAGAAAATCGTAGGAAAGTCCAAATGATATGAAACCAATTTCTATAATCTTATTATCACCTCTATATTCTAGATCTAGAAGCTTGTAACAAGCAAAAATTTCGAGCCCTATGAACCTCATGAGGCCGAACCTAGGGTTTTGTTGGGGGGGGGGGGGGATTTTGTTCATTTTCTTTACATGATTCAATCTTATAAATTGTATAGGTATTGGATCTATGTTATTTGAGTTGAATTAGGGTCTCTAAACCATTTTAATGGTCATGGCCGAAACTCATTTGTTGAGGGATTGGAAGATTTAATTTTCATCCTTATGCCATGATCATTGATTTAGGGTTTTAAGTGATTATAGGCCACTAATCCAAGAGTTTAGAAATTTTGGAAATTTTTAACCTCAAAAACAGCCCTAGGTCAAAACCAACATGTAGAATTTTAGGTTTGATTAAGTTGTTTGTTTGTTAATTGATTGTTGTGTTTACTGAATGATAAGCTAAGTTATCGTATACGCTCGTTGTCAGCGTTGTTTGGATTTCCAACGAACTGTTTTTCAGAGACACCTTGCTTTAAGGTAAGGGGATTACCTGAGGGGTTTTTCCGATAGCCATGTGTACTTGTTGTGTTTGTATTAATTATCTGGTGTATGTAATTCTTACGTAGTTAGCATTATTCGTTTATTAATTATTTGCTGTTAATTGTTTAATTATCTGCATTTAATTATTTGTTTTATTTTATGGCATGTCTTTAATTACTACTTGATATATTATTGACATGATGTATTTATTTGATGTGGATTGTGGATTGGAAAGCCTGACAGTGGTCAGAGCTTAATTAAATACGGGTTAAAAGCAGTTAAAAGTTTTTTTTTATGAATTAATGAGTTTAATTTAAAAGAAATAGTAATATAATATTGCTTGGTTATTTATTTGATGAAAAATGGAAGAAAGTGGAAAATAATATTATTTTAATCATTTAACAGCGAAAGAACTTTTTATGAGTCATAGTGTGGATGTAACCGTGAAAATATTTTAGCACTGCTAATTTTCACCTAAGGAATTTTTAAATATTAGAAAATGATGTTTTAAGTGAAAAAGTTTCGAAAATAATTTATTACAGTGTTGGAAAAATTATTTTACGACAAAGAGTCCTATTTTAACCTATATGCGTTTTAAAACGGCAAACGTCGGACAATTCCGTCAATATTTATGAAAGTGGTTTTAAAAAGGGTACTATCGCGTAATACTGAGAATTTGTCTCAAATGAAGTTTTCAAGTTCAAATTATCAATTTGTAAATAAAAATGAGTTTTAAGGAATTTTGACAAGTTTACAAAATGAATTTCCAACGAAAAAGGATTTTCGGTAAACAATGAGTTGTCTCCGTCAACTTAGATAAGTTGAGGAAACTTTGGTTTTGGTATTTCACAGAACGAAAATGGTTTAAACGAACCTAGCAACCGAGACGTTGGGTCTAGAGTTCTAAGAGGTTGAAGTTGTGGACTAAATGTCCTATAAGTGGTGTTTCAGGTTTTGTGCACTAAAATCTACGTATCTACGACTAGTGCATCGATCTAGATTTCGTGATTTGCACACTTTTGACTTAGAGTCAATTATGGTTTGAAAGAGGTATTAAACTTAAAAGTTTAAAATGTTGTTTTGGTCGTGAGACTTTTAGCTCCGACAACCAAAGATTGAACACAATGAGAACCAAAACGTTTTACATGCATTACAGGGCAGACTTGTCTTTGCATAGGACTTGAATGCTTGATGGCAAGTATTCATGCAGTTTGCATCACTGTGCCTTGATGGATATATGACCAAGAAAACCATGTGCTATTTATAGTCACCACTTTGCCTCGTTGTGGACTGTGGAATGGTTATTTGAACTTTGCCATCTCTAGCATTGATTCTACCTTATTTGGCAATTGTAGCCTGATCATCTCATTTACTTGATGGTTGGAGCTCCGAAGATTAAGTCTCAAAGTTAGTTGATGATATTGAAGTGTCATGGTTTTAAAAACGGTTACGATTGTGGGGTATGCAACCCTGTGATAAATATATATTGTTTATCTTTGAATGTTTATATTTGGATATTCATGTTAAGTGGTAATTGAGAGTCGTACATGTGGTTGTCGTTTTAAAATCCAGATGATTGGTTCTCACCCTTGCATGTTTTATTGTTGCTCTTTTCTCTGTATGGGTATTGTTATTATCTAAGTTTAGATGGATCCGGCCATACCGTTAGCCCACACGGGGTTTCAGAGCCTTCATTTTGAGGATGCCAATAACATCAATGCGTGGATGATCCACCCGGGAGCCCATGTATTTCGTTATACCGGGCATATACATACTGTAGAGGGCACACTTGAGACGGGGCCCCAGAGGGAGCATCGGTCTATGGAGATGGTTGAGGTATCTCTACCTCCTTTATGGTTACTTGCACAGCACTTGGTCGATCATGGACAGATAGAGGCTCAGCCCTTAGCTGAGGCAGCACCTGAGCCATCTCAGGAGGAGTTTGTGGCGGACCCAGAGGAGATGGTCATTGATCTCGAGGAGGAGCCAGAGGAGTTCGTGGAGGATGTACCTGAGTACATTCCTTTGGATGATGATGACGATTCACCTGATGAGGGTGTTGCTGTGTCTTCATCTGAATCATCGGCAGGGAGTGGGATAGACCCTGGTCTTCCCAATGGGTACCATTAGTCTGTGACCAGCTGTAGGTAGTTAATACAGTTATCGACGTTCAGGTTGCCGATAAGCCTAATATGGAGTGCCATTTCACTCGAATCTCCTTCTCACTCTGATCACTCTCTTTCTCACTCGATCTCTTTATGTCTCTGTTCCTTCTCCACCACCACCACCACTTCTTCACTATTCACAAGCTCAGTCTCTCTATCAATTCTTTTCTCATTTCTCTTCTCTCAATCCCTCTCCAACGTGCGAGACCCTCCCCTCTCCACTGTTCGAGACCCCTCCAGCCACCACAAGCCGCCACACAAACCTCCCACTGCCATCACAAAACTAGACAGACACCACCACTATCACACTGTCGTAGGTAACAAGCCCATTTCTTTTTCTTTTCTTTTCTTTTTTTGCATTTTTTCTTGTTTTTTGGTTTTTGGTTTTTTGTTTTTTTGCATTCGACAAACAAAACACCATTTATGGTGTTTCTGGTTGCATTTTGCATTTTGATGATTTTTCTCTAGTTTCATTTTTCATAATGGTCTCTGGGTCATTTGAGGACAATTTTGTTCTGGCCGTCGCCACCACCAGCGTTCCGACCATCACCACCACCTATAGGTAAGCCTTGTCCGTGTAAAGTCTCTGTTGATAGTTGAATGCTTGACTAATTTCATTGATATTGAACTCTCTGTTTGGGTATTACATTAATTTGATGTTGTTATATGATGGTATTTGATGTTGTTAATGTTGCTTAAATGATGATGTTGTTAATGATGTTGGTAATATTTTTTCACTTGAAGTTTTTTTTTTTTATAATCAAAATGGCATGCAAAGGCATCATAATAGAAGAGCTGATCCCAACTAGGTTGACTCTAAAACCCCTACCAATCATCTGCAGCGCACCATAATATTATTAATAAGAATAAAAAGAATACTAGAAATAAACAAGGGGAGCATAAACCCGACCCTTGAAAATTAAAAAAAATCTATAGCTAGGCAAACCAATTCTATTTATGAAAAATTCCTTAGAAATGAATCTACATATTAGAACCCATCAAACAAATCCCATAACAGCTAACCCATGGGAAGCTAATTTATCTGCACATGCATTCCCTTCTCTATAAATGTGTGTGAAAACAAAATTCATTTGCTTGGTCAAAGCTATTCAATTCTGCCATCTATTTTGAAGCCTCAAAAGAACGATATCAATGTCTTTGAATGCAAAAATAACTAGCCGATGAGAGCCACATTCCAACCATAAGAAATGTCATCCCTTTTTAAAGCTATCTCAATAGCCAATATAGCATCTATTAACTCAGCCTGTAGAGCACTCCTAACTCCAAGATTTGCGGGGAAACAACCAAAAGCAGCTGCTCTATGCTCCTGAAAGATACCCCCACAAGAAGCAGGTCCTGGACTGCCCCTAGCAGCCCCATCAGTGTTACACTTAATAATATAACGGCTAGGAGGAATCCAATTAACTTCAATAATTCTAGGTGCACATAGAGGATGATCACTTACTTTGAAAGATTTCAAAATTCTGAATTTTGAAATGGAGTTAGACATTCTGCCAGCACTAGAATTTCCAGCCAAGGAAACATTAGAAACACTAAGGTTAATTGCAGAATGAATCTTGATGACTTTATTATCAAACCTAACTTTGTTCCTGCAATGTCATATGGTCCATAACACATTTATAACACAAGAAGAAATAATATATTGCATCTGTGAACTCCAATCCTTTGCAAATAAAGATAACAATCCTTGAATGCTTGAGAAATCAATACCAATGTTGAGCAAGCCAGCTAGCCAATTCCATAAGTGTTGTGCAAAAGAGCAATCTAAGAACAAGTGAGGTGTTGATTATGTTGCTTTCCCACATAGGCTGCAAATCCATACAACAATGCAACCTCTTTTCCAAAGCTATTCATCAGTTGACATTCCATTATGAAGAATTATCCAAAGAACAAAAAATTTTGCTGGAGGTATACAAAGTTTTCAAACATATTTTGACCAAGAAACATTCAGGCAAGCTGGATTATTAAAAAGACATGCATCTTTAAATGACATTCCTCCATAAACAGAACCGTCCCACATAAGCTTATCATCACAAAGCTGATCAGGGATCACCACTTATTTAATTTCAGAGATAATGGTTGGAAAATTTGATAGAGGACACATGATAATTGATAGGATCATTGTGCTTAAGTGCCTTGGCTTTAAGCAACTTTGTCCATTGAAGACTAGAAGTGCAAAAATCCCAGATAAGCTTTAACGCACTGTTTATTGACTTAATGGATCTTAATCCTTCCACAACAGAGGGATTAATTTTAACTTTACTAAAATAGGGTTCAATTTTAGTCAGAGGTCTTTGGACCATAAAATAAATTTTTTGAATCGATCCTTTATTGGACTTACTACACTTAGCCAAAATTCCAATTTCAATTTAATAACTTTGTTAACATAAAAACCTAAGAGAGTAGAACCATATCCACTTTGGTTCTAACAATTACAATTAAGGTGATAAACAGTAAAACCATTGTTACATATCACTTTTACTCTTGTATAGGTTTTAATTTTTATTTAATTATTGTACAATAAATTCATACCTATTTGAACAATATGTATGTATGTATGTATGTATGTATGTACGTATGTACGTATGTACGTACTTATGTGTGTGTGTATTCTTTTATTTCAGTCACAAAAAAGACCACTATTTTAATTCAAACCGCGTTATTAGAAACCCAAAACCAATGAATAAAACCCTGAATGTGCCACCATCTTCGTCAATGTATGTTGATTGTAGTTCTATCGTTGAAATTGCATCATATTAGATCTTGCAGCCACAAGAACAACCCAATCACTTTAGATTCCAAAATAACTAATAGATGGTACTAAACCACCTTCAGCGATGAAGTACAAAGAATTGCAAGATGAATAAAAAGGCTACATGACTGTTTAATATGGTATTTTACCTTAATTATACATTTTGTTGGATAAATTACCAACTAGGGTGAAAGGTATAAACATTCTGGAGGAGGCTCCAGGGCCAGCCCATGGGTAAAGCCACCAAAGCCCTTTCTTTAGGCCTCACCCAGAGTGGGGCCTATGGTAACGAGGGATTGCAACCAAGATTTAAATAATTGTAATATGGCACCATCGTGAGAGGGAAAAGATTCCATAAGTTAAGGCATATAATACGGCATGCTATCACGTGGTCTTGTGGTTGATGAGGAATAAAATTATTTTTCAAGGTGGTGTTTTTGATATGTATGCTCTCTTAGATCTTATTAACACTTGTTATTGGACTTGGTTCTTGAATAGAAAGGGGGCAATAGTTGTTTATTTTCAGATTGGTGTATCAACCCATTAGATTGTTTACGTTTGGGTAGTCTTATCATTTGTAAACATTTTGTAGACGAGTTAGAGTACCCACCTTGTACTCTCTATTTTAATATACTCTTTACTTATTAAAAAAATCCCTCTCACCTCTCATATTAAAATAATCCTCTCACATGTCAAATCTCATATATTAGGGCATATATAATAATGGAAATATATTTTTTAAGAAGGTGTAAAGAACGAATTTTAACCATACAATCATACATGAATAGTTAAGACTAAAAGTTGCTTAGTAGTCACACGGTCACTTAAAAAATTTATTTTAATATTAACCATTCAAATAAAATCCAATGGTCAATATTCACTAATTACACAACAATAAAGTGCTCTCGTCTCACATGGTCGAAGTGTGAGATGGGGTTATGTGAGATGCCTACCCTTTATGTTCGCAAATTTTTTTGACACTTATTGCTATTGTGACACCCTCTACCTTGAAACGTGTATTATATAAATAGTAGATAGAAACGACTGTATTTTTGTGGAATATAAATGTGGATTCTTGAAAGCCTTTTTCACAAAACATAGTTGAGAACATCACATCATAAAACTTGAATTAAACCAAAGAAGTAAATAAAAAAAATTATAAACAATTGTAAAGTTCGTATGGAAACATAACGATGGTAAAATAATCCCCTGACCCGATGTCGCATATATCAGATCTTTACATTTCCCATACAATATAAATAACCAAGTTTCACAGCTGAAAACAAAAACACTAAGACGACGTGCAATCCGGCCGTCTCCAACAGCTATATCATGACACTACGTAGAAGGCATCCTTCCACTACACGTATATTTCCTGTAGGCTGCTTGTAACATCCATGGCTGCTTTATGGATTGACGACTTTCCCCACAAACCAACGCCTTTTCAGCGTGCTTTGTCCTCACTCACATGCTTCCTGGGAAAACTTCCCAGCAGGTCACCCATCCCAGAATTGCTCCAAGTCAAGCACGCCTCACTGTGGAGTTCTTAAGTGATAAGTTATCGAAAAGAAGATGCATCTTGTTAGTATATGTAGTACAAATCAGTTCATATAAGCATTCCTCAACTGTATAGCCCCATACCTACACAGTCTCAGGATCCCTCTCATCCTGGTGTTTAATCGGTTCATCCATGTGTCCCTCCACCAAGAAGCCTGTCAGGAGCCCCTCCTTGTACATGCCTTCTTGCATCGGCGACCACTCGCCGCCCTCGTCAGCCCCGAGTGTCACATGCCCACCAGCTTCCGCTTGGTTCATCCCTGAACCACATCGTACTGGGAGAGGTGCCGCTCTGATACCATTTGTAACATCCCTGGCTGCTTTATGGATTGACGACTGTCCCCACAAACCAACACGGGCCTTTTCAGCGTGCTTTGTCCTCACTCGCACGCTTCCTGGGAAAACTTCCCAGGAGGTCACCCATCCCGGAACTGCTCCAAGTCAATCACGCTTAACTGTGAGTTCTTAAGTGATAGGCTCCCGAAAAGAAGATGCATCTTGTTAGTATAGGTTGTACAAATCTATTCATATAAGCCTTCCTCAACTGTATAGTCCTATACCTACACAGTCTCAGGATCCCCCTCATTCTGGTGTGTAATCGGTTCATCCATGTGTCCCTCTGCCTAGAAGCCTGCAAGGAGACGCTCCTTGTCCGTGCCTTCTTGCACCGGCGACCACTCCCCGCCCTCGTTAGTCCCGTGTGTCACACTGTTCCTTTTCTATCACAAGACTAAAAATGGTGCATGGGTGAGAGATCATGTTCAAACCATATGAAGAGAAAAGACAGTAACCAAGACAGTACACATACACAATTACATAACCTTAACATACTATCCAACATACACAAAAGATCATAACATGACTCAAAGATGATGCATGACTATGCAATTACAGAATCAATGTCCAACTTCTCCGTATGCAATGTGGATTCATTACTAACTCAGAAAGATAATTTTGGAGTTACATATCCACATTGGCCAATAAGCACAAACGTCGGTAGTCCACCAAACTCTCGGATGAACCCCTTGGATAGCTGATCCACCTTACTCTCGGACCAATAATCACGGATGCGCTCGATTCACCTAACTCTCGGATGAATCACCGCAGACGGCCAGCTCACCATGCTCCCGGGCGAACTCCTTAGTCATCATAACTTCCCCCAACCAACAACTCCATGTCATGAATGGATGCAATGCTAACACACAATCAATCATTGACAACAAACTCCATCAACACCATTAATAATGGTTTGTCAACTTTGACCAATAAGCGTCAAAGATGATTAACATCAACGTGCGATAAATCGTCGTTACCGTCTTTAACCAACTTCAACGTTTTAATCATTAAGTTTCTTCGTTAAGGTTTATAATATTAATCGTGTACTTTGGTTAATCCTTTGGATCATTTAACTCGCTCCTCATATCTATCTTCATATATTATGAACTTCCATTAACCCAAACTATAGTCTTATAATTTAAGGCTAATCTAACATTAATTTTTGTGGCTTGATCAACATAGCCATTAACAAGTCATATTATCATCAACAAGAATCATGCAAAAACAACACTATAACATACACTCGTATCGACCACCACTAGAGCATATTCACACTTATTCACACAATCGAATCCGTTCATTACTCATACAATGAATATGACATATTAGAATCGCAAGCACCAAAAATCCACTTTTGTTCATAGAAGGATTCATCAATCAATCAAAGTAAGCATAGAAGCACAAAGAAGAATTATGCAAAAACCTCTAAACATCTCAAATCCCATATAGAAAAAATACTCCCCCGCCCCCAATACCTGAAATTAGACTTCAATACACATGGAAAAGAAGAGAAGGGTTGTTCCACAATTTCGTTTGAATGCTTCTTCACCACAGCATGAAAATGAGAATGAGAGACACGCGAAATCAATCTTTATTCCAAGAAAACTCACAAGAGAAGTAAGAAGAACATAGGGCATGATTATTACCTTGATTTAAGACCTATGGAGACCGAAAAGAATGTATAAAAACACTAGCAAGCTAACTCCATAGCATCAACGAAGTTTTCATGGCAAAAGATGGTGAATGACAATGAACGAGAGTAATCTCTCTTGAGATGACGTCAAAGAAAATCCCTAAGAGATGAAAAGATGTAGCTTTTTCTGAGTCTAGAGTTGTGGGAAATAGGATTTAGGTTAAGTCTTATGGTATAAAAATGAGTAAGAGCGTAACGGGCTTCTATTTCAGCACAAAACACATCTAGGTCGGTATTTCGCACATATCTTGAGCTACTAGTGTCTGAATGAGGCGCTCTTTATGACGTTAGAAATCTTAGAGAGCGATCTACAATTTCATGTTTCACAATCGAATCCTAAATGGGACTCTAACATGGTCAAAAGTGCGATAGAAGTTTAGAGATAGATATGATGGTTATTTCTAGATAAGATCCTTATAAGATTAGAATGAAATATTAAGATATAACTAAGGAAAGGGTTATTCTATCTTAATAAGCAGTATAATTAAACCCGGCTTGGACCGACCGGTCGGATGGATTAGACCGGAAACCGGTCACATGGCCTGTCCGGTTGAGGTATCTAACCGTACAAGACATCAACCCGGAGAGAACTGGGTTCATCCAGCAGGTTTTGAAGAAAACCGATGAACCGATCGGGTAATAAAAAACAGGGCGGGTCAATTTCTTTTGGGGAAAAAAAAAGTGAACAATGGGGAAGGAAATTTGTTCTCATACACACATTTCATCTCAAACAGAAGTAGTGTTAGAAAGAGGGGATTTCATCTCAATCAAAAGCACAGTTGCGGTGAAGTGCACACAAAATTGAAAATATACGAGGAAAGAGAACGTGTATAGGAGGGAAGAAGATCTAAGAAAAAATCATACTAAGAAGAAGAAGAAGAAGAAGAAGAAGAAGAAGAAGAAGAAGAAGGCAAAGAGGAGATCTGGCCTTGCGCACTCGTTCTGCTTCTTGCCCGAAGAGGCGCGTTAGTCGTCCAACTTTCCACTTTTCATCTGCTTCTCTAAATCTAATCTATGACTTGCTTTTACCCTAATTAACTTGGGCCTAGTTGAAGACCAAATCAATTGAGAGCGGCCCAACAGTTTTTGTTAGATGCAATAAAATACATAACTACTGTATCATTTGTATGGGACCCACGCAGTAAAAGTCATTTAACAACAATTTGGAGTCGAACACGGAACCTTGAAGTTGAGGCAAATAACCTGTACCACTAAGCTACAAGACTTATTGTCAAAGTATTTGCCAAATGTTTTATATAATAATAATAATATTTAAAAATAATAATCTGAGTTAACCGGTTCAACCAGTGACTCACTGGTCCGACCAGTGACTCACTGGTCCGACCAGTGACCCATTAACTCAGTACCCTGACCGAGTCGATGACCGGTTCGAGTTTAATAACACTATTAATTAGGACTCCTATTAAATCTGATTAATTTAGAAACTAAAGTCTAAGAGTTGCACTATCTCGATTAAAATACTAAATCCTATAATATCTCATAATATCATTTAGAATCACGTATTAATACAGAATATCACATATTATTAATAAAATTTAGTATTATATATTAACATATAGAATCACATATAAATTATACATTCATATAATGTCACACATTAATAGACGTAATCTCATATTAATACAAATGATGATATATTAATATACATATATATAATTACAAATTAGTAGGTAATTACAAAATAACATCCATGGTCACACATTAATGTAAATATAATTATTTATTAACACATACATATTTGTATCGATATCATAACATCATATATATATATATATATATATATATATATATATATATATGGAGTATAGCATGTGAGAACTCCTCCTTATTGTGAGAAATAAGAATTATAATTAGAGCCATTGGATCACAATTAAAAAAAATTAACAGATAAGACTGTAGAATCTTTTTAAAAAGTCACGTGTAAGAGAATTCTCAACCCATTGGGAAACCCAAGACGTACAATTAGTATGAATTAGGGTAAGATAAGCAAAGCTAAAACTGGGATTTAATTTTTAGATTTCCCAGTTGCCACACGAAAGTATTATGGGGAGAGATGGCACAAACTTGGTAATACTATGAGAGAAAAAGTTCAGACTTGCAGAAAAAAAAAATTTGAATTAGGGTAAGATAACCTCCTAGTATGAATTGAAAGGTTCTGTAACAATGTGTGGTTTGAAAAGCTTTGAGAACACAACCCATGGGCTTCCTCTGTTGCACGTAACACTAAGGTTTGTTAATCTTCTTCTATTTGGCACCAAGGAATTATAAGGGCAGGATTATTTTTGCGCTCCCCTTTGGTGTTCACTGTTCACGATTCAGAACATGGTTGTTTCAAGGGGATTGCTCTTATTGTAATGGTGGAAACCCGTATATGATAGTTCTGGACACAGGAGATATTATGGATTGCTCTTATTTTTCTGGATTCTCTTATGCACAAACCACTGTTCAGAACATAGTTCAGACTGAAATGGATGGGTGAATGGGAGGGTAGGGAGGATGGAGGAGATAGATCACATGACTTTTCAACAAAAAAAAAAAAATTATAATCTGGCCTGTTAATTTATTTTAATTGTGATCCAATGGCTCTAATTGATAGTTCTTATTTCTCACAATAAGCAGGAGTTCTCATATGATACACTCCATATACATATATATATATATATATATATATATATATATATATACTGTAACAATAGAAACAATTACATTATCAATTACACTAATAATAATACTAACGTCATTAGTAATGATGATGATGATGATGATGATGATGATGATGATCTTATCAATAATAATAACAACAATAAAAATTAAATATTTTATTCGAATCCTCATTAGCAAAATCTTAAAATTATATGAGTTTTCATTATGAAAGAAAAGTAAAAAATAAATAGAAATTAAAATTAAAATACCTAATTTATTAATATTTTATTTTATTTTTTATTATGGAAAAAGAACAATGTAATTGTTAAAATGAAAAAGGATTAATTGAAAGTTCTGTACATCTATGTGTACATTGATATACTTTCAGTTAGTTAACTAACTTTTAATGGAAACCTATGTGTACACCAATGTATAAATGTTATACATCAATGTATACATAGATTGATTCTGGATTTACTTGATCAGTATGCAAATCAACTTCTGTAAATCGATTGCAATATCGATGTATAAGACCAAACATAAGCCAAGACTTTTTGAAACATGCATACAATCGATTGAAACATCGATGCATATACAGAATATAAGTAAAGTCTTTTTGAAATGATGAAACAATCGATTGATACATCAATGTATAAGCCTAAACAGAGGCTAGGACTTTTGACAGTGATTATACAATCGATTGATCAATCAATGTAAGAACTTCCGGGCTGAGAATGCACATGTTCTTCAAGAACACAATCGATGTACACATCCGTGTATTGTTCAAAATCAAGAATTTCCAAGAACCCAATCCATTTGGAAATCGATGTACTCAGTTATAAAAATGGAAACTTTGTTTAATACATCAATTACATAATCGATTAACTGATAACTGAATTTTTCAAGAAAGTTTGTTTTGATCTTAACTGATTTGAAAAGCATGCCCAACGGATCTATTTTGGAATACAACTATATAAAGGCATGGGCAAACGCTTTATGAACAACAATTCATTCTATATTGAGATTAAACACGAATTTCTTAGAAAAAGCTTTTCATTGAGAATACTTGAGTTTTTCCATTAGAACTTCAATTTGTAATATCTGATTTCTTAGAATCTGAATCAAATCTTTTCTTACTGCAAAAGGAAGATAAGAGAGAAGGTTCTCTCGCTGTTTAGATCAAGAGTAGAAGGGACTCTTGGTGGTTTGACAAGAGTAGAAGGGACTTTTGGGAATTGCAAGATTGCTTTGTCTGAAAAGCTGCCAATTGGGTAGAAGGAACCTGGGAGTTGAAGCTTGTAAAGAATCATGTAATTGATTTTGATTTAGTGGACAAAACTCACTGTGAAGTGGGGACTAGATGTAGGTTACCAGAGGAGGTAGCTGAACCAGGATAAAATCTCGGTTTGCATTTTCTCTCTATCCCTTAACTCTTTATTTGCTTTATTGATAATGTTTGTTTAAGCAATTGTTAAGGAATTCTGAATGAGATAATCTGTTTGTTCATATCTGAAATCAATCTCTTTGTTAATCTTTCTTGTTTAGTTTAATCACTCTTGCAAAAACACTTTTGGTTCGTTAGTTGACACAAATCTTTTCAAAGATAAATAAAAGTTTCAATTTTTGTAAAAAGAGGAAAAAGTTTTCAAAATTACCCATACTCAATTCAATCCCCCTTCTTGAGTAGAAGCCACAACCAACAGTAATTACTTGCAAATTTGAATGGGTATGGGTGCGGGTACCATAGTACCTAACCCGCCCCGCACCAAAATATTTATTTATTTATTTATATTACCAATATATATAATTTTAACTATAATACAAATTTTAAAACCAAAATTAATCTAAAGATTCTTAATTTTCTAAACTTATTAGTATTTATACTTCCTGTTTATATATATAATTATTTATTTATTTATTTATTTATATTACCAATATATATAATTTTAACTATAATACAAATTTTAAAACTAAAATTAATCTAAAAATTCTTAACTTTCTAAACCTATTATTATTTATACTTCCTGTTGGATGTTTTTATTTAGTTAATTATTTTGATTTATAATGTTTCATGAGTAGGTTTAAAAGACCTTTAGATCTTTTTTTAATTGTTATAACGTTTCTTTTGTTGTTTATTGTTTTTTCACAGTTAAAGTGTGAGTAACGGGTGTGGGTACGGGTACTTAGGTACGCAGAGGGTACTAGTAAGGGTACTAAAGTTGCTACCCACATGGGTCCGGGTACGGGTAAATTTTCCAAATACGGTTTTGGGGACGAGTACTATTGTACCCAACTCAGACCTACCCATTGCCATCCCTTGTGTAACCATCGGGTAAAATCGATCTCACCTCTTCTTGATTACACCATTGGATGAAAATCAATTATTAAGATTGAGTGTAAGTGGAAAAAAACTTACACCGATGTATCAACCTCACCTCTTCTTTTATCCCCGTAAATTAAACTTCGATCAATTTTAGCTATTCGGTCAAGGGCCCTACTATATGCACTGGTTTTTTTGCTCTTTGCACCTTGCATAATTTTTTGTTTCACTTTCTTTCCAAAAACACCCTTTGAGTGAAATCTCCCCTCCCCACACTGCTGCTGAGCCGTTTCCTCCACACACCACGACCCTCGTCATTTTCTTGCGCAGCCTAGGTTCCGCCTCCACCCTTGAAGAGCTCTTCCTCTTCCCTCTACTCATTTGCGCAGTTTCAAGCTCCTAGTCGGCCCTCAGTTGCGCAGTTTCAAGCTCCTAGCAGTGCCCTTCGGTCAAAACAGTTTCAAGGCTTTATTCAGATTCTTATTGGGCTAAACTTTTGATAAATTCTGGGCCGTTCCAAAAAATGGGCTGGGTATGAACAAGACCCACCCTCTATTTTTGAGCCCACTTACTATGTTACTAGTATTACTCTACCAGTAAAAGTTGTTTCCAGCTTGTTTGCATTCGAAGCGTTTCTGGTTCTGATGAATTTGTAAAGACGCATTTGAGCTTGCATGTTCCAGGTTTGTCATCATTGATCATTCTTTCTACTTGGGTTTGATATATTTTTATTAAATTTTGTTGATGGGTTTTATGCATTTTCCTCTATTTTTCATTCCCAAGCCGAGTTTCTAGGCAATCTGGTTCCCCTCCTGTTGAGCTTCAATGCTTTCTGGCTTTGCAAGTAGTTTTCAGTACCTTAATTTATTGCCATTCTTAGATTGAGTGGAAATCATTATTTGCCATTTGACAACATATAACTCTTCATAGTGATATGTTGTGCTTATCATTTTCAATCTTTGAAAATCAGATAACTGTGCACGAAAGAGCCGGTTCAAAGTAAAAGATGTTTCGTGACACAGAAAATAGAATAGAATTAAAAAACAAAAAACAAAAAAAACTCATCTTCATTACTTTTTTTTTTTTTTGGGGGGGTTACTTTGTTATGTTTAGAATGGGTTCAAATTTGTTCCAAGTTTTAATTAATTTAGAGTTTGAAATTTATCTCGGAGTGGATAGTCAAAATTAACTTTAAAAGTGTGAATTGCCTATATTGAAGATTACATTATAAATCTTTCAATGAGTTTCTAGAGTCAGTTTGGTAGCATCTGTTTGTAGCTTATGGATCAATCAATGTCACCTTCTACTCATTTGAAATAAAATATTTATATTTCAGACTGAAATTTCTACATAATTGATACCTGAACCAGATTGTCCAATACAAGCAATGTGCATATAATTCATGTTGTAGAGTTTTTTTTTTTTTTTCTTCCTTTTTTATTCACAAGTTGTATGGATGACCCAGTATGCTCCTACCTAGTGGGGTTTGAGGAGGGTAGATGTATGCAGCCTTATCGCCGCAAGCAGAAAGACTATTTCCAGGATTTGAACCCCTGATCTCTATGTCACAAGGCCGCAACTTTACTGTTGCGCCAAGGTTCATCTTTTTCACAATTTGTATAATTGTCTTGTTTCGTGCCAGATATTAAGTCACTCTCCATTCCATTGATTAGTTTGTATATCATTGTCTTTTCGATGTCTGTAGCAGAAATGTCTTTAAGTGAACTGTACTTGATACATAATGATTAAGTGTTGGGATAATTTGGGTTTTTATTTTATTTTTTGTATTATTTGGATGGGATTCAACTAGGTTTTTGACCATATGACTGCTCTTCGGTTATAAATGCCCTGTTTGGTGCCCTATGTTGGTACTTGGTATCTCTTTCATATTATTATTATTATTATTATTATTAATAATAATAATAAACAGAATATTGTGATTTTTGTGCAAACTCTATTGATTCTTGGTCTCTTGTTTCTTAATCTATACGACAGTCGTGTTACTTTCATTGTTAATTAGAATATGTACCATACTAATATATATGCAAGTTAGCCATGAGGTGTAATAAGTAGGTTTCCTGGCTTCAGTAACAAGTCAGGCCAAAGATTCTATGTGCAATCTATGGAACATTAGAGATCATGCAACATGGCATCAAAGAGAGCTGAATTGTGACAGGGCTCAGCACTGGATGATTTTCTATACAGTTTTCTGCATTTTACTTGAGAAAAATTATTTCCTCCATGCTGCATGTTTGTCAGAACTCAAACTCTGAACCTTGAAAAGTATTAATAAATAGGTTTCTTTAATCTAAAATTAGAATTATATAGGATGATATATTAGGAAGTTCATCTTTATTTTCAGGACATAGAATCTAGTCTCATTAATGTGCTTGGAGTTATTTTACCCTCGTTATTCTTAAATTAGAAAGAAATAATGTTTGCGAACTATATATCAAAGGAGGTTCCATGGTAAGAAAATGAGATTACATTAATATATAATCATTTAGACATATAGCTAATGATATCTTTTGTTTTGAAAAAGTCTACTATAACTTTCTTGTGAGGTGACACAAACCTTTGACTGTGTGATTGACTATTTAGGATGAAGTAGGTGATTGTATGGGCTGATCCAAGATTCTGACTATTATTTGTGACTAATCTTAAATTTGGGGATAACCCTTACTTTTTTCAGTATTCATTTTTTTTTATGAATGTGGTGATAAGTGATAACTAGTTACGATAATACTTGTTTCATATAATTTCAGCACCATTTAGAATTTAAGATAATAGAAAATGCAGTTAACTGGCCAAGTTTACAAATGTCTTGAGTTATGCATTATATTTGTGTTAGATATTGTTAGCTAAGTAGTTAGTTAGTTAATTGGTTAGTGGGTGAGTTAGGGAGTTAGTTAAGGGAAATAAGGCATGTTGCCTATAAATAAAGGAGAGATTGAGAGATAAGGGTATCTTGTCATTTGGGAATATTTGGGGCCTTTGGGCATTGGGAGAGTCCAAAGTCTCTCAAATACTCTGGGATTGCATTTTGTAAGGGATTTACCCTATTTTCTATAGTAATATCAGTTGGTTCCTATCAATATGCTGATAGCAAACTGACATATAAAGATGGAGGGAGATGTAGATAGGAGATGTTGAAAATTGAAGTTTGACAGGAGTAAGTCTTAGGTTCCATATTTCCATGAATTCTAAAAGAAAAGGATGTGATCCACCATACTTATGATATATATATATATATATATATATATATAAAATTGACAAGCCTCACTATTCTGATCTCAATCTTTTCATTGCATATTTGATGCCTCGCTCACTCTTAATATCAAGCAGGATGCCTTCATTGCTGTTGGAAGCTATCAACCGAAGACTTATCGCCAAAAGGATGAAAAGAAGAAATAAAAAAAGAAAATTGATAAAGAAATACTATGCAGGTTGGTCAATTCTCCCTTCATTGCTGTTGGAAGCTATCGAGAGAAGAATTATTGGGAAATGGAGAAAAACAAGACATATTAAAAGGGAACAGGAAAAGAACTGCTACGTTGATTGGTCAAGTCTCCCTCGGGGTATACTTGAGATGGTTGCTGAAAAACTAACTTTAATTGATTGGTTATCCCTCAGCAAAGTTTGTAGGAGTTGGAATATTGTTCTTGGTGAAGAACTTCCTAGTTGGCAAAAGCCCGGATTGCCTTGGCTCTTGGTGTCAGGTCAGCAGAACAAAGAGATTAGAACTTGTATCAGTATATTGGAGAATCGTGTTTGGGAGTTGGAGTTATCAGAGGCATGTGGGAAGTATTGTTGGGGGTCATTTCACGATTGGTTGATTATGGTAAAAGATCTTGACAGTTTCCATCTTGAAGCTAACTTGGTGAATCCGTTTTCAAGAAGCCAAATTAGTCTTCCTTCAATATGGAACTTTTACCACAAGATGGTACTCTCAGGGCTTCCTTCCGAGAATAACGTTGTTTGTATGCTTCTACACAGCCAGTACCGGGAGCTGGCTTTTTGGGTTCCGGGAGCACAATCATGGCGTAAACATAAACTAACAGGTGAGCCATTTGAGGATGCTGTATTTTGTAATGGAAGCTTTTATCTCCTTGTTGATGGATTTAATTTATGGCAAATTGATGTTAAAAAAATCTACTCTAGCATTAGTGAAAGTGATGGTTCTGGAACATTGTCTAAGATAGAAATACAGTTTCATGAAGTAAAAAGGCCTGAGATATTTCAGTTGCAAGAAGGAATGATATTGCAGAGTCATGATGACTATAAAATTTTGAGATATCTGGTGGAGTCTTGTGGGGAGCTTTTGCTTGTTTGTAGATATTTTAGTGCCAAACAAGATATGATGCTTGAGACCCAAAAATTCGAGGTTTATTCGTTGGATCATTGTCAGTCATCTTGGAAGAAGGTTGAGGATTTGGGGGATCAAATGATATTTTTGGGAAAATGTGGTTCAATGTCCTTCTCTGCAAAGGGAATTGGAGTTGGAATTAGCAACAGCTTATATTTCTCCAATGATCAAGCTGCTCCTTGGTGGAATGAATGGGATTCTGATCACTTAAAAGGTATATCAACTCGTCTTGGCTTCAATAAGGCTGGTGGAAGAGATTGGGGCATTTTCAGGCTTGACAATGGGGATCCTGGGCAGTTTTGCTTCCATGGTGATATAGATAATTGGGCATATACATGGTTTGCTGCACCACCTTGGTGGTGTTGCAGAAATATTCCTGTGATATGAAGGGGTTAGTCTCAGTAATGAATGTTACAAATGGATGCACTGTGGATATAATAGTTTTTTTGTATTCGCGTTTGCATCAGCTTATTTTGTGTTTTGAAAATCTTGTCAAAATGTTCAAGACAGCATTTGGTTGAAAAGCTATGTTGTGTAAAAATTGAGAAATACCAAGGACATGCTCAACTTTTATGATATCATTAGACTCGGCTTTGTGAGAGGATGTCCAAAATAATGAAAGTCACGCAATCAAATTTACACAATTATTAATTGTTCATGGGTTTAAGAATCAAATGAATATATTGGATATTTGGTGATTAATCAATTGTTTTTGCGGATTAATCGCTAGTGTGAGAAAAAAAGGACTTGTTGGACTCTTGTTAATTAATTAGTCAACCAAAAGTCATTGATTGCAATTTTTGAGCATTTTGGATATGTTAAACTTGTGAGTATTTTTTTTTTTTTTATCAAAAAAATTGTGAGTATATGGGATATGTCCGACTAGTTGGCCAAAAATCATTACACAATACCATTATGTGAGCTCGCGATTAATCGGCTAATATTAATTGACTAATTTTTATCATTTAATTGTTCAAATGACAACCAGTAAAGTCTAAAATGTTGTGTTTATTCTTGTTTAAATGAAAGTACGTATATGATTGCGATACAGGAATGGATGTGGCTCTGATGGAAGAGTGTTATACACAATGACGTGCCTATTGACTATTTGGGTATTTGGGTATATATATCTACTAGTATATGAACCCACAATATGCACGGGGAATATACTAATTTTAAGGATTTCATTTTTAAATATATATTAGTTGATTGATAACTACTCTTAAGTGTGAATAGTAACTACATTATCTATTACGCAAATTTTAGTATTAAAATTTTAATTTAAAAATTAAACATTTATAAAGAATATATGAAAAAAAACGTAATATTTGAAAATAGACATTAAAGTTTTATTGTGAATTTGTTTTATTTTTTCAAATAAAAATAATAAATTAACACTAACAATTTCTTCTCTCACTACCTTAATATCATACTTCTATGGATATTTAATAATAAATATACATTTTTAAAGCAATAATTACATTTCAAGCTGATTAATCATTTCTCAGTATAATTTACATCCCAATGATCTTCATAATGATATGAATTTTTTAGAGAAATTTATATTTATCTATCATATTATTATTTTTCTTATATCTTAAAAATCTATTTAATTTAGTTGTCCTCTTTTCCTGTGCAAGTCACCTATTTTTTCTAAAATATATTTATCTACCATTTTTACAAAATATATTTATCTATCATATTATTATTTTTCTTCTATCATAAAATCTATTTGATTTATTTTTTCTCTTTTCCTATGCAGGTTAACCATTTTTAGAAAATATATTTATTTGTCATGTTATTTTTCTCGTCTATTTTCCTTTATGATAATCCCATTTCCCCGTGCGCTGCACCTGATTTTATGCATATTTATTTAATGATATATTTTTTATATCTTTAAATTAGAAAGTTTTGATTTCTATTCGTTATTATTATTATTGGATGCAGTTTTCCTATATAAAATATCAAATATTATTAAATTTAATTAACAAATCATTAAATTAAAAGACAAAATTTATTTTTTAAGTTTTGAATCTATATTTTATTATAATTTAGGACAGATTAATTTATTTCTGAATGATAAGACAAACCATCCAAATATAATTTATTAAATCAATTACATCTAAATATAAAGTAACTCACCTTTTTATCATGTAATTAATTATATATTAATTAGGTAAAATAACATTCAAATTTTCTTTGATAAAAGAAAATCTTTAATAAATTAATTACATAAGAACATAGTAATAAAAAATAATTAAATTAGTGCTAATAATTAGGTAAAGGGAGTGGCGATCAAAGAGGTGGAGTGGGGAGTATACATTTTTCAATTCTTCCACAAGCTGGATATGCAGAAGGTATTGAATGGAGGCCTTTGGAGCTTTGATAATCACCTATTAATTCTAGGGCAGATTGGTGCTAATGAAATACCTGCGCAAGTGCCACTTTTCCACGCGAACTTTTGGATTCAGGTACATGATTTACTAGTTGGCTTTATGTCAGTTGAGTATGACACCAAGAATAGCTCGAACTTTTGGCGTACATTCATGCGCATCAGAGTATGTAAAGATGTCAGAAAACCACTGAAGAAGGGATAGAAGATCCGGAGGGATGGAGGTGAGGCGAAGATGGTGAAATTCAAATATGAAAGGCTAGGTGTTTACTGCTTCTATTGTGGCATGCTTGGCCATGCAGACACATCATGCAAACTGTTGTTTCAAAAGGAGGAGGATGATGGTGTTAGGGATTGGGGGCCTGAGCTGAGCATGGACCGACATAGAAGCGGAGGTACAAGGCGGTGCAAGTATCTCCGAGAGGAAGGAGGAGATGATGTCTTCCCGGATTTCTCGGGTACACCTAATCCGGGCGAGAATATCGCTAGGGATAATAACAACTGAAGCATGGAGAGATTTTTGGGATATGCAAATCACCCTATTAATCAGGGAGGTTTTAATGATAATAATGAGATACAATCTGCTGGAGTCCAGGGAGGCGTTATGGGGGTTCAAATTTCAAATCCCACGTTAACTCCAATTAATGTGGAGGATTCAGATGAGGATGTGGAGGATGTTGGGAGTGAGAAAGAAAGAAGAAGGGGGGTGCGAATACAGCCTGATGATGATAGCCCCATGCAGATAGAAAATCAGCAACAATAAACACTCAATTTTTTAGAGCTGCAGGCCCACCAGGACCAATGATAATCTTGAGTTGGAACTGCCAGGGTTTGGGTCACCTGAGTGCAGTTCCGGCTTTACAAGACCTGTCCGAAGCCACTCACCAGACGTAGTGTTCCTTTGTGAAACTTTATGTCATGCGCAAAAGGTAGAGGAGATAAGAAGGATGTTGAGTTTTCATTCTTGCTTTGTAGTGGACAGACTGGGAAGAAGTGGAGGACTTGCCATGTTGTGGAGGAAAAATCAGATGTGTGAGGTGCTCAATTACTCTCAAAATTTCATCAACATGCTGGTTCATGAGGAGGATAGGCAGCCATAGCGTCTAACATGTTTCTACGGGTTTCCTCATAGAGACCAAAGAAGGCAGTCCTGGGATTTGTTAAGATCGTTAGCAATGTACTCTCCTCTCCCTTGGTGTATTGTTGGCGTTTTTAACGATCTTCTTTAGCATAATGATAAAAGAGGTAGGGTTGATCATCCTAACGGGCTCATCAGTGGGTTTAGAGAGGCTATCAATGATTGCAACCTTGTTGATATATATTCCTCTCCAAGGCCACCAGTACGCTTGGATGAAAAGCTTGGGTAGAGATGGTGCAGTTGAGGAGCAAATGGATAGGGCAATGGCAACAAATGATTGGCTCATGATGTTTCCAAACAACAATCTGAGTAATCTGGTCACGTCTCATTTTGATCATTCACCTATTCTCCTTGCAACAGAGGCGTCATTCTATGTTTTCAGGAGAAGACATTTCATTTTAAGAACACATGGCTAACTGAACCTGATCTTGAGCCGCTAGTTACTGAAAGCTGGGTTGAAGACAGTGGCCATCCCCTGCTGGAGAAGCTATACTCGTGCACTGAAAGGTTAGATGTGTGGGGCAGGAAATTGCACAGGAAGTTCAAGGAAGGCATTGAGCAATGTAAGAAGAAAATGGAGGAAATTCGCAATATCCACTCTCTGGCTACTGAGATGGAATTTGTGGAATTGAGGAGGAAACTGGACTTGTTATTAACTCAGGAAGAATGTTTTTGGAGGCAAAGAGAAAAAGTCTTTTGGATGTGGGATGGTGATATGAACACAAATTTTTTTCATGCAGCGGCAACTACTCGTAAACAGAAGAGTAGGATTCTGAAGCTGAATGATGATGATGGAAATTTGGTAAATACGCAGGCTGGCCTTTGTGAGTTGAGTATGAAGTACTTTGAGAAGTTGTTCCAAGCTCAACATTCAGATTATGCTCCTGTTACTAATGTTGTTGGGCATAGACTTGATGATAGTGATAATTCCATGTTGACTGCTCCTTTCTCAGAGGAAGAATTTAAGGAAGCCGTTTTCCAAATGCACCCAGATAAGGCCCGAGGTCCAGATGGTTTGAACCCTGCGTTCTAAAGAAGGTTTTGGGATTTGTGTGGAGATGATGTTTATCAAGCTTGTCTCCATTGGCTTGAAGAAGGTATTATCCCAGACTCTCTTGGTGATACAAATATAGTTCTTATTCCAAAATGTGACACTCCTATGTCTATGAAAGATTTAAGGCCTATACTCTTTGCAATGTAGTTTATAAAATTTTATCAAAAGCTCTTGCTAATAGGCTACAAAAAGTTCTCTTTAAATGTATTTCTGAAGAGCAATCTGGTTTCATCTATGGTAGATCAATCCTAGATAATGTCCTTGTTGCTTCAGAAATAATACATTACTTAAAATGCAAGACAGTTGGTAAAAAAGGTGAGGCAGCGCTGAAGATTGATATCAGCAAGGCCTATGACAGAGTGGATTGAGGTTATCTATTTTCTATTATGACTTGCATGGGCTTTAACTCTAAATGGATTAATTGGATAAAGACATGCATTACAACGGTATATTATTCTATCTTGATGAATGACGATAGAGTTGGGCCAGTGTTTCCTAGTAGAGGCCTTAGACAGGGCGACCCATTATCACCATATTTGTTTATTATTTGTGCTGAAGGCCTAACCTCTCTTTTGAAGCAGACTGAGAGGAGAGGCATCATCCATGGTGTTCAAGTGTGTAGAAGGGCCCCTATTATTAGTCATCTCCTTTTTGCATATGATAGTTTCCTATTTTTTAGAGCAAAGGAAAATGAGGCTCATGCTCTGAAAAATATTCTTGCCACTTATGCTAATGCTTCGGGTCAATTCATCAACTTGCAGAAATCAGAGATTTATTTCAACAGGAATGTTGAAGCCTCTTCTAAAAATGTGCTCATTGAAATTTTGGAAGCTAAGGAGTGTTTGGGAACTGGAAAATACCTTGGGCTTCCTTCTATGATTGGTAGAAGTAAGAAGTCCATCTTCAATTACATCAAAGATCGAGTTTGGAAGAAAATCTCTAGCTGGAGTAGCAAGATGTTATCTCAAGCTGGTAGAGAAGCTCTAATCAAGTCAGTTGCTCAAGCTATTCCAACCTATTGTATGATTTTCTTCCTTCTATTGTATGAGTGTCTTCCTTCTTCCATCTTCAATTGAAGAGGAGCTTCAGTGAATGATGAATTCATTTTGGCGGGGTTCGAGTAGAGGTGATAAAAAGGGTATAAATATGCTAAATTGGGAGAAACTCACTATGCGTAAGGAATGGGGAGGTATGGCCTTCCGTGATCTTCATGGCTTCAATCTAGCAATGTTGGTGAAACAAGGTTGGAAATTTTTAACCAACCCGGATACTATAGTAACCAGAGTCTTCAAAGCTAAATATTTCCCTAAAGGGGTTTTTTTGGGGCTGCCATTGCGCGTAATCCCATCTATATTTGGCGTAGTATCTGGTCATCCTGAATTCTGTTAGAAGAAGGTTACCGCTAGAAGATTGGAAGTGGTGCTTGTATTGATATTTGGAATACTCCCTTGCTTAGAAACAGTGAAGAGCCTTGTATTAAAACACTGCCACCTAAGCAATATCAACCTCTTAAGGTTTCTGATTTAATTGACAATGTCTCAGGTAGCTGGAATGAAACTCTGATCACAAATATTTTTGAGCAAAGAGATATTGAGGAAATTCTAAATATTCCTCTTCTGGAGCCGCAAAGCAATGATAGAATAATATGGAGATTTGATAAGAAAGGCAATTATTCTGTGAAAAGTTGCTACAGGGTCTGCACTGAGCGTATTGTTAATAGAGATGAGCTCAAATGTCAAGGGGACTGGGATGCAGTGTGGAATTTGAAGGTGCCGCGAAAGGTCAAAGTGTTCATATGGCGTTTACTTAGAGATTGTCTGCCTATTCGTTCCAGTTTGGGTAGGCGAGGGGTAGAGTGCTCATCCCTTTGTGTATGTTGCGATCAGGACATTGAGAACTCTTGGCATCTTTTCCTAACTTGCCCTAATAGCTTGATCTGCTGGCAGAAAACTCAATTGTGGCAGCACTTATAAGCGATCTTCCATCAGGCTGAGAGCTTCAAGGAATTTTATTTTCAAGTCTGGAAATCTCTTGATCAATCCCAAGTTGCAAGGTTCAGTATGCTCTTATGGAGCTTATGGAGGAAAAGAAACTTGCAATTTTAGGAAGCAAAAGTCGAATCAATGGAGCAGGTTATCGCTAAAGCGGAGGATATTCTCCATGCATGGAGCCATGCACGAGACTTCATTAACCATTCTTCTGCTCCTGCGTCGCATGATCACAGTAGCTGGACGTCCCCTCCAGCAGGCTTTACCAAGTGCAACATTGACGCGGCTATTTTCAAAGAAAAGAGGCAGGTGGGCATTGGTGCTTGCATGAGAGATGACAAAGGAGATTTCATTTTAGCTTCAACAGGTTGGTGTAAGAGGATCATGAAAGCAGCTGAAGCTGAAGTGGGGGGCATGTTTCAAGCATTAAAATGGCTCTCATCTTTGAATAGGCAGAACGTGATCATTGAAATGGATAGCAAGCAAGTAGTTGATGATGTTTACAAGGCAAAAATTGATTTCTCTGAATATGGTTCTATTGTTGCTAGTTGTAGAGCCATGTTACTTTCTAATAACAACTTCCAAGTTGTTTTTGCTAGGCGACAAGCAAATGGTAGTGCTCATGTGTTAGCAAAAGCTTATACCAATTACGCTAATCGCACGGTTTTTGACCGAATTCCCAATTGTATTTGGAACATTATTATGAATGAAAGAGCTTGATTTGGTTTGCGTCAAAAAAAAAAATAAAAATGAAAGTATTAAAATATTGAATTGCGAAAGGTAATGGAATCTATAATACAATTATTATTTCTTAGTAATTCATATGTAAACATGTTTACACGCAAAATATTATTTCTCTGTTTTAAATGTAATTTCTCTCTATGTTCGTTCATTTAAAATAGAAAGAATTAGTGATTTGATTGCATACTTGAGTAACTTTGCAAAACTGTATATGAATTAGTAAAAAAAAAATTAGTGATTTTTTTTTGTTTCCCATGGTATCTTCCGCGCGCAACTACAGAGACTAATCCATCGAGGTACTAGACGATATTGAAGGAAAGTGATTTGATTGCATATAAATTTTATTGTATGTTATAATTAGAAAGTTTTTATAGCAAGTATTTCGCGAAAACAAATTTTGAAAGTTTACCACATGTTATAATTAAATAATCCACTTTGTTTCAAAATCAGTAATATTTGCATAAATATTTGTATTTGATTTGCATTTGTTTTACTGCTTGTCTACTATTATTACATTAATTATTTCCACCCCTTCTTGCTTTGAATTAATCATATAGCTATTTTTTTCACATTCCAATAGGCGGTTCCATTTTGAAATAAAAAATTATAACATAGCAGCAAATCCAAAACAAAAATTAAAAAAAAAATTCATAAATGCAATAACAACTCAAAACTCCCCCGTAGAAGGCTGATCGCAGATTCCTCGGAAGCATACACATCATTTTGCCTTTGAGAGTTTGCCATGAGATAACACCTGTACATTTTTTATATAAGATAGAATATGAAACATATAATAATAATAATAATAATAATAATAATAATAATAATAATAATAATAATAATAATATTATTATTATTATTATTATTATTATTATTATTATTATTATTATTATAGAAGTTGTATGTAACACCCCCTTGGGTTTTACCTCGTCAACACGTGCGGAAATAAATTAAAAGAAATTTGCTGGTTACTTTGGGAAATTTATTTACCTTAAGTCAGAAAAATCTGGGTGTAAATTTTTTTTCCTCTTAACACTTCGGAAGAATGTGATGCACATAACACAATAGTACATTTACACTATACTTTACCACACACATATACCAATTTTATTTATAATCAAACCTTCCCAAACAAAAACCTAAGCTGGTCGTTCTACAAGACATTCACTGAAAAGACCATGTGGTCATCCCTATGATCAAACACCTCTTCCCGCATCCGGACCTAAGTCTTCAAGTGACTTAGGAAACTCCTCTGCAACATTTGTACTCGTGTACCAAGGTACAAGAGAAAAACCAGACGAACAGATATACACAATGGTAAGAACCAATATATGGATTTTAAAATGATAACTACATACGCGACACACCAAACAACATATATCATATATAGTTATAACAACATATATAGTTATCACAACAGAAAAATATTCAGAAATAAATAAGATAGTTTATCAAGGGGTTTCATACCTGACAGTCATCGTCTTTTGCAAAATTGCATGGCACTTCAAGGTTCAACATCTAACTTTTATACCTAATATCTCCGGAGATCCCAACTTCATTTTTAAATGAGTTGATCAAGCTCGATTGCCAAATATAGCACAACGTCACGTCAATTTTCCATGATACCATTGTCCAACTCGAGGCACAATGATCAACGTCACATGGTTTCATTGTCCATCAAGGCACAATGTACAATGTCACATGATACCTTGCCCATCAAGGTCCCACGACACAACGTCAGGCACGTCTGCCATAAATGCAAATGTAAAACATTTTATTCTTGTCATTTTCTTTTTGTTCATTCTGTTCTTGTCGAAGCTCAAAGACTCACGACCATCTCAACTTTTTAAACATTTAAGTTTGTCTTTCAACTTCAACAATAGGACTTGAAGTCCGAATGTGCAAATCACGAAGTTTTAGACCGATGCACCAGTATTAGGTTCATAGATTTTAGCGCACAAAAATCAACATCACTTTTATCGGATACTCAGTCCACAACTTCAACTTTAGGACACACAGTCCACAACTTCATCTTTAGGACACACAGTCCACACCATAGAATACTAGAATCCCGACGTCTCGGCTACTAGGTTCACGTTTCAACGTTTTTCATCGTTTTCGTTCTGTGAAACACAAATCCAAAACAAAATCTCCGCAACTTATCCAAGTTGTCGGAAGTAACACCGTTGAGTAAAACACATTTACAGAAAATCCCTTTCCATTTGAAATTCATTTATAAACCGTCAAATCACCAATAAATTCATTTTCCTCTGGAAATCATTTTCCGAAACTTCAGTTCTTTGAAAAAGAAGTCATTTGAGACTAAAATCTCTGTACCAATAAATACTGCTGTTTTAAAATGTTTTCCGTAAATCTTTTCGGAATTAATCAGCGTTTAGCATTTTAAAAACAATAGAAGTCAAAATTTGACTTTTCTCTTAAAATAATTTTCTCAACATAATATTTAAGTTATTTTTGAAAAATAACTTTTTATAATAACTTTTCATAATATTTTAGAATTTCTTATGAAAAATTCCGATTTCCCCTAAGTCCAGCCGTTGTTCTGGTAAGTTTTTCCATCGATTTTGTCTCTTGATTCAAATAAATTTATTTATTTGAAAACCCTATTGTTGATTCGGTAGGTATTTGGGTGTTTCCGGCGAATTGTGATACTCGTACGTGTAATCGGGATGGAAAGCAGAACGGTGGATGTGTAGGAGGGATGGTGACAGATTTGTGGATGTTGTTGGACAGCGTGCTGAGGTTCGTGGCAGTAGCATGGAAGCATTCGGAGCTTGTACGGGAAAGCACGCACGTCAATCAGGTGGGGGAAAGGATCACTCTATCGTCGGAATCGATAAGTAGTATATTATATAATAATTGTGTAGGGCGACCTAAACCCTACTAGTAGTCGAGTAATCGACAAGACCAAAATCACATTGGAAACCTTTTCTGTAAAACTAATGGTGATTTGGGGATTGTAGGTTTATCGACATTAAGGTTGATTTTATGATGTTGAGGATGTTTGGCTTTATTAATTATTTGATTTGATTGTGATATACTGGTTGTGATAATTTGCTTTATGTGATATTTTATGATGTTTGAATATTTTGTTGATATTGTGTTATGCATGATCTGCCTGGTTTTTAATATTGTATTTAGTTGATTCTTAGGCGAAGATATGTATGGTTCGGGTGTTGTTGGTTTGGGTGTGAGAAGAATGGTGACTTAGAGGTGCCTAACTTAATTAAGTTGTTTCATAGATGAGATTATGAGAGGATTTATACGAGTTTCTAGTAAGAGGTCGAGGAACTAGGTTATGACCCGGTAAGAGTCGGTAAGGTTTATATATTGTTGAGTGTAGCAATTGGGCTATTAGAGATATAATGGTATGTGTAGCAATTGGGCTACTAGAGATATAGTTTTATGTGTAGCAATTGGGCTACTAAAGATATAATTGTATGTGTAGCAATTGGGCTACTAGTTATATAGTTTATGTGTAGCAATTGGGCTACTAGAGACATTATTTTATGTGTAGCAATTGAGCTACTATAGATATAATTTGATAGAGGGGAGTGTTCGCTCGGACAAAGGACTAACATTCCTATTTGGATGGAGATGGTGTGACAGGATTGTAGTGGTCACGTTAGCATAAAGGTTTAGTTGTATGAGAGTAAGGGTAGAGGATGATATTGTTAATTTGAGGATGATTGTTAGTTAGGTGATGAATGATGATTTGTCTATGACAATTACTGTATAATATGCTATGACTCCTTTCCGCTTTTTGATGATAGAACTGTTTCTTATCCCCTATATGTTTGTCTGTTGTATTATTTTATGATATGATCGTACGAGAAGACCCGATGGAGGAACCAGTTACTGAGGAGTTAGATGGAACTCCATATGAACCAGATGCAGGAGGACGAGCTGTGGATTCCAGCAATGTAGTTTAGTGTCTAGGGCCAGTGAGTTTTATAAGATGTTTTATTTTCCGCTGATTATAATAGTTTGTTTAAGTATATGCCTGTGAGGGATCCTACTGAGAGGATACCCTAAAACAGTGTTGTGTATTTACTATAATAAGACATATGTATGTATGTATGTATGTATGTATGTATGTATGTATGTATGTATGTATGTATGTATGTATGTATGTTATGTATGTATGTATGTATGTATGTATGTATGTATGTATAATATACTTATGTTGCGGTGTCAATTAATCGAAGTTGTGGGTTTAGTAACTTGTTTTAATATTTTTCGTATTTTCACGTTAAGCACGCAATTAAGAATTTAATTAATAAGGTTTTAATCTAATAACACAACGGGGCACAACGGGGTGTCTCAGAAAACACCGGAGGGGGGTTTCCATTTCAGGAGCATGACACTTGCGACAGATGATGACATACGCCGGATGTTTCCTGTGTTTTATGGGCACAAGACGGCGGGACCTATAGAGTTGTACGTTGTCTTGGGCTAATCGGTTGACAGAGATACTGGCTTTGCTGAGGGAACCATCCGGATCTGGTGGGTAGGAGTCAACAAGCAGTGTGTTCGTTTAGCATTTAACTAGTTTTTTGAGATGTGTATTTCAGTTTTACCACTTTGTTATGTGTGGAATCGATAAAACGTCTCATGTGCACAGTTGCAGCTAATAAAGTGTTTTTGAATGTTTGATTTTATGTCAAACTTTAATTAATCAACCAAATCGGTTAATATCATCGATATATCTCTCTAATTTTGCAAAAAGTGGATAGTCGTTGTACCGCATAGCAGAGAGAGTGAAGCGCAGCGGAACGAGCAGAGCAGAGCCCATGTGATGCAGTTAGTTCGCGTCAGTGATTCCTTATGCGCGTCAGAGCCCATGTGAGCGACTCAGCAGCGTCAGCGAGGCGCAGAGATTCCCTGCGTGCATCAGTGCCCATGTGATGCATCAGCGCCCATGTGAAGCATCAACGACGGCGGTCATGTGATGTGTCAGGAGCGTCAGTGTCAGCTGCGACAGTTGTCGGGCATCAAAGATTCCGCGTCAGAGAGCTCATGTGCGCGTCAGCTGACATATGATGCAGTTTGTCAATTTCTGCCGACAGGAACGAATGGCTGCGATTGAACTGACGAAATGAATGGCCCAGATCGCTCTTGTATCCTCTATAAAACGTGCTCTGGCCTCCGAAATGTTCACGAAGTTGACACAGGCAAACACAAGAAGGGGGGTTGAATTGTGTTTGTTAATATTTTTCGAAAATAACATTTTCAAGAATAGTTTTCTCACACAAAGATAAAGAGGCAGAATAAAGCACACAGAAAAACAACCTTTTGAAAGAATAACAAATTCAAGTTCAAATCCCCACAGTTAGTATAAACACGTAAAACCAAAGAGATAAGGGATTAGGAAATTCACGCAAGTTGTTTTATCCCGGTTCACTCTCTTCCAACCAAGAGCTACGTCCAGTCCCTTCTACTTGAAGAATTTCTCCACTATTCTCCAAATAGATTACAGCAAGTATTCAACACTTCTCCAGGTTCACAAGTATTTCTTTCTTACCAAGCCTCTTCAGGCTCTACCTCTAATAAAGAGTTTTTGGTTTCTTTGATCTTCTAACTCACTATGTGTGAGAATATGAAAGTGTAAGATCAGATGAATATTATAGCAATATTCAAACTATGATATTACAGACTTTTGCTTTTTGAAAAAATAAGAGAATATTTGCTCGCAAGAGATTTCTTGAGATTTCTATGTATGCGCAAAAGTTGTTTCTTCAAAAGCCTTAGTCTTCTATTTATAGGGTCCTTGATCTTCTCTTCAGAATCATCAACGGTTGTTTTTGAATTTTTCGTTTAGTGATAGAATCAACCAAGTAATATCCGTTGTGACTCAGCTTGCTCGTGGCCTTTGTACTATGTGACAAAATTCTTGCATGTAATGGCACACCTCTGAGCAAATGCAACTTGAAAAACAGTCTTGCCTGCCTTGTACAAATTCCAGCTATTTCAGCGTAAAAGGTGACAGGGTACACAACGTTTTGCATTGTACTATTCTGCTTTTTGCAATTCCTTATTTGTACTATGTCTCTCTCATAGAAACAAGACAATAAAAACCGTTAATAGAAAATGAGAAGGACCATTATAAATATATGAAATGAATATCAATCATATGAAATAAATTCGCTTTGGTTCAGATTGAATTAAATATAAATGCTCAAATTCTTCATCCAGCAAAACAATTGTAAAGGCAAGGTAAGTAAGAAGAGTTTTAAGGCTCCGTCCACTGTCGTGGCAACCAAAACTTCGTCTACTTAAAACAACGGTCTTGCCAGTACTTGAGACATTTAAAATCTCCGTCCAGTGACGTGGCATTAGAAAATTAATGTTATTATAGGAGAGTAACTCACGTCTACTTGAAAGGAATTTCTCCGTCTACTAGAAACATTCAAGCGCTCGTCCACTGACGTGGCACTTGAGTTAAAGGAGATCCTTCCAATGATAGAGTGGACTCGACCACTCAGGGAAACTTTCAATACAAAATATATGGACGCGGATTGCAAATTAAAATAGACTTAACTTTTTAACTTATATAAACAGAGATCCTTCAAGACTGAAGGCACTTGTTAGATTAAAGCTAACACTTTACTACACAAATTTAATCGTTATTGTTAACATCAAAACTTAGAGATTATTTAATCCAAATTACTTTGGTTCCAACAGTTCACACCCGCTTCAGAGAACCAGATTTCTTCAGTGGTTGCTCCGAACTTCGATTTTTCTCATAAGTTAGCATCATTTCCATGGATCCTCAATCGTTGCTAAGAAAACAATACGTTCACCAATCAGGGAGCATTAACGAAGTGGTAAGTGATGGTAAATGGTTGATATCATTAACTTTAATATTATCCAACAGGCATTATTCGGTAATCCAATTAACTTCTGGTTTTTTTTCAGAACCCAACAGGTGACATTATCTTATCCCACCTCCATACCATGTCCCCTCCGGATCGGAAAATTGAACTGTTGTTGCATCAGGCAGGGTTTTTACTAGCTACGAAAGTCGGTCATTACAAGATTGACCATATCTTGGTAAGTACTTTGGTTGAAAGGTGGAGGCCGGAAACACACATGTTTCATCTTCCTGTGGGTGAATGCACAATAACCATGGAAGATGTTGCGCACCAACTTGGACTGTGTGTGAGCGGCTCACCTGTTATTGGCCCCAGTTATTTTGACTGTGACGAACTGTGTGCCGAACTGTTGGGTGAGGTACCCCCCCGAAAGATCAAATGAAGGGGTCAACAGTAAAGGTTAGATGGTTGCAAGAAACCTTTGCAACTCTTCCAGCTGGAGCATCACCTTTCCATATTTCGGCACATTGTAGAGCGTACATCTTACGCTAGATCGGGGTTGGGGGGAAGGGTCTTGATGCCTGACAAATCAAGCAACAGAGTCCACCTGATGTATCTACCTTTGTTGCGGGATTTTCAGGAAGCTGGCCTTTACAGTTGGGGTTCGGCATGTTTGGCATGCCTTTACAGAGAAATTTGTACTGCTACTACAGTCCTGGACATGGTATCGCGTGTCATTCATTGCACAACGGTGCACCCGTGATCTGACATGGTCGCTGGCAAAAAGGTTAATAAAAAAAATCCGTTCTTCATATTTACTTTATTTGCTAATAATCAGACTCACTTAATAATGGTTTTTTACTAGATGGGTTGGGGGGGAGGGGGGATGCAGTATACCGGAATTCCTCACAACAATATTACCAGTTACAGAGTAGCTATGGATCACATGAGAACTGACCAGGTTAAAAATGTCACTGTTAAAAATATTCACTTGTACCTACTGCAATCATGCTTAATTTTACTAATCATGCTTAATTTTTCAGTTTTTTTGGATGCCATATAGAAGTTATGAGGACAATGGCCCACCGGAAGATGCATTTCGGGACAGAGGATCATGGAGTGCCTGTACCGTTTTGATTTGTTTCTCTGTCGTTGAATGGCACCAAAAGGATAGGGTAAAGCTCCAATTTGGCATACTACAAGACATATCCCAACCACCTTATGATTTGGATGAGACCCACATGAGGGGTAACCATATGACAAATTGGCTGGAAAAGCACGGAGGGTATTTGCCACTTTGGAGGGCTCATACAAATCACGTGGTAATAGGGCAACCTATTCAGGGTCGACTTTATCAAACGGTGGAGTATATGACGTGGTTTAGGCAAAATTCAAAGCCTTACCTGTCAACTCACCAACAACTACGAGACCCACGGGGTGAACGGGGTGGACGTGACCCGAACGTTGGTGAAACATCAGGTGCAGTCCACCAAGTGCCTACACAATGGCGTGCAAGGTATAACACACCACGACAACCAAGCTCCCCAGTTGCCAACACCATGCAATTTGAAGCCCAGGAACCTCCAAGCCAAACATTTGCTTACCCTACCACACACCAAGAGCCTCCCAATGGATCGACAATCATCGACACTCCTTCGCCTCCAGTGATGACGAATTGCTTGGCAATTTATTTGGTGTAGACCTGAGAACACAAGAGTCAAGAACTAGATACATAGACAACATGTACTTGTTTGGCGTTCCGACATTCCCCAACATGAATGAGTATGGTAATTCTTCAATGCCATATACCGGCAAACAAATTTATGACTCGTCACTGCCTGCATCAAATATAAATTTCAATGAGCTTGTGCAACAAGACGAGCCAACCGCCGATGACGAGGATTAATAAAGTGTCTCGTAACACCGACAACTTTCGCCACGTAACAGACGGCGAAGACGTTGTGGAACTGGACACCACCTTGGGGATTAATTTTTTGTCTTGACGTTGTTTAGGGTTTTTAAGTTATGTTTTTTATTAGTGTTTTTAATTTATTTTTTAATTTTTAATGTATGTTTTTAATATTAGTAATTAATGTTTTTAGTTTTAAATTATATAATTAATTTCTTAATCTCATAATTAACATTTTAATTAAATAAATTGAACTAATTAATTAAACTATTAAACTAATTAAATTTAAATATTAAAAAATTATAAATGAAAAAAAAAGTGAAGAAGGGAAGTCGGCTTTAACAATGCTGACTTCCCATAAGGGAAAAAAAATAAAAAATAACACATTGGAAGTCGGTAATACTAAAGCAAACTTCCCTTCTAAATTCAAAAGGAGGGACATTTGTGTACATAATTGAGAAAATGGTGCATAATTTTTTTAGGGTTATTTTAAAAAAAAAAAAAAAATCTTACCCATGTCTCATTTCTGTTGTACATCACAATTTTTTTAAAATACCCACCCCATAAAAAAATCAAATACACGTACTTCAACATATAATTGATGGGCATTTCTTTAATCTTTATGGGTCAATTTGGTCGGTTAGGTAGATGCAAAATATTGTTGCGGTATTATGGTTGTGACTTGTGAAAGAAAAAAAAATTATAAAAAAAATGATGTATTTATTATTTTTTAAAAATGATATATTTAGTTTTTCCCATAAAAACTGGTTTATTTTGGATCCTTATTATTTTATCTTCAAATGTAAGAAATCTCTTTTAATTATACTTTTTAATTATACTGTCAGGGTAAAAAGTTTTAAACTGACATTTATTATTATTTTGACATATGTACCTATAATTTTTATTTTATTTTTAATCATGTTATAAGTATGAAGTATCTACCACCGATAGCAATAACTAATCTCCATCGCGGAACCTGTTGGACACACAAGATGAGTTCTCTCCTCTCAACTAGGCTTTATTTTCATATACAGGAGTCAGGATTCGAACCCCTAACTAAATCCCTTAACACTTGGACCAACCACATGTTGGTTTATGTGCTTATAAATAACTAAAAGAAAGAAATAATATTAAAATCGATTTGTAAAAATATCATTGGATGTCAGTATAAAACTCATTTATACTGCCAGTACATGGAATGAAATGCTATAAAAATTTATAAATTAATTTTAAAAGTTTTTTGTGGTTTAAAAACTAAAATAAAGAATTAAAAGTGTACTTTAGCCTAAATTTTATTAAGGGAAGGATCAATCATATATTAATTCATGTGTTAAATATAATAATTTCTTATTTTAACTCCGAATATATGTGTTAAAGAGAAAAAAAAAATACTTTATCACTTAAATAATATCATGGAACTGTTACCAAAAAAAAATATCATGGAACTCTTAAAAAAATAAAATAAAAAAATAAAAAATCTTCCATGATAGACATCCAAATTGAGTCTTAAAGTAACAGAGATGACAAAAATACTAAAAATGGGCTGTTTTAATTATTTATCAAAATCCATATTTTTATGAAAAGTCAGTTTTCCCGAATGACTTTCTCACCTATTCCTTATTTTTGATATAAGACTATAAGAGAAATGAATTTCTTGATAATCAACTTCTGAACAAAACTTTATATATATATATATCATTTTTAAAAAAAACTTATATTAAGTGATGGAATGGCTTTGGAACATAAGATTGGGGACCTCATAGGTGTCTCTTTTGTTTTTTAATGTATTTTTGATATGTGTGTATATAAAGAAGATAAAAATTAAGTGAAAGATAGAAAGAAATTTATACAGTTTCACATACGGTACTATAATTTGTGTTCAAATAACAACTCTATTAAGAGTGATGTATTTATTATTTTAAGAAGTAATGTATTTAGTTTTCTATAAAAGTTTGCTTCTTTTGGATTCTTTAACCAGTGTCCTTGGAACATTGGTTAGCAAGATTCTACAAAAATCTAGCTCCTTTATACTTTGTTTATTAGAGTAGAAAATAGGAAGAGAGAAAACAATAAGATAGAAAAGTAGGAGAAAATGTATTTTTCTCTTGTTTGGTGGAGGAGAGAAACAGGGAAGAGATAACAAAATTGGTGTGGGATCCACCTAAAATTTTATTCTCTCCCCGAGTGAGAAGAAAATGGAAGAGGAAGAGAGTATTTCATCTAATATGACTTTCATACCCTTCTTTTTGGGTTATCATTCAATTATTTAATAAATTTAAATAAATTGAATTAAATTAATCATTATTTAATTAAATTAAATTGAAATTAATAAAATAATTATATTAAACTAATAAATTTTATTAGTTAAAATAACTTAAATCAATTATATTAATTAAATTATTTTAAATTATTTTATTATTTAAATTAACTTAATTAATAAAATTAAAATATTTTTATATTAATTTTTTATTAAGGGTATTTTTATCTTTTTTTTAAAAATTATATTTCTTTTTTCTCACTTTCTATCAAACTAAATAAAGGGAAGAGAGAAAACACATTTCTTTCTCTTTTATTTCTCTTCTATTTACCAAATAACACATCAAATCTATTATATTTCTCACTTTTTTCTTTGTTCTTATACTCTTTCACACCTCTTTTTTTTCCCCATACAGCTAAATAAAACATTAAAGTTAAAAGATCTCTAAAATAAAAATAAGAAAACATCCGTTCTTAATTTGATAAATCTTAATCAACGAAAAATAATACTAGAATTGATGCATCCTTATCTGATGACATAAGCTCTTATGTGGTGTGTTTGGCAGAACTTATAAAAGTAACTTGTGTCATCCCATAAGAAGTTTTTTACTTATTTTCATAAGTTACTGGAACAAGCTTATGAAATTTTAACAAGTGCTTATGACCCCTCCGTGTTTTGCCCCTTCAAATCCTCTCCTGCCCCTTTCTTCATAAGCTCTTATGGCATAAGTTCTCATACGATAAAGTCTTATGTGATAAGTTCTTAGAGCATCTCCATCCATGGTTCCATAATGGGTTCCTTAAGCTATGGAACGGTGTCTTAAATTTTCTCCCCATTGGAGCAGTCTGATGTGGCAAGTTTGGTTCCTTAAAATTAAGGATAAGGAACGGTTCCATACCCATTAAAAATGTACAAATATTGCAAGCAGCAGACACACCAAAAACAGAGGGAAAGACATGGATTCAGAAAAAAAAAAAAATTGAGGAGAAAGGGAGAGTTGAGGACAATGTGTGATTTGTGAGGGAGAGTTGAGGCAAGGGTTTGAACCAGTGAATCTGAAAAAATGAAGGAGATGGGTTTGAGTGTTTTGAAGGAAGGGGGATATGGACGAACATGTGAAGCAGAATGGCGAAGAAAGTGTTTTGTGGGTTTCTGGGGAAGGGATTGATACCAAAGGGAGAGGGGGTGAATTAGCGAGAGTGAAGCTGAAGCTTCTAGAGTGACAATGCTGAACAGTGTGATTGGGTTGTTTTCTTTTGGGTCACCGAAAAATTGAGGAAAAAAGGACAAAATTATTATTTAAAATTATTATGATTAAATTTAATTAAAATAAACATTTATATTTTTTAATATTTAATATTTTTAGTATTAATTAAAATAAATGAATTAATATTTTAAATTGAAACAAAATTGAGTGCAAATAAAAAATTATAAAAACATGGGTTGCTTAAGGGTTTCTTAAAAATTTAACCATTCAAACAAAATATGTATGGATTCCTTAACTATGATGTGGCATAATGGGGACCACTTTATAATGTTTTACAGTGTTTATGAAACTCAAAGTAAGCTCCTTAAAAAATGATCAATGGAAATGTTGTTAATAAAGTTGTTTATCCGAATGCAGCCTAAATCCATCCCTGTCAACCACACGAGTCAAACAAAGCGACGTGACTCACTGACTACACAACCGTACGACTCCTATCGTATCTACCTTATTGGATTGTATTCACGCGCTATGATGTTGCGTTTCTCAGCGTCTCACAAAATTAAATTTAAAGAAAACCATTGAAAAATTGGGCGGCTTTCATTTATATGCCTTTTTTTGGGAACATAGAAAAAGTATTTCTGTTTCAGAAAGACAGAAACGGTTGCTCACTTTGCTCCATTCAATCTCATTCATAGATACGTGTCAACACGTCATCTCTCATTAATCAGTAATCCGAAGCCTTCAAGTTCCACCAATCACAGCTCATTGTTTGGTCAATCGCGGATCTTTTCCAATTTTCCGCAAGATAATGCCGCATAATCCCGCCACCTCTTTTTTCTCTTAAATACCCTCCACTAATATCATTTATTACTACGACCCAAACTTGGAGTTGTCGTGCTAAGTAGTGACTAGTGAGGGAGGGGTTAATAAGGCGGGGTAGATGCAGGTAATACTTCCCCAGCATCTATCTCTATTAATATTTATGGATATTTATATAGATACTTTTTCTAGTTTACATTATAAGTAAAAAGAAAATCAAATCTTTGAATTCAATATATAAAGAAATTTTGTTTGTTAATGACTCATTTAATGACATTATTCCTAAAATATCATTCATTTAATATAAATTTTGTTTTTCAATAACTCTTTTTATTTCCAATAACACAAGCAACTTCTCATTATCATAAAGGGTAATATAGGTAAAAACCTAATTTTTTAACTAAATTAAATAAGATTAACTAACTACCTTAATATGTGTGTTGCATTAATTTCTTGCTTATAATATGGACGGATGGAGTAGTGGGTATTCATAGATATCCGTGAGTATTTAAGAGTCTACACTAAAAGGAAATAAAATAAAATTATACAAAATAATAAAACAATATATTATATTAACATTACATAATATATTATATGTATTTTTATTTATTATTATTATGGGTTTAACCACCAAAAAGCATGAAATAATGAAGAAAATAAAGTTTATTTCATCTCAAAGTGATAGAAATTGACATAATAATATTATCTATTTAATAAAAATATTTATTATGAATATATGGGTATCCCTGGGATGGGTACTATGATCCCCATCCCTATTTAACAAGTATCCATTTACTACCCATTTGCGAGAAATTCATGTGGGCATTCATGGGTGTGGGTAATTTTGTCATATGTTTATTTTAAATTTTGATAGAATTCATTTAAAAAAATTAAATTGAAAAAATTGATGTCTCTGATAAAGATATTTTAAACGTGAGTTCAAAAAAATTGATTTCATTTGAATGATAAAAGTACAATCACTTTTGATATGTAAATATAAACAGTTTTGTTAGTCTCACACTAAGAATTGATTTTATTCAACACAAAAGACAGAAATTCTTTTTTCCATCAGAATCAATTATATCCACCCCAGAATCAATTTTATCCACTATAATTTTGCTACCCAAACATAAGAACAAAAATTTTCATTTCTACTAGCCTTGTTTTATAATTGATTTTGGTATGTCCTGAATGTTAACCCAACGGTAATGAGTCCTTAGGGCATTGCTCAAAAAATCAATATTTAATTTTTTAATATATTTAATACATCATTTCTTATAAAAAAAAATTATCTGTAAGTTCTTAAGCAATACTCATATTTGCCTTAGTACTATTAATATTTAGGCTAAAATATATTTTTTTGTCCTTTATCTTTTGGATAAAAATTCATTTTTGTCCTTTATCTTTAAAAAGATTTATTTTAGTTTTTTATGTTTCAAAAGTGACCCAAAATGGTCCTTTCCGTCATCTCCCGTCTAAACTCGGTTAGAAATTGGTGACGTAGCCGTTAAAAAGATTCATTTTAGTCCTTTATGTTTCAAAAGTGACCCAAAATGGTCCTTTTACGTAGGCTATGATTAACAGAAAAAGTAACAGAGCTTAAGGAAAGGACCATTTTGGATCATTTTTGAAACATAAATGACTAAAATAAATATTTTTAAAGATAAAGGACCAAAATGAATTTTATCCAAAAAATAAAAGACCAAAAAGATATTTTTTTCGTCTGCAATAATCGCGATAACGTTACTTACGGATTAAGGCTCAGTTAAATCCCAAATTTGTTGTAGAGATGGCTTGAAATTTTTTTTTATGTTTTATTTTTTATTTTTTATTTTTTTGTCAATTGCCTTGGGAGTGGCCTTTCTAAGGATGTAGTTTTTGTCTCTTTTTCTTTTTCTTTTCACACTCTACCAAAAAAAATCTATAAATCAAATCAGTTACAGGTATATTTGTTCAATGGTAAACACGTCCTCCATTCACCTTACACAATCTAAATGGCGCTTTCCAAACAAAGGATAAATATAAAAGATCATTATTGAACAATTATTAACAAATTAAAAACTATGACGTATATGATAGATAGTTATTACGATAATTAATATATTCTATTTTATTTTGGTGTACGATAGTTAATATATTTTAAATGCTATGATAATGTTGATTGAAAGTATTTTGAAACATTGCAGTACTTCTCTAAAGTGAAACATCTACAAAGAGTAAATTATCCTTTGATAAAGTGCATAGAGAATTTTTTTTTTTTTTTTTTATAACAAAAGTGCATAGAGACTTAAACTTACTAAATAATTTAATGGTGTATTTACATTAATTTGCTCACTTTAAAGATGAATTTACTTTAGAGAAACCTATTCCAAAAAAAAATTATGCAATAAAATTAAATTTTAATATTTAATAATCACTATATATGTGACTCTTGATATGATTATGAGTTTAATTTTGATACACTATAATTATGAAGTTTTTGATATTATTAATCAATTACAAACCAACAAATGTATCACTTTTAAGGTGATAATGATAATAATAAAATAATTTTGATGATATGTTGATTGACTTATAGAATTTTTTTTATACTGACAGTGTATATCAATAAAATGCAATGATTTTTGTGGAGTTAAATATTTTTAATAATGTCATAACATGTAATTTCATAAGTGTAAAAAAAAATTTAGGTTATTGCCTTGTTGGTACATCAAAATTAAATTATCTTTCCCCATAAAAAAATTAAATTATCTTTTTATTTTCTTTATTTTCTTTTTAAAGAAAACCAACACATATCATTTCCAATAGAATTTGTTCAGCAATACAACGAGGAATATCAAAAAACTAAGTAGTGCTAGCATATGAATTAGTTACCCTTACTAAAGCACGAGCAACTAAGTTTGCTTGTCTCTTAGTAAGCCTAACTTGGTAACTAGGAAAAAAATTCAAAAGATCATTGCTTTATTGCTTCACAACCCATCTCTGTCACCATGTTGCAATCCAGCTGAATAATAACATTTTCCACCCTCAATTTTCTCTGCCACTTGATCGCGTGAAGAAGGCCAGCTGCCTTTCCCTCATGCACCTTCTGATACCCAGGGAACCAAGAAGTTTTGGCTCCTAACCAGTTCCCCATAGCATCACGAAGACACATACCCACGCCAAACCTACGCTCTTGATGGAAGAACGCGACATCTACATTGCACTTAATGTCACCAATTGGCGGAGGAGCTCATCAATCTTTTTTATTTTCTAGAACTAATAATAATTAAATGTAATTTTGTTACATTATCATCAATGTAAAATTTTTTACATTATTAATGAATCACATATTAGCCCATTTGCAATTATTATTGTTTCATTTGGTTCCATTGACACTTGACTGATAGAGGGAGTAAAGCAACAAGAAAGCAAATGGAGAGATAAGCATCTCTTCTCACTCACTTCTGCTTTCACAAGATAAGGGAGAGAAGAAAAAAAAGTTATGATGGGTCCCATGATAGAACTTTCACTCCACATATGTGCAAAAAACAAGAGGGACTAGGGAGGGAGTGGAAAATATATGAAATGACAAAATTGCCCTTGTCCCATTACTCATCACATGTATCATTTATGGGTTTGGCTCACTAATGTACCCTTAAAATATTCATTAAGAAATAAATATATAACTTTTTTTTACCAGAGATTTTTTTTTTGTTTATATATTGAACATATCTTTTTAATAAAAATTTATATCTTTAATTCTTTAATTAAGGATAACTATAACTATAAGTCTAAATAGAAATAATTTTTGGATACAGAATCCTGACACCGTATTTCTCGACATCGTATATCTTCTGGAAATTAAATTGTGGATGTGAAAAATGACTTTATAGAAATTAAATTCCAGATGTGTAAAATGATAATTCGTATGTTTATAGAGTTACCGTGATATAATTTCCGAACGTGTAAGATTTTAGACGTCCGAAATTTAATTCTGAACGTGTTCCAGAATTTAAGTTTCGGATGTGTAAAATGAAATATCCTATCTTTTTAAAGCTATCGGAAATTATTTTCTGGATATGCAAATTTTTCAGACGTGAATTTTTACATATCCGAAATTTAATTTCCTGACGTGTCATATTTTTACACTGTTGGTGCCGTGTGTTCAAACTTCAAACAACTAAATTAGTAGATTTACTTTTTGGTACATAGTACTAGTATTTAAGGATAAGCCCAAATTTATTATTATTATTTTTAAATGGTTTTCTTGCTTGATCACCCATTTATTCAGAACCTGCTTCACTCATCTCTCGTTCCATTTCCTCCATTGATTCTGCTTCATTCCCTTCGCATTCTTTCAACCCTTTCTCTTTGCTTGCTTCCCCTTTCTCCAAATTACACTTTTACCCTCTTTTGGGTTCTCCTCCACTTTCTGCACTCACTTACAGATCCATTCTCTTCCTCTAACACCTTAGAGGCTTATTTTCTTTTCCCCTTTTTCATCGCATCCAATTCACATACACAAAACTCCCAAAACTTTTCATCAAAAGCCCGAAAATCCGTGAAACCCTAGAACCAAACAGATCCTCATTTCACCTTAAAAAAAAAAAAAAAATCCAAAATCGTTGACCACATTCTGGGTTTATCAAACTTCACATAAAAACATTTTCTTGGTTTTATTTCTTCAATTATATTTTCTTTTTCTCTTTTTAGGGTTTCGTCTTGGTTATAGGAATGTTAGGTACTGGGTTAAACAATAGTCGAGGCCGTGGAGCGGACCGGTTCTACAACCCGGTTCAGGCGCGCCGGTCCATGCAGAGCATGGAGAACGATAAACTGCGTCGAGCTCACAGCGATGTCACGGCGAGCAGCCGGTCGGATTCGGATAGAGAGAAATCCGTCGAATCGGTCCGCGAGGAGCCGGAGAACCGGGTCGAGTCTGACGAGCCCAAGGAACAACCCGTCGACGTGCCATCTGGTGAACCGGAGGAAAGGCGGTTGAGTAATCTGGAGAGGTTCTTGCATGCGATCATGCCATCTGTGCCTGCTATGTACTTATCAAAGGTTTGGTTGTTGCTGTTGAAATTGGTTTTTCTGCTTAATGTGCATTTGTTTTGCTAGTTTGTTAGTCAAGAAAGAGTGTTGTTTAAAGTTGAAACTTGGTTTGTCAAAGATTTGGGTTTAGTTTGTATATATACCTCCACTTTTATGATTGAATTGAGCCTTTGGAGGGTACCCTATAAGGAAAAGGCTACTCTGAAGTGAATTTGCCTATAAAATGAGTAATAGCCGCTCTTAGATCATGGGTTGAGATCTTTATACAGTTTATCAAATTAAGGGTGAATACATCCTTATTTAAAGAAATGGATCTCATCCTCTTTTGAAAGAATAAAGATATGGTCCTGTTGGAGAAAGAAAGACATCATATTTTTCATATATATTGTAGGGTCTATTAGTTACATTTTAAAAAACCGGTGTCTTTCTCTCCTGTTTCCAAAACAGGAGAGGATCCAAATCCCTTATTTAATCACTTTATAGGCAAACTCACTTCAGAGGAGTCTTATCTATATTATTTGTACATCTTTTTAAATTATGGATACCTTTTAGGGAGTTGGCGTTATATTGTTTAGCAGCAATGCTTTATGGTAACAATGTCATGAAGTGATGTGGTAACCGTTGTTTTGAGCAGAAATCATGATTGTATAAAAAGTAAGAGAGGGAGTTGGCATTATATTGTTTAGAAGCAATATATGGTACAAACATCTGTATGAAACCGTTACGAAGTGATGTGGTAACAGTCGTTTTTAGCATCCACTTTTATGTTTGAGCCTTTGTAAGGAACCCCGCACTGTATGAAAAAGGACTATCGTGAATTTTCCTATAAAATGAGCAATTAAGGATGTAGCTACTCTTAGATCATTTAGTGGGTTGAGATTGCTTCACACTTCATCAAAACAAGGGTGAATACATCCTTATTTAATTACTTTATAGGTAAATTCACTTTAGAGGAGTTTTATCCGCATTATTTTTGAAGTACCGATATCCTTTAGGGAGTTGGCATTATATTGTTTAGCAGCAATGCTAGATGTTACGACAAAACCATTATGAAGTGACATGGCAACAGTTATTTTTAGAAGAAATCATGAATGAATAGAAAGTAAGGAGTTGGCATTATACTGTTTAGTAGCAATGCTATATGGTACAAGCAATGTCCGTACGAAACTGTTAGGAAGTGATGTGGTAATAGTTATTTTTAGCAGAAATTATGAGCTAATAAGAAATAAGAGAAATCTTAAAACTCTCCGATTATATATTCTTCGTAAATAGTTCCATGAATTTCCTTTCATACGAAAGAGCATTTCGCTTTTGAGAGAAAAAAAATGAAGGAATGGATAGGATATTCTTAGTAAAAAAAAGTTATCAAAATTATATAAACAACAAAATTTCTCATCCTGTCTTGTTTGCTGGGTGGTTACTATCATACGAAAAAGAAAAGCAAACGGTGACATTTATGTGTTTCCTTTTTTGTTCCTTGTGAAATGGGAACCAGAGGTTTATTGTAAAACTGAAAGTTGGATTTTTTTATTGTAAATTGAATGTTACAGACGACCATGAGAGGACTCAGGACGTGCGATATGGAGTTTCAGCCATATTTTGTTCTTGGTGATCTATGGGAATCATTTAGGGAGTGGAGTGCATATGGTGCTGGAGTTCCACTTATTCTGAATGACAATGACAGTGTCAGTCAATACTATGTCCCTTATCTTTCTGGAATTCAAATTTATGCTGCGACCATGAAGCCATCTTTGAAGTCAAGGTGTGCTGCTGTCATTGGACAATATTTATTTATGATTGATTTTCGTAGACATATGAAGTTAGCTAGCAATATTAGCTGGTTGGATGCATTTGTGCTTTTTGGTGTGAAATATTTACCTCATACAACTGAATAGTTTAAAATTTTGGCTAAGCTTTCAAAGTTCTTGCCTGAGGTTGGCATGCCCCAGCCTCTTCTGTTTCTTAACCACTTTGCCATGATAGCTATATGCATTTGTGTGTGTGGGTTTTTTTTTTTTCTTCTCTGGGGTGGGGGTTTAAAGCATTTTTTTCTTGCTTCCCCATCAAAGAATATGGTAAATTATGGTAATGGCTTGTTTCGGAACATAAATACCCTAGAATGCTTAAATGTACTGTTTTTATACAAAAACTGCAGAATTGTTGTGACAAATTTTGTCCGCACTTTGATACTTCATAGGCATACTGAGGCTGTCATATGAATACTTCATAATTATGCTTATTCTTTGAATTTTATATCATGTGACAGCTTGATGTTGTTTATTTCTTGCACTGGAAATGTTAGGTTCAATTTGTAACCATGGTTTATTGTTGATGTTTGTGCCAATTTCTTAATTTACGAAATGATGGTTAAATTATATTTTTAGAAACTGTTGTTATCGGTTTGGAGGATACGCTTTGCTCTAAAAAAGAGAACTTTTTGTTAATTTTTTTTTTCTGGCTGCCTTCCATTGATTGTTATTTCTCAGCTTTAGTAGTTTTTTTTTTTTTTTTTTTTTGGGGCGGGGAGGGTTGTCGGGGTTGGATAGTGGTTATGTCTTTGAGGATATTTACTGTCATGGTACTTTTTCAAAGGGTGAGAACCTAAATGCAAGGCAAACAATTGGGAAGCTTTGGGTAGACACTGTTTAAATTTGATAGCAAGATGATTATGGATCTTAAAATTTCAGCATGTTGACATTATTACTTTAATGCTCATTCCTGTTCTTTTTTATTGCTTGGAATTCAGATAATGTTGTTATTGGTGCTTACTGTTTGAATAGCATAGGCATTTGCCAAGTCGGTAAATTGCATGTGATAGAGGCGCTATCCTGCCGTTGCATCATGAAGCCTGGCGTGATGCCTTGCGTGCCACATTGTGTTTTTGTGAAGTGGCCTGTCATGGCCATTATCATGACCACTATTTGATGCGGGGGTAAAATCCCTAGTTTCCTCCCATTATCTGGCCAAATCCTGACAGCCAAGAGGTTTTCCGGTCCACCTCTCCCTTTTTCTTGCCATGCCCTACCATGGGTGTTGGCTCTGTTTTGATGGAAGAAGCCCTCTCCCTGCTCGTGTGACCTAATGTGGATTTTTTTATAGCAATTGACACCACCTTGCTACTTTTGTAATAACTCTTATTTTAATTTGCATAATTGGTTAGGCTTTTAAGACATGTTATTATTACTTAAAGACTTCAAGTTATTCATAACATGTTGGAGGGGAATCCCTGGAGGAGATCTCTCTCCATGTTTTGTTCATGTTATATTCAAATCAAGCAATAAAGATTCATTTTCTTTCATTTTTTTGTATCTGCTTTTGAGTTCCCAACAAACTCAGATTTCTTTGTTCTAAATTTGCATGTGGTGCTTATTCCTTAACACTGGCTTGTTCTCAGAGTTGTGTATAACAAGGATATTGTCTTTGATAGGCAACTAGGTGAGGACAGTGACAGTGATTTCAGGGACTCAAGTAGTGATGGTAACAGTGATTGTGAACCTGAAAGAGTATTTAAAAGCTTGAGGGAGAATAGGAATCTCCCCCGTCTGTCAGATGAGGTACCTCATTGGATGGGTAGATTATCATTGGATGACCACCATACTGTCCCTCAAGATGGTTTTTCTAGTGATGATGGTGAATCTGTCAATTTTAAAGGCTACTTGCTTTTCGAGTATCTTGAACAGGACCCTCCTTATAGCCGCGAGCCTTTGGCTGATAAAGTGTGCTCTCTCTCTTCATTGCTCCATTCTTCCCTTCCCCCTTAGTTTTACTGGAACATATTTCTGTTCATTTGTTATCACCTTCTCTTTCCTGTCTAGCCTTTTGATTATATTTGTTGTTGTGTGCGGGGACAGATATCGGACCTTGCATTTCGCTTTCCTGAACTGGTGACACTTAGAAGTTGTGATATACTACCATCGAGTTGGTTATCTGTTGCATGGTATGTATTCTTATTTACCGTTGTTCTTTGGTTTTTGTCATTTTGATGCCTAAGGACTGACTTTAGTATGTTTTACATGTAGGTATCCAATTTACAGGATACCAACCGGTCCGACATTGAAAGATCTTGATGCTTGCTTTTTGACATACCACTCTCTTCATACACCTGTGGGAGGTAGGATGGGTTTTGACTTCATTTCTACTGTACTGGAATTTACTTTTAACAAAGTTTGAGAAAGATAACATTGTCTTATTACTTTGAACGAGATTGTTGTGTTACAGTTTTAGGCTGTCAGTAATAACTAATAGTCCATTAACTAGCTTGTGATATGTTATTATAGACGTACTATATACTTATTATATTTGAGAATATCTCCCTCCCCTTCTCCATGGATATTTGTACTCGATATCCGTATTTCATATTTAGGTTCTTCAACCTTCCTTGGTTCAAATTCACCTGATAATTAGTGATCTTTCTTCCTCTATGGATCTTAAGATGCATGAATGAGTAACATAATGCATCATTATCTACTTGGTATATTTCTTGGTCCAAATAATTTGCAGTTAATATTTGGTCAATTTATTCCTAAAATAATTATAAAATGTGTTCTTTCATAGTATGGCATTTGGATTAGTTGGGTTCTTCAATTGTCCTCAACTTCTACTATAAAAGCTTGTATGTTTTATCTGGGTCACACGTACCCAGTTCTAGGTGTGTAATAATGATTTATGGAGCTCAATTATTTTGATATGATGTGTCTGTCTCTGATTGGTTGTCCATTTTGAATAATTCTAAATCCTCCTACTTAATCTTTCTAAACCTCCCACTTAATACTAAAGAAAACATTGAATGTTTTTTATATTTCCAAGATATTGGGTACATTACTTTTTTATTTAATATTTTCTTTATTTAGTATTAGGAGGATTAATAAAAGGATTTTGCAGGAGGATATAGCAAACCTTGTCCATTTTTCGTTTTAATCTGTTGGCATTAATGAGGCATTGTTTCTTTCAGTTTCAGAAGGAGTGCAGGCTCCTATAGTGTCATATCCCAGTGAGATGGATGGTGTCCCTAGATTGCACCTACCTGTCTTTGGTCTTGCCTCATACAAGTTCAAAGGATCTCTGTGGACTCCTAATGGTGGATATGAGCGCCAATTAAGTAGCTCTCTTGCGCAGGCAGCTGACGATTGGTTAAGGCTGCTTCAGGCCAGTCACCCTGATTTCATGTTTTTCAGTCGCAGATGATATTAAGGTGACTGTCCTAATAGCTATTTGCCAGTACCAGCTTGGCCTATATTTTAAATGTCATAATGAAATCAGAGTTACTCACCTACTTGACAGGAAAAAATAAATATATAGAACAAGAGATGTTAAGCTGTCCTTTGTCCCTGTTAAAATTAAAAGTAATGGGAATAAAAAAAGCAGCAAAGCTCTACACATATTAAGGCTCCTCCAGAACTTGTTCGTGGTGGATGTACAGATTAAAGAGAAGCTAAGTGCTGGCTGTTACCTGTTCTGAGGTGGTTTTATTTTCTGACATCAGTATGAAGTTTCGTACCAGTTTCTTGTCCTTGTCCAACTATATTTATATTTATGTTGGTAAGGATATATGATACAGAGAACTAGCAGTATTTTTTCTGTCCTGATGGTCACTGTTCAGACTTAGCTTTAATTTTTGGGGAATTTGCTGGAAGTGATGTTAGTGCTACTCAAAACTGAGTTGTTCCCGACTGTGTCTGAATTCTAACAGTTCAGTTTCTTAGCTTCATAACCTGTAGTACAATTTTTTATTTTTTTTTTGAAAGTTTTGATAGTAATGAAATTGTCTGTTGATTCATTCCCTGGAAAAGTTTACAGGCATGGTTAGTAATCTTTATTGCTGGCTTAACCATAATTTATGCTGAGATATATTTCCATGTTTAAACTTTATCTCAAGTGGACTTATGAATTGCTTCTTTCTTTTGAAGAAGCATTGTTCTTCCTCTAAATCTTGGTATTGTCCCCTAATTTGAGACATGTGCATGTCCCTAAACATTATATATTTCTTTTGAGAAATTCTTGTTTAGTACAAATTAACACATCACATTTACATACATCCAATTAGAAATTACGAAACATAAAAATTCGGTCTCACTAAACCAACCTAGTAATCTGATGTTCTTGAGGCCATCCTCTCCCTTATCGCCCGAGACCCCATCGGAGAGACCACATCGGAGACCAGGTCGCGTGCGTGCTACTCAGGTGTGGTGTTGGGCATAGGGGCAGAGAAGGTGAGGGACTTCTCTATGATGTTGCAGTGTAGCTTCATTGTTGTGCAGATGATTTAACACGAGATTGGGGTCGCCTACCCCGTCAGCGGCCTTCTTCACCTACTGCTAGTCTGTTGCTACTGTTGTCGACGTCTTGGGTTGTCGTTGCGAGCCCCTGCCATCCGCGAATTGAGGCATGTGCCATTGATCTCCGGTGCCTCTCGTCATCCACCTGTCACACCTAAGTTGTCGCTCGCCTGAGACACCACACTACCTCAAAGCAGAGATCGAAGAGTTCAAGCAAAAGGGCAACAACTCCCTAGATCTGCTTCTGCATCAACACCACCTCCACCCGCCTCAACGACAGGAAGGATGTTGAGGGAGTCCTAGTTGTTCTTTACAACTTGGTGGGTCGAAGAATGTGAGAGGTGACGGAGGCACCATGAGGAAGAGGAGTGTCAATTGTTTTATTAAAAAAAAAAAAGAGTTTGAATTGGGAAACTGTTTATAATCGGTAATTTTCATGGAGGATGGGTCCTCTATTCTCACTGTGGTGGATGTTAGAAGTCGTCGTCAATATGAGTAGGAGTAACATATTAAAGAAGACCCCACCAGTAATGTACCAATTAGAGTAACATATTAAAGGAGACCCCACTAGTGATGTACCAATTCTAACATCCTCCACAAAAGAGTGGAGGACCAAAACTTGATAGATTTGAGCCATAGATATATTATTATAAAAATAGCTACGGTCTAGATCGAAGCAAATTGAAAAGGATAAAATGGGTAAAATGAAATTTGACTGCACACTGTACATTTGTGTTTACTGTACATGACACGACACTGTACATACACTGTACACGACACTGCCGCAATTCCCTCCCTGTTTCTATTCATGTCATGTGCGTTGTGTTGTAGTTAGCATCAACGTGAAAAAATAATAATAATAATAATAATAATAATAATAATAATAAACAACTAATAGAGAAGATTTAGTATTAAAAAAAATACTAAAATAATGATTGATAAAAGTAAGTAATAAAAAAGTGACTATAAAAAATAAAAAATAAAAACAAAATAAAAATAATGAAGAAGAATTTATTGTTTTGAAATAATAATAAAAAATAATAAATTTTAAAATTAATTACAAACTATTTAAAATAATAATAAAAATAGTAAATATAACTTATTAAAATATTTTTTAAAATAATAATAAAATAAATAAGACACTATTGAGTGGGAAAGTTCAATGTTTGAATTCAAATAAGATGATAAAATAAAGTTGCATAGAAAAATTCACTTTTCAATAAAAAAAAAGTTTAATTTCTTTGCACTATAAGTGTAATGTGTAAATGACTTTTATACTGAAATCCAATAATCTATCTATATTCTTTAATAAATCAATGTTCTATTTAATTATTATTATTATTTTGATAAGATATTATTATTATTATTATTATTATCATCAATAGACATGAACAATTGTCACCTTTTCATTTACTGTTCCTATAACAGTAATTAGCCGTGTCAAGCCATAAATTTTTTTGAATTATTTTATTAGCTATGTTTTAGAATTTTTTTTTTTTTTGAATATTTTTTAGGCATTTGACACTAGTCCTATAATATCAGGGCTACCTTGGTTTATTGTATATGTGTGATCTACTCACTATTAATACGTTGATTAAAGGCCCCTTCAAATTTCCTATTCAAAGACTGTTCTTACTTTTTTTTTTTGTTAAAATAATATTTTAGTTCCTATATTAGACACGAATTCTTGATCTGATCCATATAAATAAAAAATTATTGAGATGGTCAATATACGTACAAAAGGTACTCGTTTGGTCCCAATACAATATCCTTTTGGTCCCTAAACAAAGCAAAAAATATTAAATCAGTCCTTAACATTGTGTGCGGCAGGGATCAAATGAGTACTTTTTGTACGGATAAGAATCATTTTAATAATTTTTTATGTGTAGGGACCAAATCGAGAATTCGTTTAAAGTATAGGGACCAAGATATTACTTTAACCATCTTCTCTTTTTTTTTTGGTGATTTTCGTTTTAAAAATAAAACTACATTTTAGTATATTTTTCATTAAAAAAAGTGAGCTGGACTACATGTCTACAATTGAATGGGATTGACCATGTTTTGACACTTACCAACCATTTCAGAAATCAGGGTATTTTTTTCTGAAATTTTTTGCTTTATTCTCCTTCCTTGTGTCCATGATCGACAACTCTTCTCCCGCATTTGCTTTCTCCGGCCACCATCAGCTTCTAAGCTTAAAAAATAAAACTACTTTTTAGTAAAAAAAAAAAAAAAAAAAAGTGAGATGTACTACATGTCTACAATTGAATGGGATTGACCATATTTTGACACTTACCATGGTGTACGACAAGGACCAAATGAGTACTTTTTGTACGTATAGGGACCATTTTAATAATTTTTATGTATAAGGACCAAATCGAGAATTCGTTTAAAGTATAAGGACCAAGATATTACTTTAACATTCTTCTATTTTTGGTGATTTACGTTTTAAAAATAAAACTACTTTTACTACTTTTTTCATTAAAAAAAAGTGAGCTGCACTACATGTCTACAATTGAATGTTAATTTTGACACTTACCAACCATTTCAGAAATCAGAGTATTTTTTGCTGAAGTTTTTGGCTTTATTCTCCTTCCTTGTGTCCATGATCGACGACTCTTTTCCCGCATTTGCTTTCTCCGGCCACCATCAGCTTCTAAGCTTAAAAAATAAAACTACCTTTTAGTAAAAAAAAAAAGTGAGATGCACTACATGTCTACATTGAATGGGATTGACAGTGTTTTGACACTTCTCAACCATTTCAGAAATCATAGTATTTTTTCCTAAAATTTTTGGCTTTCTTCTCCTTCCTTGTGTCCTTGATCGGCGACTCTTCTCCCGCATTTTCTTTCTTCGGCCACCATCAACTTCTAAGCTTTAAAAATAAAACTACTTTTTAGTACCTTTTTCATTAAAAAAAAAAAAGTGAGCTGCACTACATGTCTACAATTGAATGGGATTGACCGTGTTTTGACACTTACCAACCATTTCAGAAATCAGATTATTTTTTTTTTTTGAAATTTTTGGCTTTCTTCTCCTTCCTTGTGTTGATGATTGGCGACTCTTCTCCCGCATTTGCTTTCTCCGGCCATCATTAGTTTCTAAGCTTTAAAAATAAAACTACTTTTTAGTACCTTTTTCATTAAAAAAAATGAGTTGCACTACATGTCTACAATTGAATGGGATTGACCGTGTTTAGACACTTACCAATCATTTCAAAAATTAGAGTATTTTTTTCTGAAATTTTTGGCTTTCTTCACCTTCCTTGTGTCCATGATCGGCGACTCTTCTCCCACATTTGCTTTCTCCAGCCACCATCAGCTTCTAAGCTTTAAAAATATAACTACTTTTTAGTACCTTTTTCATTAAAAAAAAAAAGTGAGCTGCACTACATGTCTACAATTGAATGGGATTGACCGTGTTTTGACACTTACCAACCATTTCAGAAATCAGAGTATTTTTTTTCCTGAAATTTTTGGCTTTCTTCTCCTTCCTTGTGTCCATGATCGGCGACTCTTCTCCTGCATTTGCTTTCTCCGGCCACCATCAGCTTCTAAGCTTTAAAAATAAAACTACTTTTTAGTACCTTTTTCATCAACAAAAGTGAGCTGCATTACATGTCTACAATTGAATGGGATTGACCGTGTTTTGACACTTACCAACCATTTCAGAAATCAGAGTACTTTTTTTCTGAAATTTTTGGCTTTCTTCCCCTTCCTCGTGTCCATGATCGGCGACTCTTCTCCCTCATTTGCTTTCCTCAACCACCATCAGCTTCTAAGCTTTCTCCCTGCAATGCCTACCTACTCTTCTCGCCTCCTCCTTCTTTGCAGTTATACGGAATCTCCGATCCAGTCTTCGGGTTTCTGAGACATAGTGGGGTTGTAGAGATTTTGAAACGAGATCGGCAGATCGGGTGTAGAACAAATGTTGTGCAGTGACTTGACTTTGACTACATCATCATGTAATGTTTATAACTTTATATTATAATATATCTCAGTATCTTGATTTCTATCATGTCACATTCATTTGCAAGAGCAAGTATATCAAGTATTCCAGTAGCTATTTCACTTTTTCACGTTTCTATCTACAAGGGAGACTGACAAAACTGGGTTAGCAAAACCTGCTACTGCTTTCAACACGGGATTAGCAACTTATTATAGTCACCTGATATTAGTTGCTACCAGGTTTTCCTTTTCGTCAGATAGTCAAAATAAAATCGTGGGGAACTAGAGTTGGTGTTGAAAATTGTGGTTCCGAGAGCAAGTTGGTGCTGGAAATTATGGTTCTGAGAGCAAGGTCCAAAAATATATCAATATTTAAAAAGATTGAGCTTGAGCTATAGTATATTTTGTACATGTAAATGTATTTTGGCTCTGTTTAGGAAAGTTTTCTTTTTTTTTAAAAAAAGTTGTGCACCTTAGGTTCGAAAGTGTTGACATGTTTGGTATTATGAGTTGGTTATTTTGTATAAAGTTTTGATGAAGTTTAACATAATGTAGTTAAGGTATCTCATTTTGGAATCGGAATTTGTTAAATATAACCATTGGCATCATAATATCTCTTTATATCATTATATTATATAAAGATTAAGTCATATATGAATTTAATATAGTATATTGGGATGGATAATTTGAATAGATTTTCGGAAGAAAAAAAAATTATCTTCATCTTTACCACTATTTATAGCAGTTATGTTATTTGTACAACTTTTTTGGACACATAAGTGACACCCCACTCACAGTTGCAAACTATACATGTATAGTATTTTAAGATAAAATATATGTATAGTATGCAATTGTGTATGGGGTGTCACTTAGGTATCCATAAAAGTTGTTCAAATAGCATAATTGATTTATAGTGAGTTTGTAAGTGTATTTAAGTTTTTTAAGTGATAGCATTATATTGATATGATCCATCTTGAACCTTATGCTAAACGGTAGATAAATAAATTATAATCATCGTTGAGAATTGATTTTGAAATTATATGATAAATAAAAAAGTAAAAGGTTCTCATAGATATAATATGAATTATATTTGTATCACATTTCAATAAATCTACATTGTATTGCTTTTGGGAAAAAAATCTTATAGGCACCCATGCGTATAGTATTTGTTGGGACATTTTTTTCTCCAAAAAACAGTTCACTTTGGTCATTTCATTTAAGAATTTAATTTAATATATTTTTTAATAAGTAAGTTAATGTCTCATCTTAAATAGCATCTTTCAACTTTTCAATGTTTTTTCAAAATTCAAATTGCATTTATCTTTATATATATATATTTTTTGTCCTTGACCAGGAGTATACCCTGCCGGAAGCGGGGACTAATCTCCTGCGGGGAATGAACGGCACCTGAAGGCGGGAAACCCCCTCCCAGCGAAAATTCGCTCCATACCGAAGAGCTGAGATTCGAACCCCAGCCACTTGGTTAAGGGGCACAAGTCCACCACCACTTGTGCTAACCTCCGTTGGTAAATTACATGTATCTTTATATGTAAAGTAGTATTCGTTGGGGCATGTTTTCCCTCCAAAAAGCAGCCCATTTTGATCATTTCATTTAAAAATTTAATTTAATATATTTTTAAATAAATAAGTTAATGCCTCATCTTATATAGCTTCTTTCAACTTCTCAATGTTTTTTCAAAATTCAAATTGCATGTATCTTTATATATTTTTTTTGGTCCTTGACCAGGAACATACCATATCACTTTTATTAAAGATACATTTATTCTTGTTTTGAAGTTGCTTTAACATTCAAAATTGATTTATGTAATCAATTCAAATTTCCAAATCAAATTCGAGTTAATTCAAATTTTCATTCAATAATGAAACAATTATCAGGTGAATGTCATGTTTTAATATCAGTTAATACAGATTTCCAATTCAAATTCGAATTAATGCCATCAATAAAAAATTGTAGTTCAAGTTCCATTTATTTCAAATTTTCAAACAATAAGGAAACAAATACCGCATTAATGTTAGCAATAATTGCATTGAAATAATGTCATGCAATATTTGAAATGTTTAGAATAATAATATCACATTAATGACAATAACGCCATTTATGAAAACGTTTAAAAACAATTGCAATAATTTTAATTTCCTAATTGTCAATTATGATGAAATTTGAATTTAAAACTGCAAGCATGGAAGACTATAAAAACAGGAAATCAGAAGCTAATTAATTATGCATTGATTGTGTTATAGTGATTTTTGATAGAAATTTAGGACTGTGTGGAATGCTTATTGTGACACCCTAACTTGGGTCATCACATGATTACCCGTTGCGGAAAATAAAATCATAAATTTGCTGGTTGCTTTCGGAAAATAATGTTTTCTCAACGTTTGTCTTAAACAAAAAGTGGTGATAAAAATTTTTCTTTTCAACATCGTCCCAACAACGTTCACATAATCACACTTAGATATATCGATAATATATATATAAGTCATACGGCTATACTGCCTCGTATGTTTAATACTTAAACATTTATAATGAAAAGAGTATTCCCAAAACATAACTTAACGTAAACCTAAGCTGGTCAAACATTACGACAAAAAGAAGCAGCATCAGTATGCCCCGGACTAAACATTCTTCTCCTTGTAGACGCCATAGTCCTTAAGAGGTTCATCTGAATTCCACCACATAGAACCCAGAAAAGAAACCACAAATAAAACATGCAAGAGTGAGAAACCGACATATGGACATAACGCGATAACCACACGCACGACACAACGAAAAAACATATATACGTACCCATATACATATTTACGATCTCATAAACATTAACATCAAAGCATAATGGGTTTCACACCCCAAACAACAATCTTTGGAAAATATGCATGAACACTTCATATACGTTATCTAACGTTTTCACTTAATCTCATGAGATATCCCGACCTCGTGTTTGAGTTGATCAGACTCCCGGCACGTAGCCACAGACATATAGTCACAGGCCCACGTTCGAAACCCATCGCACACTGTCCAACATCGTGGCACAGTGATAACATCGTGAATGGGGTTCCATTATCCGTCCGGCACAATGAAAACTTCAGGGCATGAAATACCTGACGCCGCAAGGTAATCATATATCGTATTGTGGCACGTTTGCCAAATGCATGCTCGAAAACATATTTCTTTCAACACTGTTCTTTGTGTTATATCTTTCCTTGGCAAAGCTCAACGACTTTAGACCAAATATCGTTTTAACATCTTTAAAATCTTTCATTAACAACACAGGACCTCAAAGTCCGAGTACTCAATCACGAAACCCTAGACCGGCGCATCAGGCTTAGGTTCGTGGTAATAGAAAACATTTTAAAATGTTTTATCTCTTTTAGGTAGCTATCCAGTCTACCATACACCGAACCTTAATATCCCGACGACTCGGTTATTAAGTTCAAACTTCTTTAAAACAGTTTCAACTTAAAACTTGATTTCGGAAAATTTATTGAATAGGAAGATTTCTGTTATAAAACACCGGTTACCGAAAAACATCATTTTCAGAAAAGAGGGTCACAGAGATTTGAAGTTCATCAAAAATACACGTTGCCGTTTCTAAAATACTTGCCATCGTCGGTTTTTTAAATTGCCGTCGTTAAGTCATTTTAAAGTATTTTAAGGTAAAACTTAGCTTTTTTCGCTTAAACAATTTTCTAAATTCACGGTTAAGTTCTTTCCGCAGATTAGTTTCACAAAATATCTTTTTATAATATTGTTGAATATCTTATGTAAAAATTAGCAGTAGTAAAATATTTTCACGGTTACGCCCTCTCTACGACCCATAAATCACTTTTTTTTTATAAATAAATCATTAAAATAATAAGATTTCTCAAATACTTATTATTTATCCCAAATAATATTTTCCACAAACACTATATCCCAATGTTTCCCATAAAACATTGAATATAATATACACAGCTTATTAAAGCTTTTATCTCATTAATCGATTGTGCACTGACCACTGTCAGGCCTCATAAACAACATTCAACATCATCATCATAATAGTACAAAGAATGCATCATAGCAATATAATATACAACTACAGATAATTAAATCAATTAAAAGCAGATAAACAACCGAAACACAGATAAACCACTTACAGCTATAAACACATAGCTCAGTAAAATAAATCAAAAAACACCACAGCCACATAGATAAACATATATGGACCACAAACAAATTACACATGGCCATCCGAATGATCCCTCAAGTAACCCCTCTTACCTCTTGTAGAATGACAAGCTCCGATTTTTCAGTCTTGACACGGTTTCGGGAAATCGGCGACACACGTACGCGTCATAAAACACTAACCTTCAACAACCACAAATCCACCAATCAGAAACAAGTAAACGAATCACCTAATCCTCTAAGCTAGGTCACGACCTTCCTAGGTTTTAGTGGCTCAAAACTTCTAAACTTGCTTAAGCCATTGGATTAATGATCCTAAGTGCTTAAGTCATTGAAACACATGATTAAACATCAAAGTTTGAATCAAAAACATCCTAACCCTCACAAACATGAATTCGGCCAACACAAGGACATAGGGTTAGGGTTTTCATTTTTGACAAATCAACTTAGATTTAACATAAACATTTATTAACTAGATGATTACATGATCACTTTGATAAAACTTAACAAAATCATTCAAGTTCCTCACTAATGAATTTCGGCCAAGACATGAAAGACATGGTTAGAAATTTCAACTTGATACAAGAACTTGGATTTAGCAAGTACATACCCTAGAAGCATGAGATCCATGATCATTTTTAAGTAGAAAAACAACAAAGTTCCTCCACCTCTCACTATAGGTTTCAACCATGCTCAAAAAAAATGAGGAGGAAGATTTTGTTTTCAACAATCTCTTGGATTATGATAGTAGGATGATTATAAGCACATAGAAATTGGTTTCACTATTTTAGGAGTTTTCTATGATTTATGGTGATTTTTCAAAGTTCTAGATCTAAGACTTGAATCATGCATGAACTAGATGATCAAAGCTTGAAATGAAAAAACTTTATAAAGAACATGCTATTAAATGATGATAAGGAGTAAGAATCACCTCTTAGAAATGAAAACAAGTGAAGGAATCACCAACTTCCTTTGAAAACTCAAGCTTTTGGAGTAAGAAAAAAATGGAGGAATTAAGAGATGAAGAAGACAAAGAAGCTTGTAGAATAATGTGGAAGATTGGAGAAGCTCCTAGCTTCTTCAAGAGCTTATGGCAGCCACAAGGAGGCTTGGGCCATGCGAGATTGGGCCTTGGCAAAAGCCCAAGTCCATTACCAAATTTTGCAACATAAAAAATGCTTAAGACTTTAATCAAAAAACCTAGGAAATTAAGAGTAGGAATTTGGTTTTCATGGAATAAACTCTTGGCCACGAAATTTGGGCCTCAAAACTGCAGTGAAAAATTAATCCACTTCACTTAGTGTATCATTGAAACTAGTTTAGGGACCAAAGTGCAATTAAAAATAAGTTTAAGGACCAAAAAATGCAATTATTAAAAATTGCTAACACAACCCTAAGCCACATCAAACCACTCACATGAAAGACTTACTCCTAATAGAATTTAGGATTTATCCACTTATCGAGTCCCGATTATTCCGTTGTTAGCTCCGTTGTTCGCCCGATCGAGTATTACGCCCATAAAACTTAAATTATTTCACTGTAAATGAAATAATTCTAAAAACACACAACCATAGGAAATAAAAATAAAAACCTTAAGTTTTTCGTTCACGATTAAAATTAGGTCTTCTGATCAGTATAAATATACAGTCAGTGAAATTCGCGGGCCGGGATTCGCCTGACTTTCAAACCTAAAATTTAATCGTAGCTTCCTACGTTCGAGTAGGATTGAGTGATGAACTCCGTTTATTTAAAATATTTTTCTAACACTCATAAAAATATAAACATAATCGTCCGCATTTCGATTATTTTGAAGCAGTGAAAATCGGGGTGTTACACTTATAATATAAAATGGAATACTTAATCTTAATCACTGTTTTTTTTATTAGACAAAAAGCAACAAAAAACAATAATAAAAAATTTGATCATTTAAAATAATGAAGCATAAAGAGATAAGAATGAACATAGATTGACACCTTCAAACATTCCTTATTCTGATCAGGTTCTTCTATCTTGCCTTCGTGAGAAGTTGGGAAAGCACCTGACGTGAAGGAAAAAAAAGCGATTAGCGCTACAAATTGTATGCTTTGGAGCAAATGTATATTTTGTCACAATCATATAAAGCATATAAACAATGATTGATTTAAATGAATATGGTAGTATGGTATTTCGTATAAGGTGATTTAAATTTAAATTAACCATTTATTGGAAGATTATAATTGTATTAATTGTTTAGATTTTATAATTTATAATTTATTAATTATTTTTTAATACCTAAAATTCTAGCTAGTTTCATGATTTGTCTTAGATTGAAGGAGAGCGTGACACATAAGCGAAAAAAGGGAGGGAATGCTTGTGGTTGTGCCACATGTGAAAAGTGAATGCTCCTATGAGTGACACATGGAGGTTGGCACTTTGAGAATATTCACAAATGTATAATACTAGTATTTATGACCCGTGCAATGCACGGGTGAAATGTATGCATTAGTAATATTCCCTTTGGACTCAATTATAAGTAAAAAAAATACATATATTTTGTGGACTCAAATATAAGCAGAATTCAACAAACTCAATTCTATTTAACGTTAGTATTCCAAAAATCAAGAAAATTAATAAATCAAACCAATTCTCTTTTTACTTTTCCAAGAGTATTGCACACTCCCGAGATAAATAAATGATAGTTTAAGTAATTATAACTCTTTTTTTTTTACATTAATCAAGACAATTAAAACTAAATTAACTAATTTCCTTAATAAGTGTGAAGTTAGTTAATTTTGCTTATAATTGAGTCCGAAAGTATTATATAGAATTCATTAAAATAATAATATTTAAAAATTTCATATTTTAATTATTTAAAAGATCTCTTGCCATATTTAATATCATCCATGAAACCGTCTCATCACGTACTTTAAAAAATAAAAATCAAGCCTCCTCTCTCCTGATGTCTCCCCCACGAACTTTGATTGTCCGTACTACACACGATTTATATTAAAATAACTATAAATTAGATATAAGTATTTACCTCTGAATATCAATATATTTTCATTTAAAAATTTTCCAACTTTATGCAAAATATATTTAACTCTTGGAATATATAAATTGATAGATTTTTATATAGTTTCTACCTCCATAAGATATAAAATGTTCATACCCATGTAATAAATATAATTTATTCATAAGCATAAATTTTCTTATTGCTTTCTTGTAAAATGTTTATTCCTGTGCTTTATGTTTTATCTATAATTTTTATTTTGATTAAATTATATATAGATATTAATTTGTAAAAGAAATTCAGATTTGCTCAAATAAAAAAATGTTTAATAAATTAATTAGGTATAATAAGATAATAACTTGGGGAGTCGAAAGCAAAATAATTCTTATTATGGTCCTGAAGGTTTTATAATATCACAATATGTGGGAATTTAATTTCACAAAATTCTCACAAAAGGAGAAACGATGTATTTACAGAGTAAATTTTTACAAAATTCTCACAAAATGCATTAGTTCTATAATATTTCTCAGTCGATATTAATGCCTTGCACTATATATAGCAAATTAGCAATTAATGCGCATGTTCGATTCACTAAAAAAATCAGTTTCTAGCAAAGGACCTCCAATATCAAATAGATTTTTATTTATAACAATATTTCAATACAAAGTTTTTTTTTTTTTTTTGACAAATGTACAAAGTATGTTGTTAGCCAATGGCATGGTGATTCACATATCAATGGAGGCTAACATAACATAAATTCGTAAAATCCTTGCACACATAATACTATCACATTGATAATATTCTTCCTAGCATACTGTCACATTGATAATATTCTTCCTTAACTCTCCAAATCAACAAAGAATCCCAAATGTTTTTTTTTATTTCTTAAACTGACAATGGCGATCAGCTCCAAATAAAACATCTTATATAAATACCATGCTGATTCAGAGCTGCAAGAGTGACGTTCCACTATTCTTCATCGCTATCATTACCAAATATGGAGGATGTAGGAACGTTTTTGCTTCTTTGCAAAATTTTGCTTCTTGACACCAATCGAGCTCTGCTATAATCGGGAAAAGGAAATAATGGGGTTAGCATATTGGTAGTTTTACACACAAACTGTACTTTGAAAGAATGCAAAAGCAACATTAACCACATTGTATAAACTTGAATTTGAACAAAGCAACATCAAGTATTCAAAGAAGTGTATCAAAGCTGTGTAAGCACTCTCAAATATTACTCAATGGTATGTACCTTGGAAGCGGTGCTTTTAGAAGAAAACCCAAACATCAAAATATTCTGCTGCTCCAGATCTTTAATTGTAAGTGTAGTAGCGGTTCTAGATTCAGAGTAAAAAATATATAAAAAAAAGACTCATCAATATGAAAGAATACAAAGTTAACAGGATCAAGAATCTTCCAAAGGCTACAAAGAAACTACCGAGGTGAGAAAGGAGAAAATAATATACATAAACTCAGCTGGGCCATTTATCCTACTCAAGCAAAAAAACTGTGTTTAGAAACTTCATTTCACAGATTCAAAACTAAAATCAAGAAAGCCAAATACTACGTTTAATCAAATATAGGATGAATTGAAGTGAAATGGAAGTGATATCTGCTACCTAGTACCACAGTTTTAGACAAAGGCTAAATAAGCTAACCGGCTCATGGGAAAAAAAAGATCAATAATTGCAAGCAAAATAATAACCAGGAAAACAGAAAAGTGAAGCAAACATGTAACCGAAGCTTCTACATGGAACGCCTTAACCTCGAGACATGAAAGACACCAAAAACACACATCTATCTTTGCATTGCCCAGGAAATGGTATAAGCAAATTTCTGCAGAATCCAGAGTCCAGGATTCATATTTTTTGTTGTACCAGCACTGCAAACTTAGAAAAGATAGTACTTACTACATTGAGCTAATTCAGGTTGCCCATGTGTATGCAAAATCTTTAGGTAGGCCAACCTTCTGTGTAAGGGGAAGCTGATATACCATCAAAAGCTACACATTGCAAGTCACCCAAAGTTAAAAGATTTGCATTGTAAGTCAAAAATTTTAACATCACAAAATGGGGAAAACTTATCGTAATGTCGTACACTATTCTTGGTAAATGAGATGATCAAAAGTTTCCCCATTCCCTTTTGTGGTTTCTTCCCATTTCCATGCTTGCTCCTTCTTCAGACTTGCTCCTCCTTCTTTGTAAATATTAGAAAAAGGAATCAAAGAAACAAAACTCAACAAACCCACAAAATTCAATAAAACCAAAACCAAGATGAATTATAGTTACCATGAGAAAAGTTAACATTATCCAAACAGTATCTTCATAGCCACTAATAATAGCAGTGAACATAAGCAAGCATAAAAATAAGGAGAACAATATCTCAATTTAGCTTAGAAGCATTAGAGTTAAAAAAGAAGAAGAAAAAAGCGCTTGAATCTCAGACCTGCAGGATAACAATTCTAGGAATACACATTTAATTCATAAGAATCAACTGTTTTCATGGTCAATTGTGCGCAGACCTTCCAAGCTCCCTTGCAATTCCTAACAAAGCCATACCCCACTGAACATAAGCAAGTTCCCTATTCAAGATGGTCCGTGCACCTAGTTTCACTTTTATTTGGGCGAACATATCTTACAGAATACAACTGAAATAACCAAAAGCCACAGAAGAGATCAAAGCACAAGTCTTGTCTTAGTGCTTGTTAAGACACAGTTAAGCTTACAACTTTTTCCCACATACAAAACTTCTCACGATAAGGAATCAAATGTTCCAATCTTGTAGCTTCATAAAACTTTTATTATGCCTCGAAAGTCAAAATAAAGTTACATTTAATACACCCGTTTGGATCAAGATATTATAAAAGACTATTTCTTTGACATAATAAAGCCATTATTACTTTGTTTAAAATGAATAAGAATGCAGATTTGTTTATGGTGCAAATTCAAATAAATTTATGTATGCATCAGAACTGATAAGGAAAACGAAATTAGAAAATTAGATTTTAGTGAAAAAAGTAATTTTGAGATATTGATGCTGTTGAAGAATGAAGAGTAATCTCACATATTACTATACTTTTTACTTCCACCAGCTAACATTAAATCATAAAAGTCCTGGACTGTTTCCACCAGCTAAAATTAATCATGTTGTCAACTCAATTATCATTTTAATTGGAATTCAAAAGGGCATAGATTACTATTATTGGTTTGATTATCATTATACATATCCCTTTTCTTTATGTTTTACTGGCACGGGGTGCAGAGACATGGTTTAAAATGCATTTCCATTTTATGTCTGGTATTTCAAGTGACATGAATGCTAGTAGAGGCAAAACCCTTCATGGAGTATAGTTTTAGAATTATCATACCTGCAGTTCATGGTATTCATGGCTTTCATAGTTTATTCTCTCCTTTAGTTCTCCATTCCACTCACAAGGAAGAAACAACACTAAAACCACATCTCCACCCGATTGCTTCCATTTCAATATAATGCCATGTCAATAATTAAAATTGACTAATAGAACTTTCCAAACAAAAATGTGAAGAATATGCATTAAACTGGAAGCACCAAAAAGTGGAGAAGCTCTCTAATAAAATACCAAAACATAACATGTAATCAATACTTATTTGATTTGAAAAAGATACTAAGCATTTAGTCCTGCAAACATGTGCAATTTCTTTCGAATCATATCAGGGTTTGTCATGTTTCAGGAAGGTGAAAAGCTTCACCACATACCACCAAAGCCTCTACCAGACAATATGACAGTGTGTATGAAATTTATAATAGCAGCAGTGTAAGAAAATCCATTTTGCTCTTTCAAATTACCTTTTTCACATAATACAATTACCCAGAATAATACTGTAGATCTATTAACCACCTTGTTTCTCTTCTTTTACCTGATGCGATAATGCATAGGCGCCTTCTCCTTCTCATAGCAGCAACTTGCATGTTCAACAATTTTGCTTGAATTTGCTATTTCGATTGAAAGCTATTGTCCCATTTCTCCAACCTGTTGCAAAAGTATAGTACAAATTCAGAAAATAGTATGTGTCATATATCATTCATTCCAAGCTTTTATTTTAAGAAGTAAAATCATACATTCCTATAAAAAAAAACCTTATAGCTAGAAATGTTTACCAGTACCACTGAACAAATAAGTCATCAAAAGAGGTAAAGGTGTGTGTGTGAACTTCATATTTTCTCCCAAGATGGCTTTAGTTATTTTCTCCCACCTTATGCTCCTTGTGTAGCATAATCAACAACATATCCAGTTTGAGGAATCTTAGTCACACTAAAAAAAAAAAAAATGATTTTCTCCCCTTAAAATTTGTAAAACACTCAATCTTCTAAATACAAAACTAACCTGAAATTTTAAAAAATGTTAGAATCTTTAGATTTTAAATTTTACACTCATATTTGAAAAGTTAGAAGATCGTAACTTTGAAAATTGAAAAGTTAGAAACTTTGAGAAGTTGGGAACTTAAAAAATGAAAAATAGAAAGTAAAAATAAAAAAAATAAAAAAATAAGGGAAGGGATTATTACGGGATGGTCTCGACTGAGAGAAAGAAAAGGAAAATAAAATATTTGAAATATAAAAAAACACATCAAGCAAAGAAGAAATCGAAAATGAAGCTAGGCAAGATTATAAAGGAAACAAAATTAAGGAGGAAGAAGAAGAGTATGGTTTACCTGAAAGAAGAGGAAGAAGTTCAAACAAAAGGAAAGATGGTGGAAACCATTACAGGCGGTGGTCGGAACCCTTACCCACGGCTGTGACAGTGACCTAGCAGAAAACCAAACGGACCAAAGTGTGCGGGACGGTGAGCTCTAACGCGTGGTCGACTTCTTCTCTTCAGGCATGGCCGGACGGCAACCGGACGACGGCTAAACATTGTCTGGTCTTATAGAGAAGGAAGAGGGAGAAAAAGAATTGTAAAGAGGAGAGAGACAGGTGTTACCGAAAAAACCACTGCAATTTACCCTTTTTTTTTTTTATTTGACAGAGCAATTTACCCTTCTTTTGATTTTTGAAATTTGAAATGATTTAAAATGATAATGATATCTATATCTATACCCCCATTTAAGCATTTTTTTTTACGCAAATTGCCCCTCAAACTAGTTTCCAGGCTTTGAGAATAACTTACCTAAAATGGGATGTTTATTTGAAGTGTGTTTAAGAAGCTATTATCTAGAATTTTGACACTTGGCAAAAATTATCCTAAGTGTGGTTTAGCTTTGTATAATGTTTAGATTAGATTAGATTAGATGTTTAGATTAGGTATAGAATATAGAATATAGAATATAGATATAGATTTCAAACAATAACTCTGGTGCTAAATTAATTTTTTTGATATTGACTATATTATCTATAAAAAATTAAATTATAATTGAAAAATATAGACAAATAACTAAAATACATACTGGATGAGAATATGCAGGCTTCTAAATAGAGTTGTTTTTTAGTGGTGTTTTTCTGTTTGTTGCTAGACCCCTGTTAAAACTGTAACAACTATCTTTGTTCTGTGTTTCTGGTGTTTTGATGTTTCCAACCTGAATTTTCTTTTGTATTAAAAACTGGTGATGTACTCTTTTGTTTAGCTTCCAGCAAATGATAGAGTGTGTCCCCTACAACCCTTCCTAGAAGGTGGGTAGGAGATTTCACTGTGATGCTATTAGCTAAACGCTTATTAATGAATTTATTACTTATCGAGCAAAGAAACTAAAATACTTAAAAAAAACTACTTAAAAATATTGAGTTGATTATTATCATGATAAGTATTCTTAGTGAATCAGAAAGAGGACATGGTTGATGATCCTATTGAAAAAAATACCAAGGCCAAGGTAAAGAGATTGTAATCCGTAATCCAAGGGTTAATAATCCTACCTCCAAGTGGATTTTGTATTAAAAGATATTATTTAAATTGTCAATATTATTAAATTATCATTTTTATATAAAGGTTTATTTACTGATTGTTAGTAGAATACGTGATTGAAGGTCTGAAAGACTGAGACTAATGCTTTGCACCATACCTTGCGAGTCCCGTTATTTGGACAACCCAAATACGGGACAATCAGACAACTCCCCACTGTAGCGCTACTGTAGCGCACTGTAGCGCTACAGTTTTTTTTTTTTTAAAAAAAATTTGACTTTTTTTTTAAAAAATAAAAATTTTATTTTCTCAAAAAGATCCATTAACCAGATAATGAACGGAATAACCAGATATTTATACCTGATTAACCAGATATTTGCACATACTTAATCAAAAATTTTTCTCAACAAAACCCATTAACCAGATAATGAACCGAATTCACCAGATATTTGTACCCGATTAACCAGATATTTGCACATACTTAACCAAAAATTTTATTTCTCTACAAAACTCATTAACCAGATAATGAACCGAATTCACCAGATATTTGTACCCGATTAACCAGATATTTGTACATACTTAACCAAAAATTTTATTACTCAAAAAAACTCATTAACCAGATAATGAACGTGATTCACCGGATATTTGTACCTGATTCACCAGATATTTGCACATACTTAACCAAAAATTTTATTTCTCAAAAAAACCCATTAACCAGATAATGAACGTGATTCACCGGATATTTGTACCTGATTCACCAGATATTTGCACATACTTAACCAAAAATTTTATTTCTCAAAAAAACCCATTAACCAGATAATGAACTGAATTCACCAGATATTTGTACCTGATTCACCAGATATTTGCACATACTTAACCAAAATTTTATTTCTAAAAAAAAACCATTAACCAGATAATGAACTGAATTCACCAGATATTTGTACCTGATTAAAAAATGTTAGAAAAAAAAAAACAAATTTTTTTAAATTTCGAAATTTTTAAAAAAAAAAAAAAAAAAGTGAACAGTGTAATGCTACAATGCAGCACAGTAACACTACACTGTGCAACTATACGGGTTGTTCCGTATAGTTGTCGATGCTGGTTGTTTAAAAAACATTACCGATAGCTTTAGTCCCAAATAAATGAATATGAATAATAAATAATATGATAGATTCCAAAAAAACTTCAGAATTTAAAGGATTTTAAGCAAGGGCTTGACATAAATTATGGGGTTGCTCATGAGCTTGACAGTAACATGGAGCGTAATATTGGTAGACTGCTTCTAGATGAGCTGTCAGTGATGACGTGATGTCAGAGCCAACAACGGAAAGAAAAAATAAAATGAACAGTGATTTGAAAAGTATAAGTAAACAGGAAACAGTACATTGTATGTATGTAAAGATAGATATAAAAATATTTTAGGGAAATGTCAATTGTATCCCTTCCCGGAGGATGTTAGAATTTGCCGACTGGAGTTGTCACGGAGCAAGACTAAGGTCCTCCAACTTTTTGAGGTTAAGGATTAGTCCTCCAACAATTTGAACTATTGATTAAAAAAAGTGACAAATTTAATGAATAAATAAATAGCTGCTTAGCATCTGGAAGTTCGGTTCTCCACAAATTAGCACGACTTTCCCCTTCATGTTATATCTCTTGCGGAGGTAAAAAAATATATGGATATTGTGAAAGATAGAGGTTCGACTTCGCAAAATAAATGGCTGGCTTGGCGCTAACTACCTAGGGTATACAAAATTACCAACTCAATAAACCAATTATTAAATTTGATTAATAAACATTTAAATATTGTTACTGCAAAAAAAAAAAAAAAAAAAAACAACAACAACTTATTTACATATTATTAATGACAAACTTGTTAAACATTTATTCATTAAATTTAACCACTTACAAGAAATGAATAATTATTTATTTATCCAACTAAGGCCCATTTGTTAAAGATTAAAAAAAATTCATATAAATAATTTAATGATTATTTTTAGATATTTTAAAGTAAAACAAAAGCTATTTTGTAATTTATTTATTTTTTTACAATAATACAATAAAATAACTACCCAGAATAGAGTTTTATGAGAAACGCCCAAAATAGCTTCAAATTATTTTTCATATTAATGATTTTTTCAGATTATGATTCTTTTTCAAAAGCTAAAATAAATGGATAAACAATCTTTAAAAGTGATTATTTTTTGAGAATAATTGATTTTTCACCAAAAAAGAAAAAGGCTTAAATAAGTTTTTGATCCCTGAAAAGTTCCCATTTTTTTGTTTTAGTCCTCTTACTTTTTTTTATAAGTTTTCATCCCCACTTTTTCCAAAATTTAGGAATTAGTCCCCGCCTTCAACTCCATTCTATTATCTGCTGACTTGGCTAACGGAGGCCACTTCAGCAATGCCACGTCATCCACATGATGTTAAGTTTGCCACGTCAGCAAGGATTATTTCCAAAAAAATTGAAAATATGGGGACTAAAACCAAAATTTGTGAACTTTGGAGGAACTAAAAACTTATTTAACAATAAAACTATTTTCCAGTTATTTTTCACACCAAGTCGTACAGGGACAGGAAACTACATCAATATCCCCGAATATTCTCTTAAAGCTATTTTAAGAAACATATACTCAGTTTTCTCGTCTAGCTATACTTAGACAATTCTGCAAGATAGAATAGACGAATTAGTCCTTTAACACAACTTTGCCATACAAATTTAACCTTTTTTTTAACATCAAAACTTAAGAGATTATTTAATCAAAACTACTTTGGTTCCAACAAATTCGAAACCTATGGCTCTAATATATAATTTGTTTCTATTTTCTAGCCAAGCTTTGTCATGGTTTTAATTGTCAAATTCCTTCATCTGGTATGATTTTTAGTACAGGGATACCGAGCTAATTTTCTTTTCCTACACGACTTGCAATGAAATTTGGCAAGAAAATAGAAACAATTTCATACATTATGGACCACATGGTTAAAATTGCTAAATTCCTTCATCTTGTATAATATATCAAGTACTGAAGGGTACCGAGATAATTTCTTATTTTTGTCTGACTTGCTCCAAAATTTGGCTAGAAAATATAAAGAAATCATACATTAAGACCACAAGTTTCAAATTGACAAATCTCATCATCCGGTATGATTTCTAGTACTCAAGGGTATTAAGGTAATTTCTTATTCCAGTTTGATTGCTCTGAGAATAGTTTTTTTGTTAAAATAAGTTTTTAGTCCCTCCAAAGTTCATAAATTTTGATTTTAGTCCCTATATTTTCAAATTTTTTGGAAATAATCCCTGCTGACATGGCAAACTAAACGTCACATGGATGACGTGGCATTGCTGACGTGACATTCCATTAGCCATGTCAGCAGAAAACGGAATCAGTTGATGACCGGGACTAATTTCTAAACTTTGGAAAAAGTGGAGATGAAAACCTATGAAAAAAAAAGTAAGATAACTAAAACCAAAAAACGGGAACTATAACAAACAAGCTCTAAATTAATTCACATCACAGTATCAAAACACCTGAGGGTGGCTTAGATTAAAATCGACTAAATAAAATGTGATTTATTTATTGGCTAACAGAATCAGATTTCACAAAATTTCCATTTCTCAATTATTTGACATAATTTATTTACTTTAACAATATATTCAAGACTGAATAATGTTTCTCATTTTCTCCACTGTTCAACCCATCTTTGAGAATTGTAAAAGTATTATCTCACAAGTTATGTATCTCACAAAATAAAACCTTACACATAACGAATTCGTCACTTAATTAAAAATGGTTGATACACATAAAACTTACAAAAATTAGTGTCTATGACCACTTAAGTGTATAAAGACGACAAGAAAAATAGAGTCAACACTACGGGTGTGTTTGATTTGCAAAAATTTAGGGGACTGGACAGCACAAAAATTTTTGTCCCTTGTTTGATTTGAAAAGTGATCAGGGGACAGGACAAAAAATGGGGTGAGGGACAGGACAAAAACCCAGAATTTTGTCCCCCACCAAACCATGGGACAACTTTTTGTCCCATGGACAGACTAACAAAAGACAAAATTATCCTTACATCTCTCTTCTCTCTCTCTCTCCTCTCTCCTCTCTCTCCTCTCTTTCTCTCTCCTCTCTCTCTCCTCTCCTCTCTCTCTTTCTCTCTCTCTCTCTCTCTCCCCTCTCTCACTCTCTCCTCTCTCTCTCCCTCTCTCTCTCTCTCCTCCCTCTCTCTCCCTCCCTCTCGTTCTCTCTCCCCTCGCTCTCTCCTCTCCTCTCTCTTTCTCTCTCTCTCCTCTCTCTCTGTTGTCTATATTTATATATTAAATAATATAATATATATATATTATAAAGGATATTCCGATAAATTTAATATTATTTTGTTTGTGCTGTCCATTATCCATCAAACAATGTACAAGACAAAGAATTGTCCTGTGACTCAAGGATTTGTCCTGTGCTGTCCTGTCTGTCCTGTGCTGTCCTAATACCTTTTGCAAATCAAACGCACCCTACATTTTATCATAAATGAGTATTAAAAATAAAGATTGATTAGTTCTCTAATTTTTGTGTATAGCATTAACCATATGATACAACAAAAAAATCTCAAGATTACACCCTCCCAAGTCCTAATAATCAAAATACTGATTCGACCATTTATTTTAGAAAGAGAAAGTGAGAGTGCTACAAAGAAGGGGAGGAGAGAGAGCGAGGGAGGGAGGGAGGGAGGGAGTGAAAATGAACACGCATGAGAGGAGATTAGAATACAAAAGGAGATAAAAGAGATCTAGAGAAAGATCAATGAAAGCACAAAGCCAGAAACTATTAAGGAAGGGTTCTGTACGTAGTTGCGTAGCGAGGGCAGATGGTGGTGGGAGGTGGTGATGATTTTCCAGCATAGGTTTTTAATTTCACTAAATTTTAGATTTTTTACAATTTTGTAAACCTGGTTTCAAATCCAAATATAACATGCTATAACCTGTATTTTTCTCCCTCATGGGTGAGAGACTTAATAGCTCCCTCACCTTAGAAGACTCTATAAAAAAATAAATAAATAAAAAGTACTAAATTGGAGGAAAAAGTGAAAAAAAAATATAAAAAATCATTTCGAACGGTTTAACCCAAGTCAACTCACGGTTCAAAGCCGTTCAATCCGATTTAACCAACTTTTCAGCAGTTCAATCATATCACGATTCAAAAAAGCTGGACCGAACCAGCAAACTGGACAGTCCAACCACCGGTTCCCGATTGAACCGCCCAGTTCGGTCCAGTTTTTAAAACATTGTTTCAACATTACATTTACTTGTTTTGGACTTCATTTTAAAGGAAGAGCTTTAATAATTATGATTATTAACCCTTGATCAAAAGGGTGAAGTAGAAAGAAATAATCTCATTCTGAAGGAAAAAAAAAAATTGAGACTAAACTGTCATTTTTAAATATGGCAACAGTGGGTTTAGTTACTGAAGGTATTTTAAAATTACTTCAAAGGATTAACGACTTGTGCTATAGTGAAGAATTAATGTATTGCCACAAAACCATGCAGAATAACAACGATAATCTCCAAAATGGGTAGAAATTCAGTAAACCCTCCTTTCCTTTGCACGCTTCCGGGTATTCTTACCTTTAATCTTCCACTTTTCATTCCCCCCGTTTGATTTTTTTCTTCAATTTCTCGAACCTTTCGCTTCCTATAAAAATGTTGATAAATAAGGAGTGAGTTAGTAATGTAAAAAACATAGGAACAAGTATGAAGAAGTCTCTAACTTCATTTAGAGAGGCCTTTTTCAATTTAAGCAGGCAAAATATCTTTCTGCTGCCTCACTTACTATAGGCTGCAAGGTTTTGATCTGCAAGCAGCTCCTCTGCAAGCGTTGCTTTTCTCTCTTTCTTTGTCAATCTGCCCGAGAAGTAGTCCAATGGAGAAGCTACAACTGTTCCCATCTGAACATATTCAAACAGAAATTGACATTTTGATAGAAAAAGTTAAATAACATGTTTGCGTATGATCTATATAGAGTTATAGACAACAACAATGAACTTGCCTGGAAATACTTGGGAAGTTTCTTTGATTTTGAATCACCCTTCTTGTAATGCCGCTTCGGATCAATGGCACCCTCAAATATAACCATCAACATAGAAGAATGTCAGTAAAAGGATCCTATTCCACTTAAGAAATGAAGGCAGAAGAACTGGTGTACAAAACAAAATTAGATAGCTTGACACATTGACAGATACATTCAAATCTATGTTGTTAGCAAATATTATATACATGTCTAGAGTCCTAGACCGACTTTTTTTTTTCCAAATGCTTTTAAAGGGTCTAAACAGTTCTCATTGCACTCACACATGAAATATTCATTGCCTGAAAGTTTAGCTTACCATTATATACAATAATTTACATCATTGCAGCTTCTCTCACCAAATCAGGAAAGTTTCAACAAGATTTCGGAGGTGAATAAATATTATAAACCAACACACAAATTCAGTTCTGATAGGTACCAGAAATTTTACTAACGAAAATGGAGTCTGCCTCCTTACAATAGGGATAGTCTCTCTCAATCGAACTGAAAAACCAAAAAAGCAATAAAACCTGTGGCTGCAGACTTAGAGGGCCTGCATCCTCCCCAGCCAATTAGCCAAATGCCCCAAAACCAATAGTATACTAAATAATTGCCTACCCTTCTCTCTTTCCTCCACACACACACACATATATATATAACCTTATATATTCTCATTCTCATTCTAACAAACCTGCCAATGTGGCAGGTTTGTTACAAATACCATCCCTATCCTCTCGCCATTCCTACGTGGTCCAGCAAAGGGGATCTATCAAGTTCATTGAACAAAAAACAGACATTACTCATCGTTCAAGATCAGTGCTGATAATTATATATTGGTATTAAATGGGGCAAAAGCCCGAAGGAAGCAGAAATTCCACTAGTCATTGAAAATTTGAAAACCATGCAGACACAGCATAATAGCAAGAAGCAAGAAACACAGACTATGAGAAGGGCTCTTGTAAGGCAGAAAAACCTTAATGCAATAGACTTAAATCAATAAGAAACATCTTTAAGAAAAGATCATTCAAAAAAATAAAAAATAAAAAAATTCTAAGCCTTTCTATGTAATTGTAACACCATATCGCTTGAAGAAAGTAGCATTATCTACTTTTGTTGTCTTTCATTCTTCTTTTCATTTTGAATGTGACTGTATATGTGCCCATCCAAGCTAAATTCGTAGAACATTATATTGAGCATAGTCCAAAATCCAAATCATTATGGAAAGAAAAGGTAAATAAAAAGGCAAAGATGTTAAAAACTCGAAGCACCTTCAATATCTTGAGATCTCTCTCCAACTCGGGGGTGATAGTTTGAGCAGGCATGTTGAACCTGACAAATATTTAAATACAATTAGATAATTCCCTTTTAAAGTTTCCAATAAAAAAAGAGAGAAACCATAGAACATAACTAAAGAAAATTCACATGAATAAATAGCTATTTCATTACTTTTTTTGAGTAAACCATCGTTTTAGTCAGTGAAATTGTAAACCCAGTCACATTAGTTCCTGAATTTAGGGAATTATGATATCAGTCCTTAAAATTGTAGGCATTGGTCATATTAATCCCTCGTGCAACCGTCGTTCTGTCAAATTGGTCCTCACAAGGACTAATTCGGCTGACATTAAGACTTCAGGGACTATTAAGTAATACAACCCATGCTTACAATTTTAGCAAGTAAAATGATAAATAAAATAAAGGTAACTACACACTCAGCTAAGCTGTGTAAGATGAGAAAGCTAAAAAATTGAAACAAAATTTCAACTGAGCTTGCAATCAACAACACAAACATGCTTTAGAGAGGATAGTCGTCTATTGACTATTGCATACCAATTTTTCCCAGTAGTATCTTTAACTTGTTTCTTTAGTAACTTGTTTAATTTTCTGGGATCATTTGGAGGAACGAAAAGACCATCAACCAGTTCTGAATTGGGTTTCCAAAGAGTAGTGCTAGTTGATGACTCTGCTTGAGGTTTTGAACGAGACCCATTTATGGCCTTTGATGACGACGGGATACTCAACTGCGGTTTCCATGATACCCCAACCACTTCCTTCCTCTCTGCCATTTCTGAAATCAATTTGAATTGCACAATCAGATCCCAAAAATTACATTTAATCATAGACACACAAAGAAAAGTGTGACAGTAACTTCAAATCATAACCTATATAAGCATCACCAAATTTATATAATGTTAGCATCCAATAACATGAGGAAAAAAGGAGGGAAATTTTTACAAAAGAAAAGATTAAAGGATTAAACGAAACACAGAAAACATAGAATAGGGTTGAGGGTGAACGGAGATTAATAATAATGATAAGAAGCGAAGATGGGAACTATGAAGGGATTCAGGAAGGTTGTGTAGACGGACTTATGTTATGGCTGCCGAATGGAATGGCTGATTACTGGTTAATGAATTGTGAGGAGAAAGCTGAGTAATTTGGATTTGATGAAAGTGTGGGTAATCCACTAATTTCTGGTGATACAACAATTCTGGTAACACAATCTAATACAAATACAAGTCTTTAAATTCCAAAAACAATTGATGCATGCTCAAAATCAAACAGTCCAAACAGAGGGGAAGCTCACTCGGGTTGAGGGGATGAGAAGTAGGAGCTTAAGGAATTAGGGTTTTCACCAAGGTAGTCAAAACCGACGTCGTCTCAGCCAAATCGGAACAGAGAATAAATAAGCAGCCACCGGTTCCTTTTCTCTTCCTCACCGACGTCTTTGGTGCTATTGTGCAAGAGGGGGATGAATAGCCAAGGAGGAAAAGGGGAAAGGGACGGCTAGGGTAAAATGTAAAGTGTCTGCAACAAAACAAATGAAAAGCAATTTGTTTAAGGCAGTGTTTGGTACCTGGAATGTTTTATTCCCAGCAAATTACATTCCTTGGAATGTGATTTCTGGGAATAAAGTTTTCCCACCTTCACACATGGGAATAGAGTTTTCCCAATTTTATAACTATCATTCACTAATTTTATTTCCGGGAATCTTTTATGCCTGGGAATAAATTTTTAAAACTTGTAACAAACATGGGAAAACTTTATTCCCATGCCAATATTCCCGGGAATACTTTTTTAAAACTTGTACCAAACGCTACCTTAAGAGTAAAGACCAAAGTGATCCCTCAAATTTTTTAAGTAGGACATTTTGGTCCTTGAAAAAAATAAAGGACAATTTGGTCCCCCAAATTTCAAAACGGGGGACTATTTGGCCCTTACGGAGGGACCAGAACGTCCCCCGTTATGAAATTTGGGGGACCAAATTGTCCCTCGTTTTGAAATTTGGGAGATCAAATTATCCTTTATTTTTTCAGGGACCAAAATGTCTTACTTGAAAATTTTGAAGAACCACTTTGGAACTTTACTCTTGTTTTTATTCGAAAATGTTTTAGGGTAAAAAAAAAAAATAGGTTAATGGACCGAAGCCCAAACCATTTTAATGTCCTCTTTTGAATTGGTAGTCAACATGGCTTTACATCAACTCAAAGTCTAAATTTTACTAATAATTAATGAATTAATGAATGAATCTCTCTTTTTTTTTGTTGGTTAAAGTAATGTTTTGGTCCCTATACGTGACACTGATTTTCAATTTGGTCCCTATACGTAAAAAGTTATCAATTTAGTCCCTATACGTGACACTGATTTTCAATTTGGTCCCTATACGTGACAATGATTATCAATTTGGTCCCTATACGTGACACTGGTTTTCAATTTGGTCCTCACCACTAATTGGGACCTATATAAGAGTGACCAAATTGTAAATTATTATCACATGTAGGGATCAAATTGAAAATAATTGTCACATGTAGGGACCGATTTCAATTTTTTTTGTTGAATTTGTCCCTACATGTGACAATAATTTGTAATTTGGTCCTCTTATATCGGGACCAATTAGCGGTGAGGACCAAATTGAAAACCAGTGTCACGTATAGGGACCAAATTGATAACTTTTTACGTATAGGGACCAAATTGAAAATCAGTGTCACGTATAGGGACTAAAACATTACTTTAACCTTTTTTGTTTTTAATTCTCACTTAATGAATCTCTTTTAACATCAAAGTAAAGTACTACTTCCGGTCCTTATATAAGAAATAAAATAATACTTTTTTAGTCCAAAATATAAGAAACATGTATTAATTTTCATATATATTAAATGCTAATTTCCAATATTACCCTCAATAATAATATGATTTATATTTATGAGATATATCAACTTTCCATACAAGTGAGTTTGTTCATTAATTAAAAGGGGTATTTTTGGAAATTTATATGAATATTAATTGCAATTAGCTCATTTCAATGCATTTTCTTAGTCTGTGTGTTTTAGGGTTTTATTTCTTATATTAAGGATCGGAGGTAGTATTAAAGGTATGTGCAGCTATATATTATGTTATTTTTTGTTTGATATTGTCATATATATTATATTAAATATTTAAAAAAATATTATTTAATTAATATCGGTTCAACCACGGTTAAATCATTGAATCTTGAACTAGTACCTTCACCGATTTAATGATCGGTCCGGTTTTAAAAACCTTGGTTTTCATTGTTGTAACATTGTTTTATTTTGTTCGGTCGTATACAGAACAGAGGGGGGCACACAGTCAGAGGGAATTGTTTTAAGCCTTAAATTATTGGATCAATTGAGTAGCCCATTCAGTATAATTTTTTTTTTTTTTAAAAAAGTTCCAACTCATGGGCCAACCTAGCTTGAACCCATTCAACCCGCAAGTTAAGTGAGTTGGTCAAAACAGTCCAGGATACATGTGAACCTAGTTTTTGCCAACCCAATCCACCCGTTAACCGTGTTGAACCAGGTCGGCTCATGGATTGTAAATCATATTGACAGCTCTATATGAGACTCATTTCATAATTTGTTCATTCTTAAGTCTTACATAACTTTAGGCATTACTTTACGTTGGCCCGACCTTGTTGTTGGTTTTCAAGTAGGTCAGTTTTTTACGGGACCAAAGTAGTTTCGTTATTATTAAAGCATTTTACTTCTTTGGCAACTTTTGCATACTAAGAGTGTGTTTGGGAAAGGTGGAAAAAAAAGATTATGCTGATAATCTGTTTTTAAATAATCGATTATCACATTATAATCAGAATCTATTTTTGTTTGGGTATGTTTGCTGAAAAGCGATTTTAAGATAATCTTTTTCGTTTGGGTGATGCAAAAATAATCACTTTTATATGGTAAATTACGAAAAATGATATGAAATTATTTGTTTATAATATTTGATGAAAAAATGAATAATATTTGATTTTTTTTAACATTTGAATTTTATATTGTGAATTTTATATTTTGATGTTATAAAAAAAAAAATCAAATGTTAATGCATAATAAATGAAAAGTTGAACGGTTCTGGAAAAAAATTGAAACTGGTCTGGCGATTCTGGAAAAAAAAAATTGAACGAAAAGTTGAATGTATAATGAAAGGGTGTCAGCATATATGTTATTATACATGAGTGGATGGGGGTTATATGGGAAAAAGACTTTCTCATCAAAGCATGATAAAAGGTTTTTTTTTCATAACAGTCATTCTCTTTGGATGGTTTGAAAACAGTTGTTTTCGACAAATAAAAGCTTTTTAAAACTTTAAGCATGTGATCCAAACATAACAATTTTTTTATAAAAGAGCTTTTTTTTTCTTCCAAAAAACAGCTGAAAGTCTTAAAAATAATCATCCCCAAACATACTCTAAGAGTGTGTTTGGGAAAGCTGGAAAAAAAAAAGATTATGCTGATAATCTGTTTTCAAATAATCGATTATTGTGATAATCGATTATAATCATAATCTGTTTTTGTTTGGGTATGTTTGCTGAAAAGCGATTTCAAGATAATCTATTTTGTTTGGGTAGTGGAAAAATAATCACTTTTACATTGTAAATTACGAAAAAAAGGTATGAAGATATTTGTTGATAATATTTGTTTTTCTCTTTACATTAGAATTTTTTTTTACCATACCAACATTGCAAAAAAAAAAAACCATCAGAAAAATAGCAAATTATAGAGAATTGCCTGTAAGCATAAAAACATAAGTTGTAGTTTTCCTAGGGTTCATCAATGCAGAAAACTACACTAACAAGGATCTTAGATATTATGATTCTCACATCTATAAAGAGGGTTCAAGAATTACCTGGATCCATAGTCTTTTTGGTTCTTTGATTCTTGGAAATTTCTCCCCCTCTCTTCCTTCCTCTTAGTGTGCCTTTGATGGTGAAGACACTTTAAGTTTCACTCTTCTGGTTTTCTGATGACTTTTAGCCTTAATAGAAAAAGAAGACTCTCTCTATCTTTTATTTCTTTTCCTACTATCAGTTATCTTCTCAGATAACTTCCATCCAAAAACCACCTATTCAAAGGGAGATGGGAGGGATTTAATTTCGAATTCAAAATTAACCCCCCACTAACTTTAATTACCATTAGGCCAAACAACCATCACATTAGGCCATCTTTTATTTAAAGCTAGTCTATTAATTACATGGGCCACCAATAATAGATTATTATAAAATAATCTAACAATCTCCCACTTGGCCCATGTGACGACTTGAAGATTCAACAATAAACCATGATTGTACACTATACGTTGAGATTCTCAAGTCACCATCTTTAATTGAATTGAAATGATTGGATCATGGCGGTCACAAGTTTTCAAACAACTTGGTTCCTTCCATGTATCACAAATCAATTCAACCCAAACAACCTTAATGTGTCTTTAAAGTCTTTTCAAAGAAATGTATGTTATCACACAAAAAAAACAATACAAGTATACTCTATAACATGGATAACTAGAAACAAAGCAGAAACATAACTTTAATTGAATTCACAAGTGTCATACAATACGAGCATTACAACCATACATGCATACACATACATCACACTATAATGTTAACAAGGACTTGTCCATAATGCCCATCCTTTCAACATGGCCAATGAATGTTTTGGGCGGCAACCCTTTGGTTAACGGATCCGCTATCATCAAATCTGTACCAATATGCTCAATAGACACTTTCTGTTTCCGCACTTCTTCTTTAACCGACAAGTACTTCAAATCCATGTGTTTTGCACCCTTCGAATACCTGTCATTCTTAGAGAAGAAGACAGCTGCGGAATTATCACAGTAAAACCTTAGCGGCCTAGCTATACTGTCGACAATACTAAGCCCCGAGGTAAAGTTCCGCAGCCACAATGCTTGAACCATGGCCTCAAAGCATGCCACAAATTCTGCCTCCATGGTAGAAGTAGCTATCACAGATTGTTTTGCACTCTTCCATGATACTGCTCCTCCAGCCATAAGAAAAATATACCCAAATGTGGATTTTCTTGAGTCCACGCATCCGGCATAGTCCGAATCCGAGTAGCCAACCACTTCAAGGTGATCTGACCTTCTATACGTGAGCATGTAATCTTTGGTGCCTTGTAAGTACCTAAGAACCTTCTTTGCAGCTTTCCAGTGATCCATTCCGGGATTACTTTGATATCGGCCTAACATTCCAACAACAAAGCTGATATCTGGCTGAGTGCATGTTTGAGCATACATCAAACTCCCAACCACTGATGCATAGGGAATAGATTCCATTTCCTTTCGTTCCAAATCATTTCTAGGACATTGCATTTCACTAAATTTATCCCCTTTCTGAATTGGAACTATCCCTGCGGAGCATTTTTCCATTCTGAATCTCTCTAATACCTTATTAATATATCCTTTTTGAGACAAATCCCAACAATCTGTGATCTATCACGGAATATTTCTATCCCTATCACATAGGATGCCTCACCCATATCTTTCATTTCAAAGTTATTAGAGAGAAACTTCTTTACATCATGTAACAAAGCAACATCATTGGCAGCAAGCAAAATATCATCAACATATAAGACCAATATTATGAATTTGCTCCCACTGACCTTCATATAGATACACCGATCAACAGTGTTCTCTACAAAACCATATGACGTAATAGTATCATTGAACTTAATATACCATTGTCTGGAAGCTTGCTTTAGTCCATATATTGACTTCTTTAATTTACACACTAGATTTTCCTTTCCTGTAGTCAAAAACCCTTCAGGTTGGTCCATATAAACTTCTTCCTCTAAGTCACCATTCAGAAAAGCGGTCTTTACGTCCATTTGGTGAAGCTCTAAGTCATAATGAGCCACCAAAGCCAAAACAATCCTCAAAGAGTCTTTCTTTGAAACTGGAGAGAATGTCTCTTTGTAGTCAATGCCATCCTTTTGAGTGAAACCTTTGGCGACGAGTCTAGCTTTATACCTTTCAATGTTGCCTTTTGAGTCACGCTTGGTCTTAAAGACCCATTTACAACCGACTCGTTTTGAACCTTCAGGCAACTTAACTAGATCCCATACCTTATTGTCATCCATTGATTTCAACTCTTCTTTCATAGCATTGAGCCACTTTTCAGAATTGTTACTTTCCATGGCTTGCCTGAACGAGACTGGATCCTTATCAATGCTTAAGTCACATTCATGTTCAAGTGAATAAATAACATAATCGTTTGAAATAGCTGGCCTTCTTTGCCTTTCAGACCTTCTTAATTCTATTTCTTGTGCTTCTTCTATCACTTGTTCATTTGCAACTTGTACATCATCAGTTGGTTCATTAACTATATGTTCATCTTGTGGGGTTTGAATATTATTTTGTTGTCTCTTTGTGTTATGTGACGGTAATACAACAAGAGGGACAACAACCTGAGGAGAAACCTTAGGTGAGGAAGATTCACCACAAGTCTCCATAATATCCACCTTTCGTGATTTCTCACTCCCACTGAACTGGCCATTCTCAATAAACCGAGCATTACCAGACTCAACTATTCTCGTACTATGATTAGGACAATAAAATCTGTAACCTTTCGAATTTTCGGGATAGCCAATGAAAAAACCACTAACGGTTCTTGCATCAAGCTTCTTTTCATGTGGATTATACACCTTTACTTCTGCGGGGCAACCCCAAACATGAAGATGCCTTAAACTGGGTTTCCTTCCCGTCCACAACTCATAAGGAGTCTTAGGAACTGCCTTACTAGGAACCCTATTAAGCAGATACGCAGCGGTCTTTAAAGCGTGCATCCACAATGATAAAGGTACAGTACTATAATTTAACATCGACCTAACCATATCCATCAGAGTAGGATTCCGCCTTTCAGCTACACCATTCTGTTGCGGTGTGCCAGGCATAGTGTATTGTGCACATATGCCCCGACTTTCAAGAAACTTTGCAAATGGACCTGGACATTGTCCACTCTCATTAAATTTTCCATAAAATTCACCACCTCTATCAGACCTCACAACTTTGACTTTTCTTTCTAGTTGCCTTTCTACCTCATCAATGGACACCTTGAGGATGTCCACCGATTGAGACTTTTCATGCAACAAATATAAATAACAATCACGTGAGTAGTCATCAATGAAGGTGATAAAATACTTTTCACCGCCCTAAGATGGAACGTCAAAGGGACCACAAATATCAGTATGTATCAATTCAAGGAGTTTACTACTTCTTGTAGCTGGATTCTTTGATATTTGTTTGGTCTGCTTTCCTTTAATGCAATCCAAACATATGTCCCAGTCATCAAAATCCAAATGAGGTAATATTTCATTTTTCATTAGCCTCACTATCCTTTCTTTGGATATGTGACCTAACCTTTGATGCCACAAATAAGCAGAACTCTCATCATGCATATTTCGCTTACTACCAACAACATGTTCAACATTAAACAGAGATTCCATAAATTTAACATCAAGATTGAAACGATATAAATCATCTATTAAAGTACCAGATCCATAATAGTACATATGTTTATATAATGAAAACACACCATGTCCAATCCTAAAATTAAAACATAAGTTATCCAACTTTCCAACAGAAACTAAATTCCTAGCACATCCTGGAACATAGAGACAACTTTCTAGATCTAAATGACAACCACTATCCAAGATCAATCTGTACGTCCCGATTCCTTCTATGCTTGCCTTCATTCTGTTCCCCATATACAGGAACTTTTCAGTTCCTTTTATGATTTGGATTGAAAGGAATCCCTGCATAATATGTGACACATGAGTAGTTGCATCAGAATCTAACCACCAAGTGTTATTAGGAACTTCAATAAGATTTGATTCAAAACTTACGGAAACATAATGTTTACCTTTCTTTTCGGGCAGTCCTTCTTATAGAAATAGCACTTCTTTTCTTTTCGGACTCCGCCTTCTCTTATTGGGTCATTGCCCTTTTTCTTATCCTTGTTACTTGGTATTGCCTTGCTGGTGGTAGCTCCATCATGAGTCGACAAGTGAATTGAGTGATCCTTCATCTTCTTCAACCTCCCTTCCTCTTGAACTAACATGGCCTTGATTTCTTGAAAATTCCATTTTTCCTTAATGGTGTTATAATTCACCTGAAACTGGCCAAACTCAATAGGAAGTGAGTTGATAATGAATTGAACCAGGAAAGTCTCATTCACCTCCATTCCCATCGACTTCAACTTTGCTGCTAGATTTGCCATACTTGTCACATGATCATGAATGGGTTGAGACCAGTCAAATTTCTTGGTGGTCAATTCAGTCATCAAGTTTCCCACAATGGATTTATCGGTAATATCCGATTGTGAGTACTCCTTAATTAATTTCATAAATTCCCTTGCATTGTCGGTCTTGGGCATGGATGGCTTAACATTTTCAGCCATTGACATCTTCATTAAGATCAAACTCAGCCTATTAGACCGCTCCCAAGCCTCATAAAGAGACTTGTCAGCTTCCGTACTGGTCTCCGTAATGGCTGCGGGCATCTCATCCATCACTAATGCCAAGTCCAGGTCCATAACACCAAGTTGAAAGTTGATTTGTTCGGACCAATCAGCATAGTTCAGCCCATTGAACTTAACAAATCCATTGCCCAAACCAAACATATTAAATGAAGCTGCAATCATTCAAACAAGCTCACACATTAATGCTTTGAGTATAACTTAAAGGATTCAAACTAATATCAAATTTAATCATGTATCTAAGTTCACCTTTGGGTAATACTTAAATGCATTCACATATCAATAATGATGCCAAACAAACATATTTTAATGGGTAATCAACCATATTATTCTTAACATGCATGTCATTGTGAACACCCTATTTTGACCGGGTCTTTTTAGTTTTTACTAAAAATTTCAAAAAAAATGTAAATGCAAAGAAAATATATTTTGCCATCTTATTCTGGTGTTTGTTTTTATTTATCCCAAAAACCAAAAATAAAAATATATATATAAAGACAAAAAATAACAAAAAGATTTTATTTTTTAGGTTTATTTTGTTCATTATTGGGCCAAACCAGCCAAACCCATTACTCAAACCTATTTCATTCCTTCACCCTCCTCCAACAAACCCTAGCAGCCACCCTTTTCTTCCCTCCAACATTATTTTGAATCCAGTTGGCAAATCCCTTGATTTTTGCAGATAAGGCTCACAAATTTTGATTCTATTTCAAATTAGAGATAGAAATTTTAATCCTTGCAAATTTTTTGGATCAAAATCAGAACGAATTTGGCATTATAAAATCACAAGAGTGGCTACTGAAAAGGAGGAGGAAAATTTCTCAAAAGAAAAAACATACACATAGCAATAATTCTGAGAGAAAATTTTTCAGAGCAAAAACAAAAGAAGAGAGAAATCAAAAGAAGGAAGGAGAGTTGCCTCTTCCCTTGTTCCTCAGATCACCGCCGCCCCCCACCCTTCGCAAGTCACCGCCGCTTGTTGGCCGGAACCGCCTCGCCGCCGCATGCATAGCGCGGTTCCGTCGCGTCCAGATCGCGTGACGCGATCATCGGAGAGCCACCCCGTGCATACCAAGCCGCCACCTGACCGCTGATCTGCGTCAGCCACACCGCCATCCAGGACCGGAACCACCGCGCCGTCGTCGCCGGACTGCCACTGCACCTGCATCCTTGGTGACCATTGTAATACACCTCCAAGCTTTTGCCTTTATTTACACGATTGCTGATAAGTTGGTGGTCCTTACCCCTCTTTGTTTAAGTCTGTCACTTTGCTTCTTTTATTTGCTTTTTTTATTTTATTTTATCTTTCTTTTATTGTGTTTTTTTTAGTTAAAATAAATAAAATGTAGAAAAGTGATTTATTTATGAATATGTTGGAATTACTTTGTGAAATGTATCACACTCAATTCCTTAGATTGAGATCGCTCTGTGGATGTATTTGCCATGTTCTATCTCGTTTAGGAGTTTTCGAAAAAAATATATAAAAAACCCTTTTTTAAATGAAAAAACATTTTCATAAAAATTAAAAACAACCAACAAACAAAATATTTTCTACAAGAACTACGTGGCTTTGAGTTTCCCATCGCAGCAGGGAATACGTAGGAGCGTGATCGATCATCCCGTCAAGCCAAAATTAATTTTTCTTTTATTTTTGTGTGTTTTTTTATTTGTTAATGTAGATAATTAATTAACAATTTATTTAATATATTTGGATTGCTCTATGACAAGTGTCATGCTCAATCCTTTAGCTTTAAGGTTGCCCCGTGGACTTATGTGCCATGTTCAACCTCTTTAGTGAAAATATTAATTACTAATCTATTTATTCGTTAAATAACTTTTGGGGTAAAATAAATAATTTAAAAGTTATTAATTTTGCACAATTAATTTAAGGTACCATTTGTAGGATGGGCGATGTAGGGTGCTTAACACCTTCCCTACTCGTAACCGACTCCCGAACTCAACTTGGTTCCAAAGACCATTTTTTTTAAAGGTTTTCCAATTTTCCTAAATTAAATAAAATTGGTGGCGACTCTACATGTTTCTTAAAATTTCCTTTTATCGCCGTCCTCGTCGCGATTTTCTGGTCGCGACAGTCATCTTTAGATAAACAAGCACTTAACAAGTATGTCATAAAAACTTTGATATCATATATTATAAGCAATGATCCACCTTTGGGTGATCTATATATGTCTTATAATAATGAATTTCAACAAACCCAAATATGTTATCCATATAGCATCACAAACACAATACAATTATATAATTTGGAATCATAAACTTTATGAATTTGACCACTTTGGTGATTAACAAACTCCACCTTTAATATATAATTCCAAATCATTTTTTTTTAAACAGTGGCCATTACGGCCATAACCTTCATCACGGCAAAGCCGTGATCTTTTCTGCCACAAAGTCTCGCAACCGTGGCCAAGTCATAACCATGTCCATCAATATGTGATTCGCAATTTCAGAAAATTGTTGGACCAATGTAATGTACAAATATACTAACATATATTATACACGTATGGCAAAGGCAAAACACATTCTTTAAGGCAAAACCAGTTTCTGGAATTCTCATATATATATGGCAATTGGACAATTCTAATAGCATATATATATATGGTTCTTGTGCGACAAACAAGAAGAACGTGTGCGCAGTAAAACAATTTAATTTCGTGTTCGCATATGAAAAGGAACATTAATTGTACAACCAAAATTAATTTGGGAAAAACAACCAACCATACAAGGAAAATCATAATATCCCTAACCTTGCTCTGATACCAATTATAAGCATAAAAACATAAGTTGTAGTTTTCCTAGGGTTTATCAATGCAGAAAACTACACTAACAAGGATCTTAGATATTATGATTCTCACATCTATAAAGAGGGTTCAAGAATTACCTGGATCCATAGTCTTTTTGGTTCTTTGATGCTTGGAAATTTCTCCCCTCTCTTCCTTCCTCTTAGTGTGCCTTTGATGGTGAAGATACTTTCAGTTTCACTCTTCTGGTTTTCTGATGACTTTTAGCCTTAATAGAAAAAGAAGACTCTCTATCTTTTATTTCTTTTCCTACTATCAGTTATCTTCTCAGATAACTTCCATCCAAAAACTACCTATTCAAAAGGGAGAGGGGAGGGATTTAATTTTGAATTCAAAATTAACCCCCCACTAACTTTAATTACCATTAGGCCAAACAACCATCACATTAGGCCATATTTTATTTAAAGCTAGTCTATTAATTACATGGGCCACCAATAATAGATTATTATAAAATAATCTAACATTGCCTTCAAGGGAATACATGTGAATATGACTAAGAGATAACCCCAAGGTAGAATATAATAACCATTATTTAAGTATATATTATATTTATATTTATTTAAGGTATTTTATATTTATATTTATTATTTAAGGGTATTTTATATTTATATTTATTTATTTATTTTATATTTAAGGATATAAAATGAGAACCATGAAGGCATGATGCAGACTTCTTCTTGGTGTCGAAACCAAAATGAAGCTGACTTGTTTGACGGTGGGGGGTTATTACAGGAAAGGAAATTTGTAGTTACAAAATAATCAAAACAAATTAATCAAACAGCTCATATTGTCAGCTTATCATAAAATCACTTAAAATCTCATAAAAAGCTTTTTTAACATTTCAGTTTTTTCCCAAACACAATACTTATTTCATAAAAAAGCTTAATGGGTGAAAAACAGCTTAAATGTGTGAATTTTTTTTTGAGTTTCAGCTATTTTTACCCCAAACAATTGTTTTATGAATAATTTGTTATGTTTGGCTTTACAGCTTAATTTTTTAAAAAGCTTTTTTAAACACATTTAGAGTATGTTTGGGAAAGATTATTTTCCCTCATTTTAGCTGTTTTTTTAGCTTAAAAGCTGTTTCATAGATAATATATCATGTTTGGCATTTTGCTTAAATTTATAAAAAACCTTTTTTTAGGGAAAAAAAGCTGTTTTATGCCATCTAGTTTTTTCTAGCTTAAGATTGTTATGATTTGATTATTTTTCAATCTCAAAACTCTCTTCCCTGTTTACCCCTACAAAACTAACTTCTAAACAAATATTATTAAATTATACAAATAACCCCATAACCTTTTTCGTAATTTATTATATAAAAGTGATTTTTTTTGCACCACCCAAACGAAATAGATTATCTTAAAATCGCTTTTCAGCAAACAGACCCAAACAAAAACAGATTCTGATTATAATCGATTATCACAATAATCGATTATACAAAAATTGATTATCAGCATAATCTTTTTTTTTCCAGCTTTCCCAAACACATTCTTAAGCTGATTTGTAGCAGCTGATGGTAGGACAGTTTGTTGAAATTTTTTTGATTGTGCTTAAAAGACATGAAGTATTTCCCGTAAAACACCTCTCCCCAATAGTCTCACACGTCACTTGCAGGCCATCATTTACTTGCTCTTTTCTTTACACGTTCTTTTTTTTTCCATTGACAACGTCGGTAGTTAGATCCATAACTACCAACTTTGAAGATTTAGGCTTGTCCCTCTCTTTTCATTTCCTGAGCCATACTCATCATTAATTTTTCCTAAAATCCATATATCATCCGTGCTCAGTTTTTTTGGTAACTAGAGAAAAAAAAATCATCCATGCTCAGTTTTTAAAAATATAAATTTTTTTTATATCTAAATAATTTTTATATAAATTGAAATCCCTAATTAATAATAAAAATTTAAGCCTTCAATTCATAAATTTTAAAGAGTTAACATCATATAAAAATTCTAATGCTAATTAACAAAATAAATTTAATTCACTTTTCCACCAAATATTACACACAAATAACTTCATACACTTTTTCGTGATTTATTAGATAAAAGTGATTATTTTTGCACCACCCAAAAGAAATAGATTATTTTAAAATAGGTTTTCAGCAAACATACCCAAATAAAAACAGATTCTAATTATAATGGATTATTTAAAAACAGATTATCACTTATCAGTATATATATATTTTTTTTGAGCTTTCCAAACACACTTTTAAGTAAATAGATGAAATAAAAGTGTCAAAGAGGCTAAACTGCGGACTCCAACAAAGTATATAATGCTACGTACACGTGGAAATGAAACTTGGAGACCATGCCAAAGCCATACCTTTCCTCCATGCATTGAGTTGATTCCTTTGTCTTCGTTACAAAGCTTGGAACCACATTATCCATTGGCACATATATAGGCCTCATCATCAAGGTCCACGAATAGCAACGTACAGTTCTAGGAAATTGATTTAAAAGAATCATCAAATACTACACACAGTTTCTATAATTGAATTGGTAGCCATGCCAACCCGTTCCCATCCACATGCATCATCCCAGCCAAGTTTATTTGGCCGCCAAAGGCTGCATGCTATCCTTGGCAGTGGAAAGAGTAAGATTTTGTTTTTTAAGGTTCATCTCTTTTGTACTATGGATCTCCTTTTTGTCCTACCATAATGAATTATAGGTCACCTTTTCTTCCTAGCATCCGAGGGTGTTCTCTTTTTATGGTATTGTTGAATTATATATAGGTCACCTAGTTTTCCTTTCCTAAAGAGGAAAAAAAAAATATTTACTTGCTTAAGGTGAAGTATAATTTTCATGAATCTATTGTCTCAACGTAGAAAAATTTGCTTAGATGGTTCCAAGAAATGTTAGGCAAAACCATTTAATCTTTACCATATAATACTAAAAAATAATATAAAATTGAATGTCTCGGTGAAAGATTTTTTTCTAAATTATTTTTTGGTGTACTTGTGTTTCTAATTGTAGTTTGCATACTACGCATAGAGAAGTTAATATTTTTTTTTTAAAAAAATTTATACTGTAAAATTTTATTTTCTAAGTTTCCATAAAGCTTGGATAAGGATTTTTCTTTTGAAATTTGAAACTATGATTTATCTTCGTTAGTTTCACATATTTGAATTACACAACGGGACTATGTTCCTATTTGATTGTAAGAAATAATTAGAATCTCCCCACAAGAATTGTTTATTTGATATTTGAATTTGAATTTGTATCCTCATCCTAATAGGCGAGGTTATCCACCCTCTACGGTTACTTTATTATTATTATTTTTTTATCAAACCCTCTACGGTTACTTGAAATACGATTTCTACGTATATATTCTCCCTCAATTATTATTAATAAAGTGAGAAAAACTACACAACTACTAATTTGTGAGATGCAATATTAGAATTATAATACAA